>CM069456.1:34815387-34909403 GCA_035610835.1 Ophiura sarsii | reverse complement strand
CTAATACTATCCGTACTACTCACGTATTTGTACCTCGCGACGAATTTGTACACTAGCTTTTACATTTTGTACCCTTTGGCCTTTTGACGTATTTGTCGCCCTTAAATGTAAAAGGAAGTGTAGAAATGTGAAAGGTTCACCAATTTCTACCTTTTACATTTGATACACTACCCTTTTACATTTCTACTCTACCTTTTAAATTTCTACAATACCTATCGTATTTTTCTACCTTTCACATTTTCTACACTACTTCATGTTTCCTACACTAGGGTAACATGGGGCAATATGGGACACGGGGTAAAGTGGGACACTTAGTTTAAAACGCTGATTTCTAATAGTAAAAATACATTTGGCTCACCCTAATGTTGAAAATGATTCAACCATAGTTTCTACCTTATGAGGGCGGGTATCCAACTATGGCTCTCCATACACTTCAACAATTCAGTTTGAAATCTGTGTGCTGCATTGACGTTGAGTAAACATGATTGTTACTAATATAAGCATTAGTGTTTTCAAGTATAATTTTTGAATGATTGATTTCAGAATTATTTATGGCAGCTTTTGATCCCAATTAAGGTGTGCATTCATTCACTAGAGTCACTAATTTTGATCAAAAGTGGAGACACGTTATGTAAGCTTCTAATGTTTTTTCATGGTGCTTATTATCAGACCTATCCACCTTACCCCGCACTTGTTATTTTGATGGGGTAAAATGGACACATTTTGACAATATTAATTTGTGATAATTTAAATGGGGTAAAATGGGACGTTTTTTCTATCTTTGAAGTTATCACATGTCCAAGTTATTCTCTGAAATATTTTTTTATTTAGTAATAGCAGTGTGTTTATATTATACACTGAAATAAACTTGACATTGGCCTATAATGATAAATAGGAAATATTGTGTCGACCATTTGCCAATACATACTGTCCCATTTTATCCCAAGCCCATGTAATACGCGGATTTAGGTTTCCCTAGTGTTGGGCGGTATCGCGCTGATGTTGGTACGCCCGACTTTCTGGTTTTACGCTACCATAGGAAAATGCATTGCAAATGGGACGAGCGGTCAAAATAAACTCAGAAGATTCATGGTCGACGCACCCCTCAAAAGTACAGAAGTCTTAATTGAAAATAAAGATAGTATACCTAAAACTATCCTTGGGGATCGGCAGAATTAAAAAGTGCACATTAGTTGAAATATCCATGAAAGTTCCGCGTAAAATGCAGAAAAGTTGCGGAATTCGGCAGTCTAGGCGTCATGTAATTTACGAGCAAGTCATGCCAGTGGGGACTGGATATAACAGACTAAATCTAGAGGCAATGTAAAAGCTCATCAGAGTCTTAAAATGACGTATTTGAGGTTTATTTACGTTGTTTTTTGTGTCTAATTATCTATTTCAAGGGACTGAACATAATTAATTTTGTGTGAAATATCGGGGTTTATTATTTCTTTATCTCTTTACTGCCAGTCGGGGGAAACTAGCCTCTGCCAGTCGGGTGCAGGGCCGTCACTAGCCGGGTTTGTGCAGGCCGGCGCGGATACATGGGGGGGGGGGGGGGGGGGGGGTGGGGGGGGGGGGGGGGCTCGACGCCCCCCCCCCACCCCCCACCCACCACCATCAAAAAAAAGGGGGGAAACGGGGGGAAAAGAAAGAGAGTGAGGAAGAAGAGGGGACAAACGAAAAAAAAGAAAGGGTAGGGGGCGGTACAAAAAGGCGGGCGGGGAGGCATGCGAGGGATAACGTTTGGAGTTTATTGGACGGGCGGCCGGGATACATACGCGTATATGTACGTTGACGAGAAATCTGATATTTTGGAGGTAACTAGTATTTCTTTCTGGCATAGGCCTATATAAAAAGCCAATATTGATCGGAAATAAAGTGATTGCTTTTCAATAAAATATTAGTCAAAAGTAGCCTACACACCAAATGGGTTCAAAAATTGAAGAAAAGACTCCTCTCCCCTGTTCGAGCTTTTAACCAATCTATACTTAAATCAATAATATATCAGTATAATTATGCTCAACTTCTTTCGTGCATTGATAAAAAACAAAAATTATATTGGAAATGAAGAGGTCAAAATATTGGTCAAAAGTATTATACACCAGATCGCACCAAATGAGTTCCAAATTGAATTTTTATCTACTTCTGAGCCTGCGGGGGAGGGGGGGGCAAATCATCCCTCAGACCGTGACCCCCCTGTCCGAGCTCGGAAGGCGGTGGCTGTGCGCACCGCTTGGATGGTATCAATTTCATTTTTGCCACCCCCCCCCCCCCCCTTAAACTTTTCTTTTCAAATAGTCGGCAAATCTGTGCATGTGGTCGACACAAATTTATGCAGAAGTCGGCTAAATAAAGAAAAATGTTATAGAGAACTTATGAAAACCCGGAGGATTGGGCATTAGTTGTTGACTGTGCTGTTTTTTGGACTGTGCGATTGTTTTGACCGTGTGAAAAAATGTTGACCCCTCCCCCACCCCCCACATTAGGCCTACGTGAAATTCACGAGGTGACTGCAAAAATAAATGGGGCTACCCTTTTACTATTTTTTGTTTTGGTACGTCGGGGGAATCGAGAAGAATCTGAGTCGGGGGAATTTCATTTATAGTCAGGTGCCCCCCCCCCCCCCCCCCCCCCCCCCCCCCCCCCCACCCCCCCCCCCCACTGTATTACATAGTTGTTGTTTGTATACATAAATACACAATTATTGTACCGCAATAGCTTATATTATAAATTTGCAGAGTAAATTGCATGCTAAACGCAAAAAAACCCACCATTTTTCAAACTGAGTCTTTCCTCCGAATTTCGGCCTTTTAAATCAAATAAGCAGATTTGAGTGGCTCTCTAGCCTATCCTAGGCCTAAACAAAGTTACCGCAAACACGGTCAAACCAAGGAGTTAATACTATAATAACTCTTGGTTGCAAACACGCCAGACTAGTATGGCCTAATACACATATTTAGAGCTATTGGCACGGCAAAATGTGGGTCTTTTTCTGGCAAGGGTGCAAGCCTATTGGAGAGTTTGAAGTCCTAAAATATGGAGGTAAACTGTTGACTAATGTAAAACAATTATTATTTTTCGTTAAAACTATCGAATACGCGTAGTTTTGTTTGTTTTCATCAGCGTTATTAGCTGGTTAAAAGCGTATTTCAATGCAATCCCACACGTTAGCGTAAAACCAGAAGTAGGGCGTACCAACATCAGCGCGATACCGCCCAACACTAGGGAAACCCTAAATCCGCGTATTGCCGAATAGGCCCTGTCATGGTGAAATCCACACAGATTTTTAAGTATATAAGCTTTATACTATAAATATATACTTATACTAATTCTAAATACTAATATGCATGCAAATAATTATACATCAACTTAATATTATAGTTTCACACATAAAAGATTGTTTGTTGTGAATCTTATTATTTTCAATTTTGAAGAAAAACATCCTTTCAACTGAAAATATTCAAGGTGCTATGATAGTGTAATTAATGTTCAGATCAAAATCAAAATTATATGAATGTATAATATGTTTATTTTAATTGTAAAAATCAATTGTAGGTTTGAAAAAGGTGCTCTGAATCCTAATCATTTAATGAATTTTAAGATCAAATTGAATTTATTCATGAATGTATATATTTGTCAAAAGTAATTAATTTAAAGATTGATTTAAAATTATTATATGATTGTGAACAAAATAATTATCTTGATTGTCAAAATCAATATTGTGAATTTTTACATTTTCAATATGAAAAGAAGGTGCTCTGAATCCCTCTAATCTTCTAATGAATTTTAAGATCGAATTGAAATTATTTATATAAATGTATATTAGGCCTAATTGTCAAATTTAATTATTTAAAAATTGAATTGAAATTATTTATATGAATGTATAATTTTGATTGACCAAATCATTTTGTCAATTGTCATTTTAAATCGCATTTGGCAGAATACTGCCAAAATGTATACTTTTACAGTAGGACCTATAATATATTCAAGGCCTGATGAATTGAATTATTTAAAAAAAATGTCAAAGTTCGTAATTTGCCAATATTAAAAGATAAAAACACCTTAAGATTGATTAAGATCCAAATTTCGAATTTTGTTCTGAGATGCTGGACTTACCAGCCAGTCTATAATTATGCAGACACATAATGCACACGTCGGACAACCAGGGGTAATATAATATGGACACTTAAGGGACTTAATTCCGGTCAACATATGTTTTAATCTATTGTGGAAACTATAAAACCAACACCTCATTAACATACCAACAACATTTTCATTGAATATGAAAGGCTTTAATATATAATTTTCTGTTTAATTTCTGTTCAATTAAAGGTATATTATGTGATCTTTCCAGGGAACGCCCTCAACATCAAAAAAAAAATAGAAAGCAGATTTTCTTGCAGATTTACATTTCTGATCATAAATCATGCATACATTCCAAGTTACAGGGCGATACGATTCTTAATTACTTCAAAATCATGGTTTTAGAGTGAAAATAAACTGTCCGAATCCTGACACTTTATATTTTTCACTCTAAATTCACTCTAAAACCATGATTTTGAGGTAATTAGGAATCGTATCGCTCTGTAACTTGGAATGTATGTATATATGATTTATGATCGGAAATGTAAATCTGCAAGAAAATCTACTTTCTAAAAAAAATAATGAATAGAGGGCGCCCTCTGGAAAAGATCACATAATATGCCTTTAAGGGTCAAAATAATTTTGTAGGGAGGGCAAGAAAGTTTTATGTGCAAATTATCCAGCCGCCCACCAAAGTATTTATGAACGGTCCCTTAGGGATGTATGACACTGCCTATTCAACATGACACTAGATATTCGCTGTTCACCGAGTGAAAAAACATAGTAAAGTTATGTGCATGGTTTCGTGCGTAAAAATGTGAGCAGTGCAGTGGTGTCTCAAACATACATTTATAAGTTATTGTTCTAGTATAGTAACTTTAGCATTATTGAAAATTGAGTCGTCAAAAATAAGCCAAGAAATAGCAGATTTGAAACAAAAAAATCTTCATTTTCCAAAGCTGAAATGATCCCATTTTTGTGGAATGTCCCTTATGCCTGGTAGATATGTTTGGTTAAAACATGAAGCTAGAAGAACTTCATGGTTAAAATTGATTAAATTCTCGATTAATTTTATTTCTCCTTTATCGTTTTGTGAATAGCTGCCACGGACGGGGATTTAGGCAGTTTTAAGTGTAATGAATTATGCATCACCTTCCAAATATGGTAGGAGTTCAAAGTTTAAAGTTTAAATAGTCTCGTTGTAGTTTTATTATCGCTTTGGTCCATGGCTAATATTTCTACACAGTCTCAGCGAATTACGATGCTTGCCTTAGAGATGAAATAAAACGGAAAAGATAAAATTCCATGACGTATTTGCTCCTTCGTGGAAGTTTTCAGGCTCTTTCGTGTATTGTATATTTTTTCTTTTGTACAGTACAATAAAAATAACTTTCTAACGAAATTAAACCATTTATTTTGGCTAAAAATAAATTAGAAATGGTGAAATTAATTTTATCATAGTTATGGTCTTAAAATACTACTGTAAAAGAACATTTTAAACATCTTAAATTATTTATATAAGTAAAACTTTTGTCCTCGAGCAAATTGTGCATGTACATTGTACGTTAACGATGTGCACGTTGATGTCAACAAATCTTTCTCACACACAGCACAACACAGCTGATTTCCAATCTATCTGGACGCTAACACAAGCTGACAAGCACAAGCAAGTTCTCTTTTTGCATTGACAAAAGCATCGATGAATAAGAGATCTCACACAAATCCAAAGTTTTCTCAACATAACTACAGTCCTACATTTCAAAATGGTGAAGCACTCGATACGAATGCTCCAGGGTTTGGCGAAAAACCTGCCTTCAAAAATGGAATATTATTCCAAATTTTCACCATCGTCGATCTCAATAAAGCAGTTTCTTGAATTCGGTAAGTTTAAAATAATCATGATAATATTTCTTCATTCATTCATTCATTCATCAATTCTTCAAATAAATCAATTTACATAATGATTTACATTACTATACTAAATAGGCCTAGCCTAGGCCTTCAATTGATTCACTCATTTCATGATTTCTGGATCTGGATCTGCATGATGATCTGGATTTGTTTATACTCCAGTGCGATAATACTCTCCTAATAATAGTCCTAGACTAGAGAAACATGTACTTCACCAGGAAGAAGAAGAAGAAGAAGATCCAATCTGCAGGTTAATACTGCATCGCATTATAGAGTTGAGGTGACTTGACTTATTGGTGACTGGGTTTTGGTGGATTTATAGGTGAAGCAATAAAGCACTCAACAACTCTAGCTGCACCCGACTATATCAAGGAGCTTCTTATAATCTTACCCCTTACTGTCCGTCTGCTAATCTCCGCTCTGGTAGCCGTAAACTCCTTGTAGTCCCTAAAAGTGCCACTGCAACATACGGGGACAGGGCTTTCTGTATTGCTGGACCAAAACTCTGGAACAATCTCCCCTTACATATCCGTAACTCTAAGACGGTCGGAACTTTTAAATCGTCTTTGAAAACTCATCTTTTTAACCAGGATATTTAGTTATTTTTGTGTGTGCAATATTCATGTACTGTATTTGCATTATTCTTGATTAGTGTATTGCTGTATACTGTATAACATTTTATATTATAGCCATCATTTGATGGCTACTCCTGTGTTTTTCTATGTGCATTCATATTTTGTATATGCTATTGTTATTTTGTTAAGCGCTTTGTGATCCTTTCGATGTAAGGCGCTATATAAATGCCTGTTATTATTATTATTATTATTATTATTAATAATTGAACGAACACTGAACGAACACAACTAAAGTAAACAGCGTATCGCGTACGCGTACATTGCGTGAAGCGCGCACAACCATTCGTGTGATAATTTCGGGCGCGTTCATCTTTGTACTGCGTTAGTGATGTTCGTTCAATTATTAATTTACCTACAAATAAGCAGCGTATCGCGTACATTGCGTGTAGCGCGCACAACCATTCGTGTGATAATTTCGTGCGCGTTCATCTTTGTACTGCGTTCATGATTTTCGTTCAATTATTAATTTACCTACATTCATGTCATTGTCACATTTCGTTCGTTTCGTTCATTATTATCATTATTATTTAATTTACTTCATTAATTTCTTTCACATAGTTCAATCAGTTCCAAATTGGCAAGAAATATTTGATTTTATCAATCCGCGGTCGGCGCGTGATGAAAAGTAATCCAAGCGTATAAGCGTGATTTTGGCATAGGGTACGCAAGCATCACGTAATGACATTGCAGGCAATATATAATATTATTATATTGCACCATGGTTTTACGCGTGGCGCTCTTCTGAATTCATACACTGTTGTCAGACCTAACTTCACGTCCCAATTGCTTGCGTCCTGCCTGTCAAGCGTGTGTAATTAAACGAGTCACCAGTTTCGTAAAAATATTTCTTGAACACTGCAAAACGTTAGACGTTTGCAAATAAGATTATCAGTAATAGTACGTTTTCCAATAGTGCATTATCTACCTACTGTAGTAAAAATAAGGTACAGTACCTTATTTTTAAAACCGAACAACGGAAGCAGAAAAACAGCGCATCTGAGCCTGAGGTGTGAAAATGAAAATTCATGAATACGTGTTGTCTAAACAGATTAAGATAGCGGCTTCTATTGTGTGTAAGGCTGTGTACATGTACTTCTTTACGTTTACCGCTACCACCTGTGTCTCTTCAACAACTGTCAAAGTTCTCGAATTCCACGACGCGTGATTAACATAGGGTACGTCCCCGGAATCCTGAAATAACCGCTATCTTGTTGTAGTAATATACAGTATACTGACGACGCGACGTAGCGATGCATGTTTGACTTTGAGGGCAGCGTATAAGTCGGCCTCTTTTTTTACCTCGTGGCAATGGCTGTTTCATTGCGTCATTTTAGTCTCTTTGACTGTGGTTTCAGACGGATGCTGCAGCACATGTACCAATCAAGGCTCAAGATAACAGTTTATTTACCGGGAGCTTCTTTTTTTCAAAAGTAGCGCCCGGATCAGGGATATTTAGTGAGAACCGATAGCTACTCTAAGTCTACCAGGAGCTAATTAACCTTTTATTAAATCAAAATAAGCCTTAGTGAAATTCAATGTTTTAGGTATGCTTTGCGGGCGCTGGTTTAGACAAAATATCAGCGCTCGGTTGTTTATTTTTCAGCATTACCGGGCGCTTTGGCAGAAGGACTAAGGGGTAAAAATCGCCCAGCGCCCGCTTATCTTGAGCCTTGGTACCAATGAATTGGAAACAGCAGCGTCTTAGCGTTTTACGTAACAAATCTGCAGAGAATGATCAACGCACATGATATTTTGTTGTTTACCACTATTTTCTTGAGTTAAAACGGGTTGCGCATCTCTTATAAATTTCAATAATTTTAACAGAACCCCCCCCCGATGTCTGCATTAATCACGAAAGAGTACATGGGAAATACACCAAGTTGCAAAATAATTAAAAATCTATGTGTAAACTACAAAGGTTACAAGGTAGGAATCATCGATAAAATCATGTTAATATGTTACACTATGTTATCTGGACTATGATGTACGCCGTTCAAGATTACGATATCTGCTGTAAACAGGTTGTGCTGCGCCGGGAGTCTACAGGATATTGGAGCAAAAACAAAAAACTAAATTTTTATAGAAATTCTGCCTAGGGAGTCAAAAACCCCAATATAAAACAAAAGAAAGTAGACTGCCCTCGGGTAAGCTTTAGAATACCCTACCATTTGTATTCCTCACTGTGTGTAAGTGTATGAGTCGTTCTTTAAAAGTCCCCATTGAAGACATGCAGTGGTAGGGTATTAAAGGAACTCCAAAAATAAACATTCATCATTCGTGCAGACTGAAGTGAGTGAGTAGGCATGTATTGTCCTCAGAAGGTTAAGCTATGTACTGTAGACAAGAAACTACAACACACAGCCAAATTGTAATTTTTTCACACAACTTTAATATGTGGGATGAGCTGGAGTAGTCAAAGCATCACTGCCTGATGCACAACTGTAATAAGTACTTATCTTCTTTCATAGAAGTAGTAACAATATTATACCATGCTTTATACACCATGCATTAAAAAGAATACACCATGCATTAAAAAAGAATACACCATGCCTTTACCATGCTTTATACACCATGCATTAAAAAGAATACACCATGCATTAAAAAAGAATACACCATGCCTTAGTCAAGAATACACCATGCTTTAGTCAACAAAAAATGTAAGCCCATCCTACGTTAAGTAGGACGAGGATCTGGATCCGGACCACGATTTGGAAGGGATCGAGTTCCCCGAATGGAGCAACTCTAGCCTTCCACAATTTCACAGGCAAAACCATGAAAACGAGCATAACAAATATGGTCCAGACCCTTATCCCCCTAAAAAAACTGCCCAACCCTTTACACGCACAAAAACACGTAAAAAACTGCCAGTCATCGGCCGAGTCCGGCTCAGACCCAAGCCAGCAAAATCAGGTCTTATAATGCCTGAGCGACCCAATCAACTCCTCCAATATGAATAACTGGGTGGGTTGGGTGGGATTTTAACCATGCACCTATGACTACTCCAACCGACATTGAAACACCAAACCCAAAAACAGCGCGAACTCACGCCACGACTCGATACACCACGCCACCTGATTGGTCGAGCACTAGGCATAAATATTAAAATTGGCCAGTCACAAATTTAGGTAGGGAGACCAAGGCCGCAGCTACAACCACAAATGGTCTGAGTGCCGATAAGGACCGAGGCAGGGCAATTCTATTTGCTGGCCATCCCCCCTCTGAAAATACAATCCAAAAGCAAAACGCAAAGACCAAAACAGGGGAACCTCATGAAGACAAAATCGCCTTTTATTAGATGGGACTAATAAAAACCGGAATTGTCCTCAGAAGGTTAAGCTATGTACTGTAGACAAGAAACTACAACACACAGCCAAATTGTAATTTTTTCACACAACTTTAATATGTGGGATGAGCTGGAGTAGTCAAAGCATCACTGCCTGATGCACAACTGTAATAAGTACTTATCTTCTTTCATAGAAGTAGTAACAATATTATACCATGCTTTATACACCATGCATTAAAAAGAATACACCATGCATTAAAAAAGAATACACCATGCCTTTACCATGCTTTATACACCATGCATTAAAAAGAATACACCATGCATTAAAAAAGAATACACCATGCCTTAGTCAAGAATACACCATGCTTTAGTCAACAAAAAATGTAAGCCCATCCTACGTTAAGTAGGACGAGGATCTGGATCCGGACCACGATTTGGAAGGGATCGAGTTCCCCGAATGGAGCAACTCTAGCCTTCCACAATTTCACAGGCAAAATCATGAAAACGAGCATAACAAATATGGTCCAGACCCTTATCCCCCTAAAAAAACTGCCACCCAAGGGTTCCATGGTTCCATACGGAACCAAGGAACCCTTGCCACGCCCCCCCCTCTTTTTTCCTCCTTCTACTTCTATTATTACCAAGCTCATTGCATCTTCTATTACCAAGCCATTGCATCTTTCTTCACTCACAAATAAACTACTAACAAATCAATGGCAATGCAAATTAGCCCCCAAAAAATTAAGAACTTACCATGGCTATAATTAAAGAATTTTTAACACCCTGATGATATATCCAAACAATGCACCACTACTTATGTTGAACACCTCGAATATATTCTGCTTATTAGCATACAATTAAACTAAAAACTTATCATTGGCTTTGCCTATTAGCACACAAATTTACTAAGAACTTACCATGGCTTTAATTAAATGTGTTTTAACACCTTACTGATATATCCAAACAATGCCCCACGTACCTCTTTTTATCGCCATAACAAAATTTGCTTATTGGCACACAAATATACTGCAAAGCTTTTCACTATCAATGCATAATGTTGTTGTTGTTGTTGTTGCATATTAGCACACACAATTTTTTTTTTTTTTTATTTTTTTTTTAAATCATCATTGTCCTTAATGATCTGTTTTACATAAACTTAAAAGCAAGAGTCTTATTGTACTTTTAGCTGCAAGCCTGTCCAAGTGGCGGAAAACCCACCAAATCTGCAGAAGGAGGATTGGCGCAAAAGTACCTGATTCCACCATGTCATTCCCCTTAGGGGTTAAGTGGACGCCATCTTCTCTACTAACAGTGAATGAGATCTCCTAGTGATGCCTTTGTGGAAGATTACCCTATTGCCTCCTGGTAAACTCCTGCATGAGTTAAATGCCTGCCTGTTCATGTCGGCCCTAACCTTCTCACCGGCATTGTCCCTGCCCTCGTTGTACCAAAATAACGAGGTAAAATGCATGACCAAAAAATACAGCAACGGGGCAACATCGGTCGTAGCTCTTTGAAAATGGTCTCTATCTGTATCAGCAAATCCTTCTTGGTCACAGCTTAGTCATAAAAGATGTCATTGCCTCCGTTGTGGACCACCAGTGTATTGGGCGCTGGGGCTGTCACCTACCAACCATGTTCTGTGACCTACATAATGCACACACAAATCAAAGAGAGAAGGGACAGCAGATATGGTGTTGCAACATAAAACATTTAACACCACTTATTGACTTGACTTGACTTGATATGACTTGACTTGATATGACTTGACTTGATATGACTTGACTTGATAAGACTTGACTTGACATAACTTGATATGACTTGACTTGACATGACTTGACTTGCCTTGCCTTGACATGACTTGACTTGACTTGACATGACTTGACCTGACTTGACTTGATATGACTTGCCTTGACATGACTTGCCTTGACATGACTTGCCTTGACATGACTTGATATGACTTGACTTGATATGACTTGATATGACTTGACTTGATATGACTTGACATGATATGACTTGACATGACTTGACTTGATATGACTTGATATGATATGACTTGACTTGATATGACTTGACCTGATATGACTTGACATGATCTGACTTGACTTGGCATGACTTTTCATGATCTAACTTAACATGACCTGACTTGGCATGATTTGACTTGACATGACCCGAATTTACTTTACATGACTTGACATCAACCCCTGCTTGACCCGACCTGACCACACCAGACTTGACTTTCCTATTATCTCTATTTTTTATATTTTGCTGTTGTTAACGCAGCCGCATCTGCAGCACTGCTTAACTATTGTGCAGGGAAATGTCATCTAATGCTAACGCACATTTTTATTCTATTTTTTATTTTAATTTTTAATTTTATTATTAATTCTTTATTTTATTTTATTTATTTATTTACTTATTATTTATTTATTATTTTAAAATTATTTTTATCTTTATTTTCTCCTTGTATTATTCTATCATTTATTATTTTTCTCCTCTTATTTCCTCCTATATTGTATTATATTTATTATATTTTATTTTCTTTAACAAACGCTTTTATCCCATATTTCTATTTAATTTTCGAATTTAATTTTCCTTTAATTTCATTTAATCTAGACCTACAAACCCCCATCCTTGCATTTAAATAACATTTCTATTATTTATACCATGTCCCTCGCCTATACCAAACTTTAACACGCACCGCGGCACCCCGCACGCTCAAGTTCAACCATAAGCATGTACATACATGCACAGCATTTCGCAAACCCATCCAGCCCACGGCAACAGCATGCGCCGTCCACGTGAGTCCCATGTGAAAAATCCTGGAACCGTCTCATGAATAACTGAATAATTAGCACACAAAGCCCACGTGTGATTTTTATGAATGAACTACTGACAATGCCGCTAAAAAGCTACGCATAATTAAACCGCTGATGAATAAACATTAAGTGGTAGGGCGGGGTCTAAATACATCGTTTATCTGGGTGCTTTGCCGGCTGCTGGCGGCCCTCCCCCTGATTTACCGCAATGTGTACAACTATGATCAAATTTACATGATTTTCTTGTGCATTTTAACCCATTAAAATCAAAACATACAGATGCTCGCGAGGGATTTAACTGATCTTGAAAAACAGGTATACTATAATACTGCCTTGATAAGATTGGGAAGGCGTCTGAAAGCCTAAGGCTAATGAGGAGCCTGGCTAGCGCTTGTGGCTATGAACATAAGCCATAACTCAGCGTCGATCGTCGCCCATGAGTTTTGTGGTTTTCTCTGTTGACGAACGCGAAAGTTAGTGTCATACGCGGACCAACCTGCGCTTTTAAAACGGAGTGCCGCAGATCTCACAATCTGCATGTATTTCAGGATCTCCTGACTGCGTTGGGGGTGATAACTGAGGTAGATGGACGTGTACACCAGAAACGCGCTGGTCCATGTTGAGATTGATGTTATTTTGGGCTTACTTGGACCGGACTGCCTAAGAACTGGATGGCCCTCAAAATCAAATACCATGGAAACACTCCCGTTTTCCCCCTCAGAATGACCTCCCCAATTTTCTAATAGGAGATTCAACTCCACATACTCGCCCCTACCAATTTTTTGCTGGATGGCTTGAGGCACTCCCTCGCCCAGCGGATCACACACTGACGCTAAAGGGTTAACATTAGTAGCAGGCGGGATGGCCCCGCTAAACATGCTACTACAATTATACAACGACTCACCGCTTTGACTATCACGGGCCGGTTGACTCACAGGCACTGTAGGCCTCCTTGACATCGGGACTTGTTGTAATTCCGGTGACGCGGTCGAAGCTGCAGGAGTTGGCCTGGCTAAAATGCCTCCCGAGTTGGACGGCAAAGCCTCCTCACCCGCAGCCGCTACCGCTCCACGCTGATCTTGTCCTGCATCCTGCAACGCCCGTCTAAGAACTTCGTTTAAGACGTCTGTTTGCTCCGCCGAGGAATTCTGGGTTGTCCTCTTGTTCGGAGCCGAAGCATTTGCGTTAGCGCCCTTGCGCTTTCTACCCATCGTTAACTTCTAAGTCAATTTAGTAAATGCACTTAACTTGCCGTCCAAGGCCTACTACTGCGAGCACTTTGTGTCGTAATAAAATTTACAAAGTTAAATGTGAAATCTCCAAAATTCACTCTTCTCTGTACTGCCGCCTTGCAGAATTGAAACAAAAAACGACTATCACTTTTATCCACGATAAATTGTCTCTAAGATCCAATAGTAATTCGATAAAAAAACGTCCGATTTCCGCTAAAACTAGTGAAATTTATAAGACGAAATTATTTTAACCATGCACCTATGACTACTCCAACCGACATTGAAACACCAAACCCAAAAACAGCGCGAACTCACGCCACGACTCGATACACCACGCCACCTGATTGGTCGAGCACTAGGCATAAATATTAAAATTGGCCAGTCACAAATTTAGGTAGGGAGACCAAGGCCGCAGCTACAACCACAAATGGTCTGAGTGCCGATAAGGACCGAGGCAGGGCAATTCTATTTGCTGGCCATCCCCCCTCTGAAAATACAATCCAAAAGCAAAACGCAAAGACCAAAACAGGGGAACCTCATGAAGACAAAATCGCCTTTTATTAGATGGGACTAATAAAAACCGGAATTACTGTACATACAGCAATTTCACTGGGTTTATTTTTCGAGGGTGAAAAATCAAAATGATGGCCAGAATGTGTGTGCTCGTGCCGTGTTTTGAAATTGTCAACATTTTTTCACTTGTTGAGAAATTTGTTGAAGTAAATCAAAAGTTAGGGTGAGTAAAACACTGACATAGGTGCACCATGGTTCGGAAGTCTATAGAAATGTTGGTCCTGTGTATCAGAAGAGCTATCCCCGAGCGTTAAAAGGTCACAGACTCCTTCGTAAAGAGTAGGGGATCGTCCCGGTCTGTGTCTGTACATGTTGTCGGGAGTGGATCGTGACGGACCACTGAATTTATACGCTAATTGTCGAAGCGCAACTTGCGCGTATACAGGTCAAGACCTGGAAAGCAATAGTTGGGAGTACAATTGGCAACATAGCCGGAAAGCGTAGACGACGATTCACAAATTCATTTCATTTAGGCTAAAAAGAAGAAGTTTGTTTCCAGTAATTTTGATGCTTGATTCTTGCGCAGTTTTTTTTTAACACTGTGTTGTGATCTTTTCTTTTTCAATTTTTTACACCAATTTTTTTTTTTCCTTCTTCTCTTTTTCGTACATTGTATTTTGTAGGCCCATGCGCGCTATAATAGTCATGACAATATAAAGTGAAGTTTGACTAATATTTAAATATAATCAAAACAAAATTTGTCGATCAAAGCGCCATGTTCCGAGCGATCGCAATCATTACAAAGGTTGAGCGTGTCCTAGCATGCAGTGCGTTCCTAAACAGTCGCCACAAGGCTTGGGGTTTTGTTGATTAGGGCTGCGATTGGTCAATTACCTATCGTTTACAAGTACGTCACATTCACATCTTCCAGTTTTACTGTGCCCTTGCCATCACGCATGACGCGGTTACGTACGACACGCACCAGTCGCATGGGATGCGGGGGAATCGTATCAAGTGAAGTTTTACTACCATTTAAATATAATCAAAACAAAAATTTGTCGATCAAAGCGCCATGTTCCGAGCGCTCGCAATCATTACAAAGGTTGAGCGTGTCCTAGCATGCAGTGCGTTCTAAAACAGTCACAACACGGCTTGGGGTCTTGATGATTGGGCTGAGATTGGTCAATTACCTATTGTTTACAAGTACAATGTACGTCACATCTTCCGGTTTTACTGTGCCCTTGCCATCGCGAATGACGCGGTTACAACTTACATACGATACGCCCCAGTCGCATGGGATGCGGGGAATCGTATACGCTGTGATCGACAATTTTTGTTGTTGATAATTATAGTCAAATTAATAATTGAACGAACAATACGCACGCAGCACAAAGATGATCGCGCCCAAAATGATCACGCTTATGGTTGTGAGCGCTTCACGCAATGTACGCAATACGCTGTTTCAAAGTGTTCGTTCAATTATAAATCCGACTATAGTAGGGATGTCACACCAAAATTTCAAATTGATTTTGTAGCATTTCTAAACTATAGTTCGTTGAAGAACCTATTGATTGCTTTAAAAAACAGTTTGATTTTTTGAAATTGGACTAGGGGTTCTGGAATTATGCGCAATATAAATATTGCAAAACTTCAACATTTTTTAATCAAGGGAAAACAGCACAAAATGGTGATTTTGACTTGCTCTATTTGTTTTATTAATCATTTAAAATGTCTCAAAGTCATTTTCACGTACAATGCAATATATATTTTGCAAAAATGTTACTCACAGGCATTAGGCCAAAACAAAAAGTTGTTTTTTTATCCACGTCAGACCGATCGTGTAGGTGCCAACCGTATTATTTTTTATTTTCAATAATTTTTTTAAAACAACTTTTTGAGCAATTTGAATGGCCAAACAGACCCTTGTTATTCCTTATTTCGTATGATATCGTCAATCTGGTATTTGCAACACCATCCCCAAAAGGACCCCAATGCGTAAGGTTAGGGGTTTGCCGTGATTCACGGCACAATTCACGGTTTTCATGCTAAATCACAGATTTTGTAAACATGCGTTTTGTATTCTCTGTAATTTTGCAATGTGTGAGTTCGGAAGACCTTAAAGGAGGCTGTTACTTACATTGATCAAGGCGAATCGTGATAAAAGCATGAATTTAAGTATTTCCGTAGATTTTTGATTGAGAAAATTCCGAATACGACCTATCTTGTATTTATAAAGCAAACGAAGCTGAACGACAAATATTATTTACATAGTCATTCATTTTAATATCACTCTCGAAAATAACTCCAAGGTTACGTGCACTTTTATATGGCAACACTGCATCAGAAGTGGAAAATTCCACTAACCGCACATCCATTATGATGGAGTTGTTGCATCAACCATGTGAAGCGATGTCAATGACTATACAGCAGTGTGGATGGAAAACTCAAAATGACGATACTTTATTTATAGCATTGGCTTAAAACCCTTTCACCACCGATTTTCTTTTCTCCAGTAAATCAAAAAAGCCTATTACAACATTAGTTTTCATTTAAAGTACAATTAGTACATCAAACTATATATCTTTGGAAAGCTTAAATATTTTCCATCATATCAGGTTTGTTTCAAATTTTCCCCCCGGTTGCTATGGCAACACAACTTTTGCGCAAACAATATTGAAAATATTGCCACATGGCACACTGTTTTAGGAATATTTTGACATTTAAATCATGATCATCGATCGCTCATTACCGGTTATATACTTAATTTTAATTTAATTAGCGAAGCAGGCACTCTATTTAGGAAGTATTTTCATATAAATTTCAATATTGTGAAGAAAAAAAAGTAAATTATTTCAATGGAAATAATCCAAATGATGTCGTTTTTTTGGTTTCATTCAATGATAGAATGAAAGAAATACATGTGAAATTATCATAAACAGAATTTTAACAATTAATTGATATATAAATTAGATTAATTAGAGGCGATTCCATCAGAATTAGCACCTCCCTCATCATAGTCTTCCTCTTCAGAGACCATACTTTCAACATTTTTCAGCTATCAATTTCATTTTACTCATTACTGTATACATGTATCTAAGACTAATAGTAATACACAATCGTAGCCATTATTAGGCAGTAATACATCATAATCGCACAGATTCTAGGCTTTTTCTAAACCCAATTCCTTCCCTACTTGCCATATCATCTCAAGAAAGAAAACTGAGAAGAGGTATCTGATAGCTGATTCAGAAAGTGAACTATATTAGAATATAATATATTGAGGAATGGCTTGATAATTCGACCATCCTTTGAACAAGGCTCATAAGCGGGCGCTGGGCGATTTTTACCCCTTGGTCCTCCTGCTATAGCGCCCAGGAATGCTGAAAAATAAACAACCGAGCGCTGATATTTTGTCCAAACCAGCGCCCGTTTAAGATCGGGAGGCTTGCCCAAGACATCTTGATTTGCCAATGCTGCCACGCTGGATAATTGGTTTAAAAGCGGAGTCGAGTATGTTATTGGAAGTCTCCAATTTTCATAACAGCCGAGTTTTAGCACAAAAATACTCTTTTTCATCAGCAAAAAACAATCCTATTGTGTTCACTATCGATCATGTAGGATTTCCCAAAGATGTAGCGACACGCAACAGGCGAGTTTACTTCTCAGTTGATTTTCACATAATGCAAAAATGGAAAGCTACTTTCTGGCGATCGTATCATCGACTCGTATCATCTGTGATCGTTCATGGTGGGGATTGGGAATACTACTGGACTTTTAATTATCATTGATTATATTCAGCGAAACGGCTGTAAATTGCCAAAATAAATGTTACATTACACAAGAGCTGAATTCATAAATCTAATAGACCAGTAGTGCTGGCACTGCTTGGGGCAGTGGTGCTGCTATTCACTATGGGATTTCCATACGGCCACACACTTTATGGTGGTTGAATTTGTAGGGTTATTTGCGAAAAGGTTGTTCATACTTTCAGCGCAGATTTCATCTTAAGGTGCAACTTTTGGGTTTGATATACCCGCAAATGTTATTAACTGGTTATTCAGAATATTTTAGTCTACAGAAAAAATGCAGAACATTCTTAGTTCCATCATGGAAGTGTCTGTTAATTACTTCCATGGTTCCATGAACTACGTTAGTTTTCCGAGCAACTTTTTTGCTCTCGTGTGGTGATGGCCTTAGTAGGCTTTACTATTTTTTTTACTAACTACTGTCTACCGAACAAAAAAATGTATGCCTTTAAAGCTTATTTGATTTAATATAAAGTTAGCTCCTGGTAGACTGAAAGTAGCTCCTGGTTCTCAATAAATCTCATGATCCCGGTAAAAATCCTGTTATCTTGAGCCTTGCCCATGGATTGACTTTAAAATTTGGGGCTTAACTAAAATTAGTGTAACATGATAATTGATAACGAAATGGTCGATTTCTAAAATTTCTCTTTTGAATGAAAGCCAAAGTGAATTAGTGTATGTCTTTATATAATAGCGCTACCATTTGTTTTGAATAGTGCATGCCTATATTTTTCTGGGCACTACTTTACTGGCCTATCTTACAGTGGTTCCAATTGGTTTATTGCAAGATTTACTCATTTGAATAGCTAATTAAAACGCAGCTTGTAAAATATTTCACTCCAATCTTTATCAGGGATATAATTATTCTAACACTGTCTCTGATTGGTGCAATAAATGATGCAACTATCTTTCTGACCAATCGGCCGGTAGTTCTCAGGGGTTAACGCCTTCGCGAAAAGTGTGCCTGTTTGTTTCCGACTCTGGTGATTGTATAATGAAGTAGGTATTTGCTGCATATTTTGCAAGGTAAAATGTACTCAATGGGCTAGATCAGGATAGATTTACCAGATCTATATTATGAATGTACATGTTTTAAAATGTTGCACGCTCAGCAGCTGCAGCTGGTTATCAACAAGACAGTTAGTCCACACCTCCACACACACTGGATGCCAGCCAATGAAAAGCTTAGATTTGGGCCAACACCCATGACAAGCCTCCTGGCATTCAGTGGTAGTGCAAGGCACAGCATGATGTAATCAATATTTACTTCAATGTAATTACAGCATGACAGCCATTGGGAGTGGTGGATCCAGTGTGTATGTAAAGTAAACAGCATGTGCAATCATACTGTAAAAGTGATCATTTATTTTAGCACTTTTCGCTCTCTAAACTAACCAGCTACCGATACAATTAATATTAATAACAATAACACGCAAATAATATTTCTTTTTTGTCATTTGTATAGGTCTATGTGATTAAGCTAAAATTAATCACACAAAAATTACCACATTTTCTTCTGATTTTTGTATAGGATTACTCTGTAATAGGGATACAATCTGATCAGAGGTCTTGTTCCCTCGCAGGTCTGGAAGAATTTCCCCTGCAATATGGTTACAATTGCCCTCCAAACAGAGCGAGATATTTCCCATAAATTTGTTACGCATTTCTTTATTTCTAGCATTTCCCTTCATACAACGAGAGGATTGGACCAAGCCGATTTTTATTCCTCATGTAGTCATGTTTGCTGAAGCATATCTCCCGTTCTAAATAACCAATTGGAACGCAATAAAATGCAAATGAAAGCTTATTTACTCAGCTTTCATAATACATCAAGATTAGACCCGTGTGTTCCTGTCCTTTGAAGATATCTTGTGGGCCCGGAGTTATAACATTTTTTTGGGTCACCCTGTACATTCATTATTCTGATTTGAACACATTTTCTGGATGGAATATATATAACCAAGTTTTTAATCAATGTAGAAATTCTTCTTGAAAACAGAAACCATTTTCTACACATCACATCTGATTCAGACAGAGAGTGTCTCATACAACAAGAATTTTGAGAGACTGTTTGTAAAATTTATTTTGCTTTCAAAGAATTCATAAAATGCTATTTACCTTTGAAGGGCAATCACCCTTTTGCAATTACCACCCTGTTCCCAATCCCACCAACCAAACCATGCCAACTTATTGTTGTCAAAGCAGAGAGACCTTTATAATAAGAAGTTTGTCTTTCAATACGGGGCAGGTTCACATTGATTGGGCTTTGCAATCGGAGTAGTGTGTGTTGCCGAGGGCACGGATTTCTCTGTGTATAAAGTACTGTGATCATTATGGTACTTGCTGTTAGTCACGTACATGTAAGCTCACTGGGAGTAATCTAGCTTGAACCAAAGATTTTTGCTTGAACTGGTTCTAGATTTTAGATTTCTTGGAAGTGGGTTGACCTTCCACAGCTTTCTTTAACCCTAAGGGATGCACCATTAGATTTTCAGGGGTGGGGGGGGGGGGGGGGGGATAGGAAGTTGGGGGGGGGGGGGCTACTGAATAAACTGCTAACACAATGAGCATGTTATCGCTTCATTCACTTTTCACTTACATTGATTGTGAGTCTATTCACAACATGAACGTTATGCAGGGGGGGGGGGGGGGGGGGTGGGGGAATGTGGAAATATGTTTCGATAAATCAATTAATTATTTCTCTCTCTGACCTCAGTCATAATTGTTAATGCACTTTTCAATAATGCAAAATATTCACAGCAATAAATATAAGATTTGCAATATTGATGTTGACACCTGGTGATATCCAAACTAACAAAAATAATAAATTAGAGCTTCAAAAAGATAACAAAAAAACATTGCTTTTTAAAGGACTGCTACTGTGCCTATCCAGTTCACAACTAGTTTTTAACTTTCACACAGTATCCAGTGAGGTATGTTACTATGTAGTACCACTACCAGAACCTGAGCTGTAAAACATGATCCTATGCAGCCTCATTTGGTTGAAACAACAAACACAACTAGGATAAAATAAAATCAACATTTGTTTTGAATGTCAAATAAGTCGAGTGAGCCATCCACTATTCATTGATCCTCCAGGCTAATAAAGCCAATGGCTGATGTTTATACTTGTGACTTATTAAGGTAGATGTTCCGATTTTCAACTTGAAGTTTTCTATTCTACATGAAAGGTCATCCTTAAAAAAGTCGTGTTCCAAAGTTTGAGTTGCATAGCTCTAATGGTTCTTATTTTAGACGCACAAGATGCTGTGAACTGTACCCATTGAGTAGTACACAAACTATATCGGTGGTTACCACCATTCGCGGTAATTCGACGTTATTTCATCGATTCCTCCGTAATTATACGTCAAATTTAGTATGATGATGAGAAATATACGAGCTTTCATATGATATGAAAATCTCCGTATGTTTGAAATAATTCTGTGTTACGAAAATGTGATCGGGTCATCTACCTTTAACTTGTGACTTGAATTGAAATGCATTCAATGACTTGTCCTAAAATTAATGACATACATTATGTAGTTCATTGAAAAATACATTTAAACTCCAGGTTTATGTATTAAAAGTAAATTAAATGTGACTATGCAAATTGTATTATAAGTATAAGTTGAGTCTTTAACCCTAACCCCCTAAGCACCTTTTCCAAAGATATTTTTAGCGGCCAAAAAAAGGCGAGGGGAAAAAGGGCCCCCACGGCTCGAACCCAGACCTCTTGATTTCAGAGGCAGACGATCTACCGCTAGGCCACGGGGGTCAACCATACTTGGCTCAGTATACTTTGCCAGGTAACAACCCTGGGGCCATTATTTCATCAAACTGTGTTACCTGCGTCGTAGTAATTTGTAGTACTCAAGAGGGTTAGGGACGCACCATTAGATTTCCAGGGAGGGGGTAGGAAGTTTTGGAGAAGAAAAAAATTCCCCCTCTATGCAGGCCAAAACAAGAAATTCCCCCCCCCCCCCCCTGATGAGTAAAATTTTTTTTAAAAATCTACCCACCCAACTTAATATGAATGAATACATTTTTTTTAAAATCCTACCCCCCCTCCTCGTAGCTAGGGCCACTATTTCTAAAACCAGCATATCCAGGGAAATTACTAAGATTGAATATAGAAACACTGTTGGTCATCCTAGATGTGCAGCTAACTACGGGGCGGTTCTCGGGTTGATAGCGGTTCTCGGATTGGATAGGGACTGATAAGTAGTCCTATGGTATGACTATTTATCCAGGGACTTGTTCCATTAGAATTAAGGACTTGAGGTCTATGACCTAGCTATTATTAGCAGCTATTGGCTGTCAGACTGGCACTACATGTATACAATGAATAGTTCTTGTGTTGTGAGTGGCAGCAAGTGGTAGAAAATACTGATTGTATGGTAATTTTTATTCTATCCTACCTGCCAATATTGGGAAAATCGTAAATAAACAGGATTTTGTCAAAATCACAGTGGACAAAAAATGTCCCTTTTCAAGGATTTCAAGGAGGGGGTGGTGGTGGGGGGGGGGGGGGGGGGAGAATTTCCCCCTTCCCTGCCAAAAGGCTTGTCCCCCTGATGCTCCCAAATGAAATGACAAACTCTATGTATATTAACAAATGCCCCCCCCCCCCCCCCAATCACAGGCCTGTCCCCCCTCAGGCCGCCCCAACAATAAATACTTGAAGACCATGTAGTTTTACCAATGTAGTTTGATCCAATGCAAAGATATTACTAGGACTTTGCACCATCCTATGTCAATGATCCACTGAGGAACACTTATAAATATTAGATTGCTGGATGGGCATTTAAAAAGGTGATCAGTCGCATCAAAATGGGGGGGGGGGGGGGGTGTCTTTCAAAATGAAAATTGAGCTTTTATTTTCATGGAAAAGTGTATTTTGTAAGCTTAAAAATAAACAATAGATCAATTATGCATTCAGATTTTATGTGAAATATTGGGAACAAATTTCTTTTGAGTTCTTCTGTTTTTTTGCTTGACTGCCTCGATAGCTCCATTCATATGCATGCTTCAGAGTGGCTGCGGACAAAAGTCCTATTTCTTGATGTGCCTAGTCACAAATATTGATTACAGGGTAAAGAAGTATGGAGATGGACCCTAATAAGTGGTTATTCACAGATCTTCCCAAAAGTCATTGCTAAAGCTTAGATTCATAAAGATTCTTGGAAGTAATGTATACCAATTTATAGATGTATGTTTTCATTGAGGATGCATTGAGAAATTGCAATTCCATGTAGACAGTTTTTACAACTTAAATTTTGTTTCCTTTTTAAAATCGTTACCACAGGTTTGAAAGAGGGAGATGAGACGAAGAGTTTTTCTTTTCTTCGTCAAGAGCTACCAGTGAGGATCGCCAACATGACGACGGAAATGAACCTATTACCAACGACATTGCTTAACATGCCGTCTGTTAAAACAGTGCAAGGATGGTTAGTATACAGGGGAAGGGGAAGGGAAGGTCTCAGTCAGCGGGGAAAATCAGAAAATGTTTTTAGTGTCTTGACCGACCTGTATTTTTCAATTGTGTTGGCCAACCTGTAATTTTCAAATTAGAAATTCACATGTTCATGCAAACCATTTAATAACATTGTGAATCGTTTTGAAAATTACAAATAATAGTTTTTACAATTGAAAACAAACCGATTTCCCCCCTAAAAAGTCCATCTGACCGATATACCCCGAGATGTCTGTCCGCCTGTGGAACTGTTTCCCCCTCCCTAATGCTTGGACATATGATAGTTTCAATGATTTAATCAGCATCAGCGGATGATACACAGCATGTGAGTTATTCTTAGTGCAGGATTGGAGCACATGCCGTCCAAAATGTCAAACGGTTTTAAGAATTGTGCAGTTGCCCATAATGCATTGTGAATGATGACATAGTTAGTTAAACTAGGTCATGTGATAGAATCATTAGTTCATGTGATAGACTCATACACCCACCTGAAGTTTAAGAATTACATTCAGGGAGCACAACACCAAGACGCTCTCCATAGACTTTACTGTTAGGAAAGGCTTACTTAAATAGCTCTAGTTTCTATATTAGTGCGTTTGGTTCAATGAGATTTTGATATGTTTTACTCACAAGGGTTATCTACAACATATCTGAATATGAAGTAGACATTACCGCGCACTTTTTTTGATATAAGCCGCCGCATAACAACGTAGTGATATGCCTACCTAAATTCGGTCTCCGGTCTGGATATTACCGCATGTGTAAATCGGTCCGTGAAATTAAAATTGACCTCAAATCACCTAGTTTAAATGTCAGAACATCAACTACACATTTCAAACACAACATATTGGTGAAAGATTATATCATAAACCGTCAAAAAACAACTCTCTTTCCCGCCAAATAGGAACTATTGTCGTACTCAACTTTGATTGATCGCGACGATAGCGTGTCGCGATACCTATTTAGTTGTGTGCTCCCTTATAGAGGGGCAAACTTGTTCAAAATCATTCAAAATTGATATCAACTTTTTCAGCGTGAAATTCTGAACAAACTAGCCAAATAACATGACAATTGAACAAACCATTTTTGAGATATGATCTGATCTTGGAGGCCGCATCTTCCGTAAAATCACTATTATTTCCGTTTTTTGACTCTGGAAGCGGCACGCTTTGAATTGTTAGGCCTACACTCTTAAAATTAAAACTTTTTGACTCAAATTCAACTGATTTTGATTTTGATCAGTCTCTGATTATGTCGACCTAACCCACCTATGACACATCACTGAAATAACGCCTTGTTTTGTATAAAATAGAGCAACCACACACCCCCCCCCCCCCCCCCCCCCCCCCTGTTCTTTAAACCGGACAATGTTGGCCTGTGCCATAAATACACTGCCCAGTAGATATCAAAACGCATAGATTTGGGTGAAACCCGACTTTTATTTATTGCATTGTGTAATACACCTAAAATAGAACGAAGCACGCGGGAGATCGGGAACCTGGTCCGAGGGGCAAACTTGTTCAAAATCATTCAAAATTGATATCAACTTTTTCAGCGTGAAATTCTGAACAAACTAGCCAAATAACATGACAATTGAACAAACCATTTTTGAGATATGATCTGATCTTGGAGGCCGCATCTTCCGTAAAATCACTATTATTTTCCGTTTTTTGACTCTGGAAGCGGCACGCTTTGAATTGTTAGGCCTACACTCTTAAAATTAAAACTTTTTGACTCAAATTCAACTGATTTTGATTTTGATCAGTCTCTGATTATGTCGACCTAACCCACCTATGACACATCACTGAAATAACGCCTTGTTTTGTATAAAATAGAGCAACCACACACCCCCCCCCCCCCTGTTCTTTAAACCGGACAATGTTGGCCTGTGCCATAAATACACTGCCCAGTAGATATCAAAACGCATAGATTTGGGTGAAACCCGACTTTTATTTATTGCATTGTGTAATACACCTAAGATAGAACGAAGCACGCGGGAGATCGGGAACCTGGTCCTATAAGGGAGCACAACACCAAGACGCTCTCCATAGACTTTACTGTTAGGAAAGGCTTACTTAAATAGCTCTAGTTTCTATATTAGTGCGTTTGGTTCAATGAGATTTTGATATGTTTTACTCACAAGGGTTATCTACAACATATCTGAATATGAAGTAGACATTACCGCGCACTTTTTTTGATATAAGCCGCCGCATAACAACGTAGTGATATGCCTACCTAAATTCGGTCTCCGGTCTGGATATTACCGCATGTGTAAATCGGTCCGTGAAATTAAAATTGACCTCAAATCACCTAGTTTAAATGTCAGAACATCAACTACACATTTCAAACACAACATATTGGTGAAAGATTATATCATAAACCGTCAAAAAACAACTCTCTTTCCCGCCAAATAGGAACTATTGTCGTACTCAACTTTGATTGATCGCGACGATAGCGTGTCGCGATACCTATTTAGTTGTGTGCTCCCTTCACATTACACAGACTGTATCAAATGGTTTTGTTTGAGTTTAATCTCGGGATTTTGTCTTGCCAAACTGACAAAAGTTTCATAAAACAATCAAATTGACATGACCTATCAATTTGCACACACTGTTTTAAGCCAACTTTTGTTTGCACAATACACAAAGGTTCCAAACGTTTCAACCATATAATGTGAAAATTAATAATGCGCAAACATATTCACTTCACTCCAATCAAGAGTACGAAGACTACGTGCCGTTTCCCCAGTAGCCCAGTGACTGCCCAGCATGTGAGGGAAGACAAGAGCATCACATGCGCACTATTGTACTTGTACTGCAATGTGTGACGCACGTTCTGCAGTGGAGTATAGCGGTTGCTGTGAGCAATTATTAGTCTTACATTTTTGTGATGTAGGTCGCGTGACTTGGGTATGTTGGAATGGATGACGGACGATCAGGTGTTTTTACAAGAACATTATGTTGAATGATGTTACTTGTTTTTAAGTTTTTACTTTCTAGCCTTGACAAAGTAGCCAAGTTATACTATATTCAAAGTTAGGCCAACATTTTTGTTGTTGTTATGTTGTCCTCGACAGCTTTCGGAGAGGAGGGGCGGGCGGGCGGATTCTTTTTTATTTGTTTTTAAAAATAAAAAAAATCTTTTACCAGCAGAAGCTCAAAGTTTAGCCAACAAGAAGTTAAAATCACTCTAAGAGCCGCACATATATGTTATAAACACTTAATTTAATATTAATGCCATTTAAACTGTGTTAAAAAAAATCTGAAAAAAATCTGGAAAAAAAATCTGAAAAAAAAAAAAAAATCTGAAAAAAAAAAAAATCGATTTAAAAAAAAAGAAAAAAAAGAAGAAGATTTTTTATTAAAAAAAATACGATTTTTAAAATAAAAAAAAACTGAAAAAAAAAAAAAAATTGGAGCGGCCCTAAAATGACGAGCGGGCGGTCAAGGACAACATAACAAAAAAAATTTTGGCCTTATGGTGATGCATCAGGTTGCAATCTCATCATGATATCTAAAATGGTATTATCATCAATGACAACATTTCCTTTACATTGTTTACAAACACTTGTATGTCATCGATATCCTTTCCTGCCTTGAATAGAACAAACCCATTAATGATAAAACAACATGGTATAGAACTTTTCTAGGGTGGCACTCAAATCTATGGCTGTATTTAAATTGTTTTTGAAGTCAAGAGGGCCATCTTCACCAATCTCCCATGAAATAAGACCAGTCGCACTAAAAAGAACATGCTGTCAGCAAACACCGTTTTCGAGATACAGGCCAGTAAAGTTGGTTTGATATTTTAAGAAAACGCTACCAAAAAATTGCTACACTTCAAATCATGTTTGTACAGTTCCATTTCATTCAACAAAACTGCTCCCATGTTGTACAATGTGTCCATCTCTCTTGTTTTTATTTGTCTTCCATCTTCCTTGTTATCTGGTTTTGTCTTGCTTGTTTTGTGTTTCTTTGTCTTGCCTGGTTTTGTTTAATGGAGTCTCATTTCATTTTGCACAAATTTAAAGGGACACTAAGAGATCCTTCATGGAGGGAGCCCTCAATTTTTTCAGAAGTTGGTTTTTTCACATAATACGTAATGCTTATAAATATACGTACAACCACCCAAAATTATAGAGCTTAATTTGCAGTATTTCATGTGGAATTCATGGATTTGCTAGCATTTTGAGTTTCTATGTGATCACATCGAAACTACCCATATTCATCCAAAAGGCCACAGATGGCTTCTCACTTGTTTCATGTTTATTCAAAATAACCCATGGCTTGTTACGTGATGTTTAGTCATGACCCCCCTGATTCAATTGGTGGGGACTTTTAACCAAAATACACAAAATGCACTAATATACAACTTGTAATATACTTTCAGAAATGCTGAGAAAATGTCTTTATTTTTCATTTTTTACTGATTTTTGTTGTTGAAGAAATCTTACATGAGAGGGTTTCTATGTATATCATCTATCTAAACAATGTGAAAATATTGAATTTCAGTTTTTGTGAAATCTCTCTGTGCCCCTTTAATTAATTATCACTATTTTGTTGTTTTACGGTGTCCCCTTAATTACAAGCCTGCTTGTCAGCCTTCCCACTGGGGCTTTTGCTAGCCTCTTTCTCACATTGTGTCATATTGCTGACTAAATTGAAATAAAATTTAAAAGAATATGAATTTCTTAGAATGTGCTCTTGCTGTTATTAATATCCTAGATTGGAGTCATTCCATCAACAATTTCCACTATGTGTAATAAACCCTCACACGCCTATTGTTTGAATTTTGATTCATGGTTGAAAATGGCAGCAGGTTTATCGTTTATTTAAGGATTGATGAGTTCAAAGTTGTGCAAACATTGGACAAGGTCCTAATCCAACAAACCCCTTGCATCAGTTTAATTGTTTCGAAGATATGGATTAATTTATCAGATAGCACTGATAGCACCCTGTGATAACGGAAGGAGTCAAAAGGGCTATTAGTTCAGTTCAGCAAGTGATACATTGCATTGTTATTGTTTTGATGTAGCCTGTAATACTGTATGAGTCAAACAGTATTATATATAGTTTGATGCAAGACCTTTGGTTCAAAAAGAGATACTAAACTTCATTAATTTGCACTAACAACCAGTCTTTAATAATAAACACCCTAAAAAAAATTCAACATACATTACATGTTAAGGTACAGCTTATGTAGGGGGGGGGGGGGCGGCGGAATTAGGTATGTTTACAATTACAGTCAGGGCTGGAAAAAATGCAAAGTTTCCCCGCTGCTTTAGCGGCGGAGGAGGTGTCTGAGGGGGGCTGCCCCCTCAGAAGCTTGAGCTTTTCGGGAAATTAATGTCCAATTGATGCCACTTGGTGCATCATTTTATGTAATATCGGCTATATTACTCTATTGCCTATTACTCTAAAAACAAATTCTAATTTTTTTTTTTTTTTAAATCTTTTTTTTTTAGCCTTTTTTTTTTGGGGGGGGGGGGGGGATTTCCCGCGAGATGGCAACATTTCCTGGCAAGGAGCTTGCAGTTTTGCCCTCTTTTTCCCGCCCTGATTACAGTGGTGGTTGAACGTATTAAAGAAAAAGAATCGGAGTTTATTTACCTTCTTAAATCAAAATCCAGTATGAATCTGATTTATCCTGATGAATCTACACCAAATTATCCTGTTACTAATTTGTATATTTTTAATCATGCATATTCAGCAAAATTTGACCCAAATTGTGGTTGTTTTACCCCAAATTTCCCCTCAAATAAGCTACCCTTCCCCTTCCTAAAAATGTATCCACCCTTTGGTGTTCATTAGAGGGAGCACAGCACAAAGACGCTCTCCATAGACTTTACTGTTAGGAAAGGCTTTCTTAAATGGCTCTAGTTTCTATATTAGTGCGTTTGGTTCAATGAAATTTTGATATGTTTTACTCACAAGGGTATTCTACAACATATCTGAATATGAAGTAGAGATCACCGTGCACTTTTTTTTGATATAAGCCGCCGCATAACAACGTAGTGATATGCCTACCTAAATTCGGTCTCCGGTCTGGATATTACCGCATGTGTAAATCGGTCCGTGAAATTAAAATTGACCTCAAATCACCTAGTTGAAATGTCAGAACATCAACTACACATTTCAAACACAACATATTAGTGAAAAATTATATCATAAACCGTCAAAAAATAACTCTCTTTCCCGCCAAATAGGAACTATTGTCGTACTCAACTTTGATTGATCGCGACGATAGCGTGTCGCGATACCTATTTAGGTATGTGCTCCCTAGACAAAAATGGTTACATACAGTACAGCATTTGTATGTTAACCCTAACCAGTAAAGCTAGTTTTTTGTGCGTATCGGGGGGGGAGGGGGGAAAAAGTGCTATTTTTTGGACCCGAAAAATCACCCAGCACCCCCCCGGGATTCGATCGCCGGACCATCCGCACCCAAATCTGTCCCCCTACCGACTGAGCTAACTCCCTAGGTCACATGCGGCCACAAACTCCGTGGCCACATATGCCCGCGGTAGGTGACGTCATCGCGGCAATGCAGCAGCACGTGCCTGGAGATAGTTTCTGGCAGTGAGATTTAGTGAGATTCAGTGCGGTTAGGGTTATTGCACATCAAAAATTGACATTTATTAACCCTAACCAGTAAAGCTAGTTTTTTGTGCGTATCGGGGGGGGAGGGGGGAAAAAGTGCTATTTTTTGGACCCGAAAAATCACCCAGCACCCCCCCGGGATTCGATCGCCGGACCATCCGCACCCAAATCTGTCCCCCTACCGACTGAGCTAACTCCCTAGGTCACATGCGGCCACAAACTCCGTGGCCACATATGCCCGCGGTAGGTGACGTCATCGCGGCAATGCAGCAGCACGTGCCTGGAGATAGTTTCTGGCAGTGAGATTTAGTGAGATTCAGTGCGGTTAGGGTTATACAGCATTCTCCTCCCCCAACCCTCCCCCACCCCCTGGGCTGGTAATAACCAACCTACGTGCAATTACGCCTGTAGCTCTGGGATTGATCTTTGACATAAACATAAGATAGTACTTATACAAAGCATTTGAAGGACTTTAATTTGGTTAAGTTCAATGTAATCAATGATAACAGATTGTTATTGTTTCGATATGACCGAGTCAAGAAGAGTTGGATGTACTTTCGTGTTTCAAATATTTACACAGTGCGAACAATATGGGATAATATGCATAACATTGATAGCAGTTCTGACAAAGCCTGACCATTTTGATAAATTTCCTTTCAAAATAACCTTCTCAATTGTTTGTCGATTGATGATTCACTCAAGTAAAACTAATCCCAATATTGTCACTATAGTCTTTAATCTCTCACAGAGGGGCAATTCCATAAATAGGTAAACCAAATGCCAAATCACATTATTGGCTCTCATTCACTGGAAGTTGTTTTAACCTGATTTTGGTTTATTGCAACTATAGGGTTACATGACTTTATCTGTCACATACTAATGACGAAATTGAGCATTATTTTGTAGCGGAGAGACAAAAACCTATTTTGGGGTTAAAAGCAGTGGGGTCGGACGTACATTACAGGATTACGCACATTTTCAAGAGGCTGTGCTCTGTACATATTAAATTGATGGGCCATCAAACTACAATATTATGGAAGTACAGGATCAACACCATAGGCTGATGCCATTACAGAATGATGCGACTTGTACTATAAAGGGGGTCGGATGTACGCTGTGTAAATTATTTGCAAAAGCACGTCCAACCCCTCCAAAATGTACGTTCCACCCCCACCTTCTTTTGATGAGTATTATTTTGTTGGATATGAAAGTGGGTATTTTTTTCTTGCATTATGCAGAGGCATGTCTCATACAAACCTTCATCAATAAAAAATGCACTAAATCCCTAATACTTTCTTGAAATATGTACTCTTTCGAAGCATGTCTGAAAAAACATTCCGTGTGAGTACGTCCGACCCAAGGGTTTTTTGGCAACTGTTCCCACATTAATTTAAAATTGATGATCCATTATTTGATGTTAGAATAATATTACTATAAGGGGGACATACAAAATGGATAACAAAATCCACCCAACACATAAAGTGAGAACTACCCAACCCTTTGAAGTGTGTGAAATGTACGTCCGATCTTACGGAATTGCCCAGATATAAGATATTGACACTTGATCCCTTCTTAAAAATAAAATATTTGGGATGGAAATTTATTTTATTTTGACACCTTGACTTTCATATTTTATATTGAAACCATGCAAAATCGCTGTACTTTCTCATGACATGACCTATTCATTTAATTATAACTTACACTTTTTGTTAAACTAATTTGATTGTAAATTAACTAAAAATATCAATGTGAATAACTTGAATCACTGAAATATTGTTATAGATGTTTTCCCTTTAAGTAATAATGTCTCAGGAGTAACCTAAATTCATTTTAAAACAAACTTTTAAGAACTTTCCATAAATTTTATAACCCTAGAATACTATCACCAAGCTGACTTACAGACAATCGACTAATTGTATACATTAATGAACGCACCTATTATGAAAGTATATTAATTAACCCATTTATTATGAATGTGACTATTTCCAAGTTGTAAAGATGACTTCAATACAAAACATATTACTAGAAGGGATAATCCCCAGAGAAGGCTAAACAGGATTAAGTTAACCCTAACTCTACTACACCACACGGCAACTTTGCGGAAAAAATGTTTTTGTAACCCAGCGTGCAGATTTTTGGGGTACAAAACGGACCCAGGCTATATAACGAGGCGAGTGGCGAGTATACTCGCCGAGTGTCCACTGGCAGCGGTGGTGTAGTGGCTAGGATCTGGGTTGGGGTGCTGGAGGTCCATGATTCAAATCCCGGGGCGGTCGGGGTGACCTTTCTGGTGAATTTTGGGTGTCGGAAAAGAAATCTGTTGCCGTGTGGTGATCTTGAGTTAGGGTTATAGAAGGAATGTTATGACGTATGGAGGCTAAGATTTCATAATTTAGGATTCCTGAGAAATACACTGATATGTAAACATTAATGTTATTATCACCTTGTGTGGGTGGAGGGTTTGTTCTGTTCATTGTTTTACTCATCCCCTACTTCCTTCTTGGGGTAGGTAATCCATCTTAAACCTTTCCTAGAATTTATGGGCAGTTGAACTTCTTATAACAACATCTGTACCAGTAGGCACTAGTTATTACATCACATTGAGAGATGTGATTGGTCAAGATACGTGGAGCAAAATAAGTCACCACAGGAAGTCAGTATGTTCCTGTGGCCTAGTGAAAATGTGCATTGTAAGCATTTAGATATAATGTAAATGTTAAGTGAATTTAGGAAGTTATCTCTGCACCACACTTCGAGAGTAACAACATGAAACATGGGTTGATCCTATACCCCTGCACTTAGACTTCTTGCTAATAAACTATGTAGCTTAAACATATTGTGATGTGTTACTGAACTTCTTATTATGATGGGCTAGTTCTCCTCACCAACTAATGCTTGGTGGCATCACAGGGCACACAACACCCCTGGTGATATTACCAAAAAGTTGACACAGTAGTTCAATGGATTCCCAGTGTTTTCTCTCAATTCGCAGCTTTCAAGATGTCCTAAAACGTTTGGTTGTTTGTGAATGAACGGGTCTGTTCGGTTATATCATAACATTTGCTTTGTTTCTCTTCCATATTTTACAGGTATGAACAAACCCTTAACGATCTGATTAAGTTTGAAGAAGGGGAAGAGGATGATCCGGAATGTACCACAAGGTATGTAGAGATACAGAGACTAAGAGAGAGGGAGGGGGAGGGGGGGATGGGTCTGATCATAATGGTTGTCCTTAATCATTGACTAGCTTTCTACAGTCCATGGATGCCTTAATAGGGAGCTTTCGATTTCTACGATGGACGTTTCTACGACAAGATGACACCCCGAGTCATGTGCGCATGCAATCCGTCGGTCTTCCAATTTCTGGGACCTGTGATCTTAAGCTTTCGATTTGCGCGACGGATGCTTGTACGACGGTAAAACACAACACTTTACCGTCGTCCCCACGTCGGTTGTTAGTCCCTTTACGCGTTGTAGCATTAAGAGGACCAACGGATGACAAAATTGGCGCATTCGCACATAACTCAAAGTGTCATTCAACCGTCCTAGATTCATCCGTTGTGCAAATTGAAAGCTCCCTAATAATCAGCCGAAGACAGGTCCTAGAAATTGGACGACCGATGGATTGCTAAGTCGACGCATGCGCACATGACTCGAGGTGTCATCTTAAGCGTCCGTCGTCCAAATTGAAAGCTCACTTGTGTTAGTTTGCATGACTGTCCTGCAACTGCCCAAATCCTATAACCTTAACCCTAACTCCCCATGTTTTTGTGAATTAAACTATCAGGGGGGAATAGGTCAAATTTGGGGGGGGGGGGGGGGGGATCAGTCTCTGTGTGCTCCGAGGAGCGAACCCGGGTTCGATGAAAGTTTGATGAATTTTAGTTCAGTTCAGTTCCATAAATTTAATTGCGATATAATACAGACTTATTGAAACTTATGTGTGGTCCTGGTACTAATTCAGCTTTGGGAACAGTTGTGTTCTTCCCTAAAGGCTTTTATCACCATATCTTTATTTGTTTTTATGTTTGCTCTCTATACTTCATATTAGGCATCACCCTGGTTCCTTTTAATGTACTTTCCCTCGGTAAACCTAGGGATATATATGAAGTAAAATATCCAGAAAATACATATATGGTTGAGTCTGGAAGTCTACTTTAACCAACTTGAAAAAACACCCAACAAATTCTGCTGTTATTTCACCAAATCAAATGTTACACATTTAATCTTTGACTTGTATTAAAAACTAATTTTATCCCACGTTGTGTTTATTGTATTTTTTTATTTATAGTTTCACGAATCAGCTGATCACTATCAGGAATCGTCACGCCAACGTGGTGGAAACAATGGCACAGGTAAGAAAGATAGTATTCAAAAGTATTTCTTATGTGTAAAATCCTACCACCAGTGAATCCCTGAAGATTTTACAAGCTTGGGCCAATATGACCCTTACTAGGAATACCCAAAGTGACCCAGTAGACAATCCAATTGTGCGACAATGAATGCCATGCAGAGACTTGAGCTTTCTGGCTACCATCCTATAGGTAGGCGACTCACAGTGAAATTGTTGGCTATCATCAAATCTGGGTCCTATCCAATGCGGGGACAATTACAGAGGTCAAGGGTTTGAGTCCTGCTGTGGCCAATGTATTGTGTAGGTTTCCATGATTGTCTATTTACTGAGATGAGTGTAGACTCCCTGTGTGGAGTGCATTAAAAAGAACCCATACACAAACCCCTTTGACATCTCCACCAATTTTTGGTTTTTGGTCTATTATTGCACAGCTTGTCATTTTTGTCTCTCTTTTGGACATGTCATTTTATCATTATCAATGCCAGTATAATGCTCAAACCTAGTCAGTTCTTACAATGTAGATCTTTCCACTGAAGTTCCATGGCATATTGTGTAGCAAAATGTTTCCGGTCCCTCATTACTAATAGAAATAATCCATGGTCCCGTGGCACTATGTCCGACCTCCGACCCCAGCTACCATCAAGTTTTTGGTTTATCTTTGGTGTAAGACAGCACAGAATTAACCTAGCACAAAATCCTTTATTGACGGATAAAAGGATTATATAGCTTTATTCCGTAATGGTGTCTTGACTATTATAGTCCAACTTATGAATGTCTTACACCAAGGATATACCATCAAGTTTTGTGCCTTGTTCATTCTTGATTTATGATATCTTTCTTGTACAGGGTGTGTTAGAGATGAGGGAGAGTTACGGCATAGATACACACGAGCAAGACCACATACAATACTTTCTAGACCGATTCTACATGAGCAGAATTAGTATACGAATGCTCATCAATCAGCACAGTGAGTACACTTTGAGTTATTTTCACTATCCAGAGCCAACGATCAGTCGTTGCATGATCATGATATAGTGTAAAAGTGGAATTGTACGCGCTACATTTATTTTTGTGTGTTTCACGCTCACACGATAATGTTCAGTTTCATCATCAGACGTGCAAAATTCAGATGTCATAATGAACCAGAACTTTTTCATTATTTTTGATGGGATTGATTTATTGCAACTTAGAACTGTATTGCAAAGCTTGAAACTGGATTAAAAAACAGTTTATACTGACATTCAAAGACCAAATCACAATTCCTTCAACGATTTTACACACATGTAGCGTTATTGTTTATGGCATACTACACAATTCACGCACTGCTTTGTTGAGCGTAAGGTCCAGTATCAATCTCTGCTCACACATACTTAACCAGTGCGTAGTACGCGTTAAAGGAATGGTGGCTTTTAGTATATCCGATACAAGGGTGATCTGGGCTAGGTATTTTTTGAGCAGGAATACAGATTCCGTAGTTCAATCAGTTACAAATTGTCGAGCCTCATAACAGCAGTGAATTAATAAAGAAGAGGCTCGCATAACCTAACAGGACGCACTGTTCATCATATGCATGATGGGTGTATGCTGCCAACATTGAGCGTGTACGCCTGGATTACTTTTTGCAGGCAGAGATATAAAAACCACATTTCTCGACAATGTGGGAACTGACTTCACTATTTTAGTAACCGCCAGGGTTGTAGCTAGAGCAATTTTAGTGCCGGGCTCTAATTTCCCGACCATGGGTATTACGATGTAAGCTTACTGAATTTAATGACCAAATATTATTGATGTGTTATGTGAACAAAACAGCGAAAATGCCATAAAATACTCAGTTTTACACATTCCACACTAGGTAAAATCGTTTTTTCAAAACATATTTACTACAATTTTGTGGTGAATTAGTGCCGGGCGGAAGGGCTCTCATTGACTGAGAGCCAGGCACAAATTACTAGTCCCGGGGCAAGGCAGGCGGCCCGCCGTAGCTACAACCCTGGTAACCTTCCCCAGCTATATAGATTTCAAATGATGTATATGGTATTTTTCATTGTTGATTTATTTTCACAGCATTACTCTTTGGGAGTGCGCCCAAGTCTCATCCAACTCACATCGGCAGCGTGGACCCAGAATGCAACGTTGTGTCTGTTATTCGAGGTAAGATTTATTATTTACTAGTGCTTATAGAGCGCATTTCCAAAAGATCAATGCGCTGTACAAATCACAGGTCCATCCAAAAAATGGCATGCAATATATAACAACAAAATAACAGCAAAAAAAAACGATTTAAAAGATGCATTACAGCAAAGCACCACTGTTGTATACAAAGTATTACATAATTTACACAATAATCAGTTACAAAATGTTTAAAAATACGAATGAATTGAAGCACAAAGTGATATAAAATTAAAAAACCCAGTAGGCCAGGAAGTGAACTAATCTATAGGAAAAAGATACATCACCATCTCTCTCTGACATAGTTTATACCTGTATGGTGATTGTTATATAAGAGACTTAGGGGGACGCTGACTGAAATCTATCATGGCAAAATTAAAAATGAATAATTTTATTGATAGCGATGGGCCGATCCACCCTTAATCGGTAATTGCCAATCCCAGATCCATAATTTAACTGATTGACCGATCCCGATATTTAATCAAGATTTACAGACCATGTTATATACTTCTGGGTTCCGACTGTGAATGATTTACGAATTATGATGCAGCATGGCAATGATCAATATCAGGTCAAACCCCCCAGGAAATACACTCTCAATCCACAAAAATCTTTAAAACAGCTTAAAACTTCGAACCAACGATGATGTGTTGGGTTTGCCTTTAATTTTAAAAAGACACTTAAAAATAATAAATGCTTTACAGCTGTGTTGCAAATGTTTTTTATGACTTTTGATTCCCACCAGATGTTCATATTTTTATTACACTTATTATTCCTGTGACGGTGAGATGAAGCCAACATCATATTTCTTTAGACAATTACACAGCAAAGATGCACAATTGAAAAAGATGACGGTAATAAAAATATGTATTTCACAAAAATCTATACAATAAGTGACGGGGAAAAAGTTGTTGTTTTTTGAAGAAGAAAAAATTGAATTATTTGCAAATTTAACAAATATGTTAAAAATTCATCAAAATTACCTGCATTGTTTTGAACCCCCCCCCCCCCAAAAAAAACCTACCGAAGGACCCTACCTTTAGAGGTCCGTTTACCCGTACAACAGGTTTTTTCCCTTCTTCATCGCCTTATTGTATAATAAAATTATCATTGACAAGTGCGGTATAATAATAAATAATAATGAAAACTTATAAAGCGCCGGTATCCGCCATAAATGGCGCTCATGGCGCTTTTGCATTTACAAACAAGTTATACAGTCAATAGAGCACAAAAACATATCAGATGACTACAAAAAGATTATTGAGTAAAAGCCACTTTAAATAAGTGGGTTTTTAAGTCTTTTTTGAAACGGTTTATATTGCTGTTTAATCGGACGACAGCAGGTAAATTGTTCCATATTCTTGCCGCTGCAATCCCAAAGGCTCTGTTGCCCCACTGTGTTTTTGTACGATTCAATTTTAGGAGACCTTGCTCTGACGAACGAAGAGCACGCCGAGGAGTGTATGGTTGAACAGAGTCAGCAAGATATACGGGTGCTTTACCAAGTTGTATTTTGTAAACGAGTAAAGAGTATTTGAAGACAATGCGTTGCTCCACAGGTAGCCAATGTAAATCAGCTAAGACAGGGGAGATGTGGTCAAATTTCCTAGTAAGTGTGATTAGTCTAGCTGCCATATTTTGTAACCGTTGAAGTCGGGATAATAAAAAATCAGAAATACCAAATAAGAGAGAGTTGCAAGAGTCAATCCTAGAAATTATGAGAGCGTTTACAATGGTTTTTGCTGCATCACATGTAAGATGTTTACGGACACGCCCAATGTTCCTTATTGACGCACATACACCCCTTGACACAGTAGTATGAATTATTTAGTGGAAAATAACAACATTTGAGTGATTTCTTTATGTTCACAACCATGCTGTTCTTGACAAAATTGGTATAGTCAATTTAACTAATGTTTCTAGTGTGATGATAGTTTGAAAAACATTTATTCAAGCTTACTTATTTATTTCAAGCAACAAATAGTAACATTTAGACACTTAAAGATCAATTTTAAATCTAAAAAAAATGAAATATGAAAGAAAACAAATTGAAAAATAAATAAAAATAAATAAAGCCGACCCTAGTTTTTACAATTTTGGGGTCCAGTGCTGAGGACAACACAATTTCTTTTTTGGGGGGGGCTAAGAAAAATAGCATACACTACACAGCACATTTTCCAAACTGTTTGTGAGAACAGTGAGATAAACAATTTTTCTGGGTTAGCATCCTAACTGAGAGGTCTTCTTGTATTTTCTTATTCTGTTACAGACGCTTATGACAGTGCAAGATATCTATGTGATCAGTATTATTTAGCCTCTCCTGACATGGAGCTAATTTCTTTCAATGGTAAGTTCAACGCAGCAACTGTGCAAGGCTTCATCCTGTGTGATTGAAATAGAAACGTGACGTCAGGGCGTATACATTGTAGCATGCAGCTTAAAATTGGGCATGCGATTCTAATGTGCAGTACCGGCCTATAAGCTTTATGTGGTCAAAAAACAAAAAACAGGATTGACGATGATGCATGTTTCAGTGAAATGCACCCTGACGACAGGTTTGTACTTCAGGTACACTCTTAAAATGATGTGAACATTTTGAATAGTGACCAAAAGTTGACCCCATGTTTTATGTTGGGTGCATAGCCAACGCCGCCTTTAGTTAATATGACCATGTCATTTTAAAAGTGTAGGATGAAAGATAGGGGGGTTTTCCCGACAGCAGAGAATTTGTATTTGAATGTATTGTAATTAAACATAATAACTTTTCATCGGACATGTGATTCTGAGGTGCTGGTGTAAATGACGCGATCAAAGACGGATCCTGGTAAATGGCTGCACCTATCCCTTGGAATGCTGGTATGAGGGATGAAGCTCAACTGGTCAGTGTCTGGACAGTAACAACCACTGCTGGGTCAGGGTAACTGGTCAGTGTCTGGACAGTAACAACCACTGCTGGGTCAGGGTAACTGGTCAGGGTCTGGACAGTAACAACCACTGCTGGGTCAGGGTAACTGGTCAGGGTCTGGACAGTAACAACCACTGCTGGGTCAGGGTAACTGGTCAGGGTCTGGACAGTAACAACCACTGCTGGGTCAGGGTAACTGGTCAGTGTCTGGACAGTAACAACCACTGCTGGGTCAGGGTAACTGGTCAGGGTCTGGACAGTAACAACCACTGCTGGGTCAGGGTAACTGGTCAGTGTCTGGACAGTAACAACCACTGCTGGGTCAGGGTAACTGGTCAGTGTCTGGACAGTAACAACCACTGCTGGGTCAGGGTAACTGGTCAGGGTCTGGACAGTAACAACCACTGCTGGGTCAGGGTAACTGGTCAGTGTCTGGACAGTAACATCCACTGCTGGGTCAGGGTAACTGGTCAGTGTCTGGACAGTAACAACCACTGCTGGGTCAGGGTAACTGGTCAGTGTCTGGACAGTAACAACCACTGCTGGGTCAGGGTAACTGGTCAGGGTCTGGACAGTAACAACCACTGCTGGGTCAGGGTAACTGGTCAGGGTCTGGACAGTAACAACCACTGCTGGGTCAGGGTAACTGGTCAGGGTCTGGACAGTAACAACCACTGCTGGGTCAGGGTAACTGGTCAGTGTCTGGACAGTAACAACCACTGCTGGGTCAGGGTAACTGGTCAGGGTCTGGACAGTAACAACCACTGCTGGGTCAGGGTAACTGGTCAGGGTCTGGACAGTAACAACCACTGCTGGGTCAGGGTAACTGGTCAGTGTCTGGACAGTAACAACCACTGCTGGGTCAGGGTAACTGGTCAGGGTCTGGACAGTAACAACCACTGCTGGGTCAGGGTAACTGGTCAGGGTCTGGACAGTAACAACCACTGCTGGGTCAGGGTAACTGGTCAGTGTCTGGACAGTAACAACCACTGCTGGGTCAGGGTAACTGGTCAGGGTCTGGACAGTAACAACCACTGCTGGGTCAGGGTAACTGGTCAGGGTCTGGACAGTAACAACCACTGCTGGGTCAGGGTAACTGGTCAGTGTCTGGACAGTAACAACCACTGCTGGGTCAGGGTAACTGGTCAGTGTCTGGACAGTAACAACCACTGCTGGGTCAGGGTAACTGGTCAGGGTCTGGACAGTAACAACCACTGCTGGGTCAGGGTAACTGGTCAGGGTCTGGACAGTAACAACCACTGCTGGGTCAGGGTAACTGGTCAGGGTCTGGACAGTAACAACCACTGCTGGGTCAGGGTCTCTGGTTCAGACTCTCAAGGTTAATGGAAGTATTTTAATGACACAACATTTACATTGTAATATGCCAATAGAAATAATTAAGTTTGTGATTTTATTAATTTTTTGACTGGCACTAACCCTGGCTGGTATTATTATTTGTCTATTAATAGGCCCAGCAAACACACAAAACGTTTAAAAAACGTATTAAAAACGTACATACGTTTTTAAAACGTTATTAAAATGTTTTTTAAACGTTATGTGTTTGCTGGGGACAGACACAAGGGTCCATTTTCACAAAGGAATTTAGCCCTGGACAAAATTTTAGTACTAGACTGAGCCCTACTGGGATGGAACAACAAGCGCACAACCAGGCCTTGAAATAAGAAATGAAAAGGGCAGGCAATTTAAGGCAATTTGAAAGGGGCACCAACTTTATCCAAGGCCATTATGTACTTTTGAATGGAGTAAAAACAGCCAGAAGTTGAGGGCACCAAGGCTACAAGGTGGGGCATCGAAGGCAATGGCCTTTGATGACTTCGATTAATTCAAGCCCTGCACACAACGCTGACAAATCCCTACTCGGATTAAACAACAAGCACACAACGCTGTGCATGTACATTTAGAAGTCGCATAGTATGCGATGGAACAGTTTGAAATGATGATTATTTGTTTTGATTATAGTTTATCTAGTCGAAACATCTACTGTATTCTTTCTTTTCTTCTCCCCTGCCATCCATCACTTTTTACCTCTCCCACTCACCATATGTCTAGACCTGAGACGAATATACCTGAAGGGATAGGCAGCTCCGTGTATTGCCATTCAATTCTACGAACCAGGTCTTGCACGGCATTGTTCTGAAACCAACCCAAGCAGAACCTACAAAACAGGCTGTGCGCATGCACACGCATGCGTCGATTTGTCCTGCTCTCACTTCTGGGTTTAAACCATGATCTTGATGATTGCGCATACAGACTGTGATAGATTTCTAAAATGATTACGCATTTATATTGCTAGAATTATGGTATTTCAGAAAAGTATGCCAATTAAAACCTACTAGCGCCCTACTTCAACCCATAAACAATGTAGTATGATATTCAAAGTTCATGATTTGTGTTTAGAATTATGATTTAATGTGAATTGAAACACAACACATTTGGTATTTTTATTCATCAACAGATAAGTGTATCAGTTCAACCACATCTGAATATTTGTATTTCAATTCATATTAAATCTAAACACAAACCATGCACTTTGAATATCATAATACATTGTTTATGTATTGAACTATGGCTCTAGTAGGTTTTAATTGGCATACTTCTTATGAAATGCCATAATTCTAGCAATATAAATGCGTAATCATTTAAGAAATCTATCACAGTCTGTAGTCGGTGACCGTCCGATACTACAGTGTGTTCAGGTTGTTAAGAAGATCGTAACACACGTGTGGATAACACTAAATTTGGAATAGCGCGGTAACTCACATAGTGAGGACGTGCTACAAATTTAACTGAATGATGAAAATCGATTGGCATCAAGCGTAACAATAACCGTGTTAGACTTGCACCGCTGCACATAACAGGAATGAATAGAGCTTCTTATCCCTTCAGGTATATTCGTCTCAGGTCTAGACCTACAGTTTGTCTAGTTTCTTTGTCTCCATTGAATCATACGGGATCTATTATATTGTGTGCTCTGCCGGACAGTTGGAAGAACTGTTGTTTTGTTTAATAAAATTATTTTGATCACACGTATGTTGATTTTGAACCAGTTTGCTCGATTTTAAATTTGTGATTTAAAAGTTCATGACATAAATTTATAGCCGCATCTAAACTATTTTTTTTCTTTTGCAGCCAAAGACCAATCCAGCACTGTCGAGGTGGTGTATGTACCGTCACATCTATACCACATACTATTCGAAATATTCAAGGTAAATTATGTGATCATAGGCTAAGGTCACGAATTTTCTGCTTTGTAACTTTCGAATTCCGCATTTTTCCGCTTTGTAAATTTTGCATGTAATTTTCCCCAAGAAAGCTTAAAATTTACGATCTATAAAACCAAAATAAGCACACTTTACGGAAAAAAACATGATTTTAGATTTTTAGGCTTACCTTATTACTGGTTTTTTTATTATTACGTATCGTTTTTTAATATTTATATTGTTTTATTCCAAGACTATTTATAAATTTTGTGTTTTGGATGTTTTTTTGTGCATTTTTTTCTTCTTTTCATCAAAATGTCGTTTTCCGCGTTTAACCTCAATTCCGTGATTTTCGCGGAAATTCCGCAACGCGGTAAACTCGTAACCTTATCATAGGCTTTTACCATGGTTTTCATTATTCGCATCCTGAATCCTATCTGCTACAAATACCCTTTCCTGCCTAGGACAAGTTTTGAGATACTTAGTTATTACCATAAAAGGGCTGTATATAGAAATGATTGATGTCTTCCATTTTCACCCAAAAGTGAAATTCAAAAGTGATCTGGTTGTGCGCACCCAGCCAACCTATAATAATATTAATAATAATCATCAGTATCTGATGTTTCTTTGGCGTTTGTATTGTTTTTGTTCCCAGAATGCAATGCGTGCAGTCATGGAGCACAAGGGATCCTCGTCGTACGACTATCCTCAGATTAAGGTTATGGTTACGAAGGGAAAGAAAGACGTCACAATTAAGGTATGTAAATTAGCCAAACCAAACCAGACCAGCTAACCCTACACGAAAGGTCCATCTGCCCGGAGAACAGCAGCATAGATCTTGTTGCCTTGATTTCTTCATAGACAGTACAAATATATGTATAAATGTAGAGACTGACAAAAAAGACATTGCTGTGTTTATTTAAATAACAGCAAGGAAGCATAACTAGCGCAAGTTCCACAACCCAAACCCTCTTATGCTATGGTGAGCTCATTCTACATGTCTATTTTTGTATTTTTTATGCATTTTTATATATTTGTTGGTCTTTTTAATGTTTCGTTTTTTAACGTGTATGTAATGATGGTGTCTATTTTTGGCCATTTTATTCATGTAAAGCGCATTGAAGCTTTGCGTACTGCGCTATATAAGTCCTGTATTATTATTATTATTATTATTATTATTATTATTAATTCACCTTAAATCAGGGGCAATACATTTTATTGTCATATTAACCTAATTAGTTGAGTTCAGTTATACATTTGGACTTTGTTAGGGAGCATATGAAGGATCTAAATTTTAAAAGAATAAAATGGTCCTCCCAGAAGGACTATTCATCATTTAGACCGGGTTTAACTTTAATTCAGTATCAAAGTGATTACATAAGGTCACCCAACAAGGTCGCTGGTTGACACAGCAACGGGATCACACCGATCTAAACATGGCGGCCAGTCAGTACTGACTTGTAAGTACTGACTTGTAAGTCAGTACTGACTGACTTAGTCAGTACTGACTTGTAATTCAGTACTGACTTGTAATTCAGTACTGACTTGTAATTCAGTACTGACTTGTAAGTCAGAGTACTGACTTGTAAGTCGGAGTACTGACTTGTAAGTCAGAGTACTGACTTGTAAGTCAGTGATCACTTGTAAGTCAGTACTGACTTGTCAGTCTGACTTGTAAGTCAGTACTGACTTGTAAGTCAGTGATGACTTGTCATAATTTCACGGCCTAAACATCACGTATCTACGTTTTTAAACACGTTTTATGTAACATTAATATATTCCCCACTGGCCAGTTTTAGTTTCACATTCTTTGGTTGTTAACACATTGAAGTATTTATCAATTTGAATAAAATATAACGTTTCTTGATAAGCAAAAATAAAAGGGTTGGTAAATTAATATTGCTAAATATAACAAAAATATGTTAAGCCAATAACGATTCGCTAATTGATTCCCAATTGAACTGATTCGACCAATCAGAACCCGTCACTCAAAATACTGTGGAATACGTCACCCAAATCACACGTGGCTCCATGCGTGGTATCCACGGACAAAGACTCTGCAGTCATTTCCGGGTTTGCTTGGCATTTCTTGGTGTTTGTTTACAATTTTGCTTTAATTAATAATGGAACAATCTACCATAATTAAGGACAATAAGCACAATAGTCAGCGCCATAATGCTACGGACATAATTTTAACAATGCGTGTGTTTGGGTATGAGCGTACGTGCGTAAACTTAAAAGTTTTCAAAAATATTACCGCGTGTCCTGATTTGTCAATCGTGATATCGTCATGCGCATGCATGTATAGTTGTTTGCGCAGTTCATGCATCTAGCAGCGAACAACAATAAAACATGCTTGCGTGAAATAGCTTGAATCCATATATATAGCATTATGACAGTGACTATAAATTTGTGATTTATGATAGTCTGGCGCACCTTTTGGCAATATCGCACTGTGTAATTGAATTAGTAAGCTTACTTGTACATGCTCGACCAACTTTTGTAGGAACTTTTTTGAGTTTCTGCTTATGGAAATCTACAGGTATGGCTTTCATTTGTGTGGTTACAATCTGCTGCAAATCAGATGACCTATTTTCAAGCAGAATTAAATTAGTAAAATTCCCGATCAAATTTGAGAGCTCTATGCGCACCGCACAGTACAAATGGTTGGATCAGTTGCCATGCAAGTAGTGTGATCCATCGCTAGGATTAGTGCGGTGACCTTGGTTCGTATAACATAACACTTCGATTCTGAATTTAGTTGTGCATACTGACCTTTTGAGTTTACATTGTAATTAGATAGCACACACAAAAGTATGTAGCACTGAAAAATGTTCACTTGTACAGCAGTACCAAACTGACACACTCATTTTACCTCATGTACAGGTAACTGATCTTGGTGGTGGAATCCCAAGAAACAAGATCGGCAGATTATTCAACTACATGTACAGTACTGCCCCAAATCCGCCCAAACCAGGATCCACTACTATACCGCCATTGGTAAGTTGTCAAATTATCGTTTTTTTAATGCGTTTATTTCTTCGAGTTGCATGTCTAAGTAGTGAGGGCTAAATAGACAACTAAATGGGTATGAATTATGATGTGTAATTTGCATTCGATTGACAATTTGTTTAATTGTTGTTATTCAATTATAAAATTGTAGATATAAGGATTAAGGCTACATGCCACATATTAAGTGTTGTTCAAAACCAATATCGAGCATGAAACGCATCTTAATATATAGCAACTTTCAGAATTATTGACCAGAGCCAAGAAATTGGGAGGTTATAGACTTAAGAGGGAGACATACTCGATGTCGCGTCAATAAACATACAATCTTGTACTTTTACTGTAATATAGTGAACGTCTACATTTTCCTAGATAGTGTCGGTTACCAGCAAACATTTCATTTCAAACTAGTGGAATAGATAGTTTATACGTTCAAGTTTATTTCACAAATGTTATAAGGTCAAATATTGAACAGCTCAAGAGGTTTGAAGAATTTTTATGATTAGTGCAAAGTTCACCACATTGAGAAACTACATCATCTCGGGTACATCGCTAGCCTTGTTTTCGGAGCACTAATTGCTCTGAGCATGCTCAGTTGGATAGCACGGCCCTCTTTTGACTCAAGTGCGCCAATTATGAATAACGTCTATTGATGCCTGGAGTCATTTTCTCATCAATTAGGCACCCTATTAATTTAAAAAAGAATATTAAAAATATGTGATGTTTTCTTCAATATTTGTGATTTTGACCGTATATAAATAAAACCCCAAAACAATGTGAAAAGTTTCAACCGACCTTCCTGTCCATTTTTCGTCAAAGATATTTAAGATGGAAGTGTGTACACCCGATGATACAGGACGCAACCCTCCCTTCGTGTATGAAGCCTATGCAAAGTGTCCGTGTCAAACTTGTGAGCGAATTTTGTCTTTTGACATCATTATTTCATCGTACGACCAGTGCATTGAAGTCATACAGTTTCCATGTTTACACAATTTATACACGTAGCGATGATGCTGTGCCCATCGAAACTCATAAATGCAAGGGCGTCCGTGATTGGCTGTCTGTTTAGTCTTACATTTAAGCTAACAGCTGAAAATTAGAATCATACATGCACTCAAGACTAAGCATATCACATAAATAAAATATTCATTTGTATATCAATCGCAAGCATTGTGAATATACTGATATAATTGCATTAGTAGCGTAAAATAAGCTTAAGCTTATTTTTGCTTAAATTTACTTTTGGCTTTGTGTTGCGTAGTTAATTATGCCCGTTTCTTAAAGAATTTCACACGTAGAAACCCAGTTTTAACTGTTGGCCAACTAGGACATATATTTGTTCCCTGGTTTTATTTATCAACTCTTAATATAAACAGAAGATTGTGTTGATTGAATCTGTGCAGATTACCACAATGCCGTTCCAAAACAGGCACGCCGAAAAAGAGAGCGAATTCTTCTCCTCCGTAATCGCCCAGGTGAGCCCGCATGTAGTTTCAGCCTTCTGAATGGCTAAGAGTTGTGACGTTCTCTTGAAACTACTTGTGGCGCCAATGTCAACCATTAGGGGTGAGCAATTATATATTATTTTACTGACTTCCTCACACCCCTGGAATTCCTGTAGGATTGTGTCAATCCTTAAAATTTGAACAAACATTTCGGATGTGCTTTTATTTACTACACACAATACCAAAAATCATGCACAATTTATTTGAGGGTGAAATTTGTCCTCAAATGTTGTCATAATCTCAAAATGTCAGTAATTTCAAGCAATGCTTGAATGCTGGAAGAAACAGGTGTCTTACCTGAAAATATCACATACTCTAATATAGAGTTTTTTTGTTTGTTTTTAGTGTTGATTACTTTTTCAACAAATAATAATAAACAATTGAAATACTGTTGCTCTCCCTATTTGTAGACACTCTCTACTGCTGTAAATACACTTGCAATAAACATGAAGTGTCATCCAAATTTGGGTGACTTGAAAGAGTCATATTGAAATAGCGTCCATTATTTTAGCTCTAACATCAAATATTCATCATCCTTTGACTGCAATGTTCTTGAAACATTTTATATTTTATGTACATTAATGTACACCTTGTACATTTGTGTACATTCTGGAGTGTTGTATGGCACACTTGAAGCGAAGCGAAGCTGAACTTGCAAATGTTCTTAATGAGAACTGCTACAACTGAAGTGAAGCGAAGCTACTAGATGATCTACATGAGAACTGCTACAACTGAAGCAAAGCGAAGTGAAGTGAAGCTACTTTCAAATGTTCATAATGAGAACTGCTACAACTGAAGCGAAGCGAAGCTACTTGCAAATATACGTAGGAAACTGTAGTTGAAGCGAAGCTATAGCTGCACTCGTATAAATTTGCAAATGTCCATAGAAAACTGTGTGCCATACATAAACATTTTCACAGATGCTTTTTATACTTTGACAATGCTTAATTAACTACACATAATATTTTAACAACTACAATAGCCCAGCTTGAGAAGTAAATAATACTTAACTATTGGCCTAAGCATGTTAGATATCCTTGTGTTTATATAATGAACAAACCAGAGATATTTTATCTCCTACTTAGAGCATCAGCATTACCATTTGAAACTCCCTTTCTATATTCTACATGGAAAGTGAAATGCTGTAAAAGTAATGACCATCTCATGAGCCTGTTGTGTATGGCACATGTGCTTTCAAGCCATTTTAAAGCTTGGTGATCTGTGATCACTGTAAACTTTTGTCCAAAAAGGTAATACCTAAGTTGTTTCTATCGACCATACAATTGCCAAACATTCCTTCTCTATACCAGAGTAATTAATTTCATTTGGTTTTAGCTTTCTGCTCAAGTACACCATCTCTAATGGACTCAGAACACCTAATTCCAAATTTAGATGCATCTGTTTGCACTAGGAATGGCTTTGTGAAGTCTGGTGTGCCTAATATTGGTTTACTAGTTAGACTGAGCTGCTCAACTGCTTGTTTACATTCTTGAGTCCAAACAACTCCTGTCATTTTGGTAAGGTCTATTAATGGCTTAGCAATTTCAGCATAATTTTGGGACAAATTTTCGGTAAAAACCCGTCAAGCAGAAAGATATGCCCGTACATTTTTTTCAGTTGTGGGAGTAGGAAACCTTCCACAGACTCAACCTTATCCACCATGGGTTCAATGTGCTTATTCCCAACAGTATGGCCTAAAGTAAGTAAATTTCTGAAATGCTATCTTTGACTTAGTTGGCTTGATTGTCAAACCTGCACCTTGAATTTTACCGAGAACAATATCTCAGTGTGTCGGGTGGTCTTCCCAAGTTTTTGAGAAGATACAGTATGTACGGCCTACAAAATTCAGAACAATCTTTCAACACTGTGTCAACTAGTTCCTGAAATGTCGCACTACTTTTTTGCATTCCAAATTGCATGACGTTGTGAATGTTGACCAAAAGGTGTGATGAATGCAGATTTTGCTTTTGACATTTTGTCCAAGGGAACCTGATAAAACCCTTTGGTAAGATCAAATGTTGTAATATAGGCCCCTTTTGCCACTTCGTCGAGAATTTGATCAACTCTTGGAATACAGTTTGGGTTGAATTCTGTGACTTTATTCAGCGCCCCATAATCTGTACATAGACGTATTTAGCGACGACAACTATGGGTGAAGCATTATACGCACTAGTTGTAGGCTCAATTATCCCTAACTTTAGCATACTGTCTATTTCATCTTTCACTTTCTGTTTAAGTGTGAACGGTGACGGTGTTCTATAGGCCCGCAGCCTAATTGGTGAATTATTTGTTGTCTTTGCTGTGTGACTGATTACAATGGTTTTACCTGGCACATCAGAAAAACTTTGCTATGCGCACAAAGCACGGTGGAATTTGTTGTTTCTGCATTTCTGATACTGATTCACAGATTTTGTATCTTTCCTTGTCTGAGTTTGATTGTATTTTAGATCAATGTCATCTCCTAGAAATTGTTTTTTGAGATCATTGTCATCATCTTGACCGACATTTTCTGAGCCTATTTCTTGTTCAACCAATAGTCTGATGTGACATAGGCATGTTTTTGCCATTTTTGACACTTATTTCATGATTAGCCACAAAAACACACACACCTTTTAACACCAGAGTTAACCCAAATTACATATATAATTTACTGTAAAATTGCATAAAAATGAATAAAAATGAGAAATTTAGTTATTATGTGATATTAGTACTAAAACATGATTTAACTTTTTCACAAGGTCTTGGGTCAGAAATCTTTCAGTGTAGCTGGTCCACGGGCATGGAACAATCTTCCTCGTACCATAAGAGAAACTGACAATAGCTCTCATTTTCGTTGTAGTCCTAAGACTCAACTTTTTCCCATGCTTAATGTATTTTGTGTTCCGATGTGTTACATGCGCTATGATGGAATTGCGCTATATAATTTATAAATATTAAATGCTATTTGTTATGTTATTCCACATTCCCATGTAAAAAGATGTTACACTTCCAAATAAAGGTATTTCAAAAGACTTGCTACATTACCTTTCTATTCTTTCCACAACACTCAGTATTATCATTTGACATTTTTCAGTTATTAACTATCAATATAATTCTTTAATGAACAGTGTACTAACACTTCTTACTTTCCAAGTAGTTATTATCGTAAGTTACGTGTGATTATCTATATTTTCCATGTATACACAAATTTTGTATTATTTAATCAATTCCAAATGGTAAGAATTATGAGGCTTGCTTTGTGACAAACAAATCTATGTTATTGCCTATATTTATTAATGAGGTGCGTTTGCGCATCAAAAGCAAGAATCCCAAACAATCCGTCAATTACATATTCTAGTAATACCGCATAAACATATGTGATGCGATCTGAGAAAACCCGTCGGATGTCGCAAAATGTGAAGTAGGGATTATGGGTAAAATAAAAAAATAAAAAATAAAAAAACCTTTTTTCTTTTTTTTAGATTTGTTTAAAGAAAATTAGTTTCCAGTACTTTGTGTCATCATCTTTCATGAAATTTCACCTTGACAAACTTACTTAAGTCCCTTTTATTATTAACCTTATAATGTTATTATATTGAATTATGTATCTTTTTTGGCCTGTTTTCATGATTTCTTGTTTTGTAGCTTTTGGTGACATCACAATCATCATTCACTCATAACCTTTTTTTTGTAGTGATCGTAGAAAAATGATCGAAACAGTTCTGTAATCAGCACAGTTTCAGCTGTCTTATGATATAAATATCTCCAATATGAAAAATGCCACCATGTGACAGGTTTTCACAGATCGCATCACATATAGCCAAATTGCTACTCATTAAACTATATCATACAAGAAACTGCCACCACTATTACTCCACCTGCAGTTTTTTTTATATACACACCACCACTACAGATTTCTATCAGTATTCTCACCTTTATTCCACCAACCCGTCCATCACAATTACACTTAAGGTAGCTAACTCGGCTCCTACACCACTACAGAAAAACTGCTGCAAAACCAAATCAATTATATCTATACTCTTTATACTGAGACCACAGTAAAGATAAGTCTTTCCTCTTCCTATTTCAGGACTTTCGGATCATTTTTGAAATTTCTTATGTTTTTCTTTATTTTTTGAAAATTCCCTAAATTTTCACCTTCTGGAATTTCTGTAGACTAAACGAAAAGTGCTATGGCCATGAAACTTTGGGAATAAATTTATAAGCATATTACCTAAATTCTCTCGTGAGTTTTTGCAAATACAGTGTTTACTTTTTGAAAAAAATATTTTTTTCAATTTTGATTTTAGGGAAATTTTCAAAAGGCTGTAAAAAGTTCTAGAAACACTTAATTAGTAAAAACTCACGAGATTACTTTCTAAACTTAATTACCTTTAATATGACACCTTGTTTGTGCAAATTGAACAGGCAGTTTTTTCTGCAGAAATTCACAAAGTTTGGCAATATAGTGTTTCTAGAAAATAGTGAAAAAGTACTAACATTCCCAGTGAATAAACCATCAATCACCTCTCAGTTGTGGAGGAGAAAAAAATGTGTTATACCTTTTGTGTTTTGGCATCAAAATAAAATAAAAGTCTTTAGCATACATTGATTTTAAAGAAGAGAAAAAAATATTAACAAAACTATGTGTTTTCTGAAATTTGGCAGTATTTGGGAATTCAGCTACGCCTCCTGTATTAAGTCAATGGGTTTTCAAATAACGAAAAATTCCGTAAATCAAAAACGGCTTTTTGGAAAAAATTCAAACTTGGCATATCATCTTTTCTCATCAATATACACATCCTCTGTTATTTTGAAGCAAATCATTGCCGGTCACCGTAGCCGAGTTAGCCACCTTAAGGAAGTGTCAACTCTGTTTGGCGCCAAATTTATCAAGCACTGTAACTTTTAAACTATAAATGTGATGTAGGGTAAAGTCGCCAGTTTTCGGTCAGCGCCTATTTTCGGTCACTTCGCCTAAATCGTTTAATAAAAATGACTTCGTCGTTATAAACTGACGACTACAAAACCCCCGCATAGTTGATGCCCGGTATTGCTTTTAAAATGGCGACGACCGATGCAATTACACGATTTTGACCAGTGACCGAAAATAGGCGCTGACCGAAAATAGGCGACTTTACCCTACATAAAAGTATACATTTTTTTCAATGAAATGAGTCGGAGAATCCATTTTTGGTATCAAATTTCACTAATAATAGTGATTTTGACATTTTTGTCCAAAAATCACTTTTTTGGTGCCAAAAATGTTCAGACAACCTAACAAAATCAGTTTTGATTCAAAATTCCAAAATTTCACCAAAATCATCTAAAGTCAATTATCTAGGATCAGGTGTTTTTTTTGGCTTACAATTTGTTTAAATATTGACCAAAAAGTGCCAACAATTTGTTTTCTATCTCAAAAATCACATTTTTGGCACTTTTGAGTCAATATTTTCAAAACTAAAAAATTTTAAGCCAAAAAAACCAAACAGATCCTAGATAATTGACTTTAGATGATTTTGGTGAAATTTTAAAAACACATAGTTTTCTCCTCTTTATAATCAATGTATGCTAAAGACTTTTATTTCATTTTGAAACCAAAACACCAAGGTGATACACAAATATTTTTTCTCACAACTGAGTGGTGATGGATGGTATTTTCACTGGGAATGCTAATACTTTTTCACTATTTTCTAGAAACACTTTATTGCCAAATGTTGTGAATTTCTACAGAAAAAAATACATGTTTAATTTGTACAAACAAGGTGTCATATAAAAGGTAATTAAGTTTAGAAAATTCTCACATGAGATTTTCCCAATTAAGTGTTTCTAGACTTATTCACAGCCTTTTGAAAATTGCCCTGAAATCAAAATTGAAAAATATTTTTTTCAAAAAGTAAACACTGTATCTGAAAAAACTCGTGTGAAAATGTAGGTTATATGCCTATACATTTGTTTCAAAGTGTCATGGCCATAGCACTTTCCCTTTTGTCTATAGAAATTTCAGAAGGTGAAAATGTAGGAAATTAAAGACATTTTCAAAATGATCCGAAAGTCCTCAATTAGGTAGAGGAAAGACTTATCTTTGATGTGATCTCAGTATAAAAAGTATAGATATAATTGATTTGATAGTACAGCTGTTTTTCTGCAATGGTGTAGGAGCTGTAAACAAGATGTGCTCTCTATTTTTAACATGTAATACATATTTTTGTATTTAATACTTGTAAGCTAACGAAACATAACAAAATATACCCTAATTGCAGTCTCTTCTTATACTATAGTTGTAAAGGATATTTCTTCCTGTAAGAAAGGACAACACAAGCATGACATTCTAAAATTGAAGGGCTAAAATATCATTTGAATATTAACAATTCCAATTATTTTATGCAACTGTTGCTTCACTATCACTCAATCTCAACACATACACCTATAATCTGCATCACAGGTCTAGGTCCCAATGAATAGCTGCAGATCGATTGTTTATTCATTAATTAATATATCACAATTTTCTACTTAACTATCATATTCGTCCAACTTTTAATTACGTATTATTAAGTACATTTCTTCATTTCCACTACAACTGTCTAAAAGACGATTGTCTTTTTTGAAGACTCTTCTTGTTAGAACAGTTTAGGTGCTCCACATTTTTTTACATAAGACATCATCTGCTCTTACACTTCCTTATTTTCCTTTTGTATTTTCTTGTCTACTATAGTTTCATCAGTTTCACATTGGCGAGAAATATTCAGTTTTTTTTTTATCTCTCCGGGTGCAAAAGTAATCCAATCGTACGTGCGTGATTATGGCTACACGCACACGGTTTTGGCCCCACGAACGCATCACGCACGATGCACAGTGCGCTTGTTGCCGCTAATGTGTGCCCGCGTCCAGCGTCCTTCTGCTATCATGCACTGCTGTAATGAGTTTTCGCCAATTTGGAACTGATCAATCTATCTCATTCTCTCTCTCTCTCTCTCTGTGCAGGCGGGCTATGGATACGGTCTCCCCATCTCCAGGTTGTATGCCAAATACTTCAAAGGTGATCTCTCCTTGTCATCCATGGATGGCTACGGTACAGATGCAATAATATACCTCAAGGTCAGTATTTACCCTTAATGGATTCAGTTAGGGTTAAAGTTATTTGAAATCATGCTTTAGGCTTTCTCACTTCTACAACACGATGTCACTGCGCACTTTAGAGATCACAGTGAAGACACGCCAATGTGCTGGCGTTTAGTCGGGTCACGGCAATTTATTTGTCCGTTTTTCTTGCAAAATTGAGCTATCAGCTAAATACTGGTTTGGGGGTTACGGTTAAGGCATATTATACCATCTTTTTTCATGGAATGTCCTCTATCTTTGATTTTGTCCTAGAAATGCCATTCATTTTATTTATAAACATAAAACTAAAATTTACTGTAAATAACAGAGCAATACCTTTCCTATTATTACTTCAAAATCAAATTTTTAAATAAGTTGTCGGATACCCAGCGTTTATTTACACCCCCAAAATTGGAAGCAGATTTCTTTATGATATAGTAAAGTTCTGTGATGGTTTACAGAAAATACGGTCAAGATAGATTTATGAGTCCAGGAAAGTCTTTACAGCCAGTATGCAACCACACGAAAAGTCGTTCCTTTTCTAACCCAGCAAAGCGACCCGGAAGTATTCACCCGTAACGATACTGCTTCGCAGTCATAGTTGACCTCGTAATAGCACGATGTAAATGAGCTCTTTTCATGATTATAATCACACATTTCAAACACATTTGCCATGAAATTGTAAAATAAAAAGGCATATTATGCGAATAATATTATCTAATATTAGCTGTGACTTCATGACATGTTGCATTTTCGGTGCAAATTATTGTCATCACACACAGCCGAATTCGAGAAAAACTTGACGAAACTAAAGCCAAATTAACAGTAAATATTCCCTTTTTGAAGAATTAGGCACCAATTGTATTGATGGTATCATAATATTCATAGTCTTTTGTAACTAGAAACATGCTTAAAATATTATGAAATTATTTAGTCCAGTCAAGTGAATAGTTAATAAAATGGGTGTCCGAATCTGGCTCGAGCTATATTCATTTTGTACCGTCGTTGGGTTGTTGATGAAGTGTTTAAATCTCACGAATAGAATTAGTTTCGCTTGATAGCTCAGATGGTAGAGCGTTAGACTGAAGAGCGAGAAGTCCGGGGTTCGAAATCGATCCTTCTGCTCTGCACAATTTCATATGATATTTTTTTTCTCGTCAAAATCATTTTTCACAATTTCATCACACAAAATGCATAAATTCGGACGTTTTCATTGCAAAAACGGTATTTTTTCCCAAAATTTCTAATGAATTCAAACGCGGGCATGAAAATGAAGCGCGGGCGGGTTATAGGAAACTAAAAATCAAGTTGGCGAGGCCTAACGGGGGATCGTAAGTTTCGTTTTCTGACCGAAAATCGGTGAAAATCAAACTCGGTTTTTCTTATCAAAAAATAAGTCGGGCATCAATGTTTTTGATATGAAATTAAAGCTTAAGATTCCGTTAGTACGGAAATTGCTCTTAAAATATCGTACGAATTTTAGTCCAGTCAAGTGAATAGTTACAAGAAGCAAAGTCACGAAAGTTGTTAAATTCTAAAATTAGCGATAAAATCACTGTTTGTGGACCAAATATGTCAGATTTGGCATCATATTATAGAGAAAATTACGAACAATCCACCTACTTCGCCATCATGGCTGCCAGCTAACCCTACCTCAATTAATTCAGGGAAAACAAACTTCTCGTAAGATTTTAGCGCAAGGTTGACATCCTGAAATCGATCTTTGCGCGGGTTAGAAATCGGCAAGGTCACGCATTGAAAGCGGCCTGTTGCGTACTGACTGTTTACTGATAAGTCAAACTAGATAAGAGACACAAACATGAGTGTTAACATTTGAAAAGATCACATAATAATTAATATTGGTTTAATTTTTGCAATGTTCTTGTCCAGGTGATGGAGAGTGAAGCCAATGAAGTCCTCCCCATATACAACCAGACTGTATTGAAACACTATCAGGCCAGTATCCGTGCCAACGACTGGAGCTCACCCAGGCATTTTAGCTCGTCGCCGTTTGGAATGGGTGGCTATAACAGGTGGACTTAGTCCAAACTGATGAAGCTATTGGGATCATGACGAAACAGTGCCAGAACATCGCCACTGGCCGGCCGCCGGCCGCTACAGTACCATCACTTTACATTGTAATTTTTTTATGTAAATATACTATAGATTTTTATTATTTGTGATGGGAGAAACTATTTAAGTCCAGAGGGGAGGTGTATATTGCATGCCAGCAAACCTTTGCAGTGATTCTGTGCATATTGATGAGGGTGATTTTTTTTTAACGTGGATACATTTGCTTGTTTATACTTGGATTGTAATGAGGATAATATGTATATATTGCCCCTTTGAAAAGTGTTGGATTTAGATTTGATACAGAGTTTTTGTGTGTTATCCTATCCTTATGAATATGAATGAAAAGCCTCTTACACAGACAATGTGAATGCATACATGCATTGTATCTACAGTATTGATAAGCAAATGTATTATGATTGATGTACAGGGTGTATCAGCAGTAATGTACTATACCGAGGCAATATGATTTATTACCGTATGAATTTGATCAATATTGTTCAAACCATTTTCACATATATCTTGCCCAAACGCCCAGCTTTCATAAGAATTTTAGATTTTGAAAATCTGACATTTCTGGTAAAGATGGTAGATTTCAATTTTGGTCGAAATGATCAATTTAAATAATAAAAGTAGTTGACATAAAATACGCGTGAGAAGAAACCATGCTTTAAATCAGATTAGCCGATGGCTGATGTGAATTCTTTGAGCTAACAAATTGATTTTTGATTAAGTCTTGCCACACGAGAACAAAAAGAGATATCTCAATGAAATTAACATAATGTAGGAAACATGTTCACCTTTATATTGCAGGTGTTTAAATTTTAAACAAATATAATTTTGTATTTTATGTATTTTAGAGACACGGTATAGTTCATTCTGATACACCCTGTATGCCAACCTCAGGAATATTTAAACAAGATACCTGTTACACACATACACATATTATACCTACAGTACCTACCTAAAGTATTGATAAGTGAAAGCATTATGATTGATACAGAGTTTTTGTATGTAATTTTAGCCTGTCACCCTCATCGTTTTGGACCGAATTATGCGGAGGTAGCTTTTCAACCAAAGATTGGCTCATGGTTTACCAAAATATGATTGCTACTTCAAAGAATTTTATTCTGTTTTAAAATTGATTGTAAATACATTAATAATGCTGTATTGTCTTTGGACAGATTAATAACTTAAAGATGTGTCAACGGCATTGTTTATATTTTGACATGAGAAAATAATGGTTTCTATTGCTATGGACAGTCAATAATCGGGATAATTTGATCTCTATTAAGATGCTATTTAACGATTTTCCGTATCTGGTTCAATTTTGTGAACTAATTTTATGTTTTATTATATTTGCCAACAATGATTCGAATGCCCCGATGTGGATGATGTTTTATGGTGTGAAAAGCTGAATAAATTGCCAACAGTTTTAATCTTGGAATCTGCTATATAGTTCATACAACATAAGATGAAACATATATTTAGTTTGCAATGTGAAAGGTCATCATAATCCTGTCCACGTTACACTCAACAGACTATCTTTGTTACTGTCCATTAATTTTGCATCATATTCTTTTGCAGTGATGTTCCATCTTACGTTGAACAGGCTATAGAAACATGGAATCCATTCTTTCTCTCAACGAATTTGTGATGGATTATTGTAAACTTTCCAGTTTTTCAAAAACTAGTTATACATAAGCAGAAACCATGGTTTTTAATTATTATCAAGTTCACACATGTAACCATAATCTACTGCCGTGTAGGTTTTTGATTGCACATGTTTGTAATCAAATGTTATGAGATCACGATGTTAATTACCTACCTATGTACCTGGAGTATTGACACTGCAAATTATGAGCGTTTACTTTTGGACAAACTATAAGTAAACTCCAAAGTAAACGCAATTCTAAACACAAAAGTAAATGTAAAAGTAAACGCAAAACTAAACGTTTCTTGCATTTTGCACCCAATTGACCTCAAAGCACACTCCAATCCAAGCAGTGAATATAATCACAGATGTTTCCACCCTCTGTGATATAATGGGACAGTTATTGATTAGAGGCTGGGTGGCAAACAGCTTAGTTATTGGGCTCACATAAGTGTTTAGTATTGCGTTTACTTTTGAGTTTACTTTCAGATTGTCCAAAAGTAAATGCTCATAATGTGCAGTGTGAGGCGTAACATACCCACCTACCCACCCATCAAGCTTTTTATGATCAAAAATAGTAATCCTCTTTGTATTTAACCCCCTGAGAACTACCGGCCGATTGGTTAAAAATATGGATACATCATTTATTGCATGGTGCCAAGGTCTTAGACAGGATTTGAAGATGTGTGAGTGTAAATGTGTATAAATTCAAAAAACTGGGAGTGTAAATTTAATAATTTGTGTACAAAGTATAGGCCATGTGGACAAAAACTGGGAGTGTAAAAACTGTGAATTTACAAAAGTGGGAGTGTAAAACACTCCCTACACGGCTGGCTGCCTAAGCCCTTGCACCAATGAGAGACATTGTTAGAATAATTGTATCCCTGATAAAGATGGGAGTGAAACATTTTACAAGCTGTATTAATATTGGCTATTCATATGAGTACATCTTGTAATAAACCAGTCAGAACCACTGTAAGATAGACAGGCAGACCCCAGGGGGTTAAACCCAAAAATAGTAGTAAATGGTTTTGTGTCTCACAGGTCATTGTCCTTTGAATTCAGAAGTCCTGATGTACAACTTCTTAATTCAATGGAGAACAGGTTATGGGGTGAATAAATTTAACTGAAATTGCTATTTTGCGCTATAATCGGATTCATGATTGAACACACAAATTGGAACATCATATAGCATGAAGCGCATATAATGTTGATAATTTTGAGCGTGATCATCTTTGAGCTGTGTGCGTTGTTGTTTGTTCAATTTTTAATCAGATTATAGGAAACGTGCATTGCAAAATTGAATAATATGTGCAGTTGAAGTGAGAACAACCATTTATTTCCTTGGTCTTAGATGAATTGTAGTAATCTAGCCTCAAGCGTTGAAAAAAAGAACGTGCAACGCCGTCAGTAATTCCTTGCAGTAATTTAAAATCCTTGCAGACGTGTGTGGTGCGTTGTTGTTTGTTCGATTCTTAAACAGATTATAGGAAACGTGCATTGCAAAATCGAACATGTGCAGTTGAAGTGAGAACAACCATTTATTTCCTTGGTCTTAGATGAATTGTAGTAACCTAGCCTCAAGAGATGAAAAAAAAAGGTGCAACGCGGTCCGTTATTCCTTGCAGTAATTTAAAATCCTTGCAGACTTGTGTGTTCTCTGTCTGCCATCTCAGTGCAGTGATGTCAGAGTGTATAGTCAACCCGGGTGGAATGTGGGTATTTTTATCGCTGCATATATATACATAAAGTATGGCTTTTACTACTGAAATAAAATTGAAATGCATGATCTTTTCATGTCAACGTCATCATTTGAATGAAATGCCCAAGTTTTATGTACATTTTTCAATAGTATTCAACAAGAGTTTATGAATTTGTTCAGTACCAAATGAGTTAGCCTTGTTACATCGCATAATTGATTGAACGGAACTATAACCTATTTATCTATCATGAGACAGCGACGTAACGGCGTTATTTACTGCTTGCAACACATAAACGCATGTGCCTACTTGAGGCGCTAGCATGATATACACACATGCGGAGAAAGATGGCAATGCATAGGCGGGCATAAATGCCGCGCCTGTAAAATTACATCACTGTTCAGAGGAAGAGAAATAGAGTTTAGTTTAAGTAGGCACATTGCAAATCAAGAGAGATTCAAAGCGTGCCTATCAGTCACCTGAATTGGTTTCCCAAAATGTATTCCTCCAACGTTTTTATACGTATACAAAGTTTGAATGTTTTTGAGGGCGGGCACTTGAGTCTCATAATCTTTGCCTATTTGGTGCTGAATAAGGCTATATTAAAACTCTTTTGTCTCAAAGCTCTTCAGTTTTTCAAAACCTAACGCGGAATGCGTTTTTTAAGGGGTTTTTTATTTAAATTTTTAATTATAAAATATTGAAATCCTTGTAAAAGTGACCTTTTGTATTAAAAATGATGTGATCAATGAAAAATCGGTGAAACTTTGGGATTTTTTTTGTTTTTGAAAGAAGAAAAAAATCTTCTTCAGCGCATCAATTAACTAACACGCGCGGGAGCTTTGAGACAAAATATTTTGTTAATATAACCTAAACAAAATTAATAGAAATGTAGAATTCTCCCCCCTGATTGTATATTACTTTTAACAACTCAACATGTTAACCTTTAGACACAGAATCTAGTCCTGGAAAATGATAACCTCATCATCTCAAGTAGTCCTGTCATAATTAAGTTGTATTATCATAGTTTATTTGTGATCTTTTTAAACTCGGCTGAGTATTTTAGATATTGTTTTAACTTGTGCAAGTTCAAAAAAGGCAGGACTGAGGTTTTGATTTCCAGAATGTCTGCAGACCGGTCTTTTGCTGTAGCATTTGTATCTGGCGGGCTGTGCTCCTCTTAAAATCCTGTATTCTTTTCTTTCTATGTTTATGATTGGAAGCTTGTATCATAGCATCTGATTGGTTCAATGACTTCTAGCCATCTCTGGTTGGTTAATTTTAAAATGATATAACCTTTTTGTAACCAATCAAAATGTTGTTTAAAGGCTGATAATTCAGTAGTGACAGTGGTCATTATGCCAATCAAAATTTGGTTTAGAGGCTGATAATTCAGCAGCGACAGTGGTCATGATGTATCACCAGCTTTAGGTAAAAGTATACTCGTGGTATTTACATTGTAAAGATCAGGAAAAAAATGGTTGGGAGGAGTTTAATAACAGCAACCGTTTTCAGCCGATTTTTTACTTATTTTGTTACCCTTTTCAGCATTATCAGCCGGATTTAGTCAACTATTAATGCTACAAAATATATTTTCAAATTGTTTCAGTTTTTTCTGAAAGCTTTCTTTTTATGTCTGCCAAATTGACAAAATTATGCTTTTGACATGATGTTACATGTGTACCGCCGCTGCTAAAGGGTGCAGTTGTCTCTTGAAATTGTCTTGGTTTTTTCCATGCCTAATTCCATCAATATCTCAAAATGCATTTACCGACAACTACCTACACCCTTTTGCTGTGACAGTACACATGTCAATTTGCTTACTGGAAATGTATGATTTGTAAATTTTAGATAACATTTAAACTATAAGGAACATCAGTATTTATAGTCAACTCCTTTCTACCCTTGTAATACTCCTTTCTTGTTTCTTATCAAACTTCTATCCATCTTATATTTGTCATCACTGTAAATAAACCCGACACATGTACGCATGTAAACTGTATTTAAATCTTATGTAAATGAAATTGTATGAAATATAAAATAATATGCTATGACAATGCAGATAGCTGTACGAGATAATAGAAGGGCCGTCATGATTACATCGATGTAATGCTGCTATATATACTCTGTTTGCGTACCTCTGTGGAGTGAAGTCGGAGTGTATTCCAGTGATGAGCACGGCCGATTATCGCATTCATGATCTGATGCGCCTGGTGTATGCACCCAAGCCTCGAATTAGACAAATGTTAACCAGGAGTTACTTTGTGACTTTTCTGACAAAAGTAGCTCCCGGTCCTATACTTTGCTGTTCAAAATTTGAAAATACCGGGAGCTAAAACTTGGCAACCAGGTGTAAAAAACTCCCGGGCGCCCAGTTAATTCAAGGCTTGTATGCACCCATGGCAAAAACAAATTGCAGTATCGTAGATAAATACTGCATTGAATCACAAGAATACACTTTTATATTCCAACACAGAGGTATATGAATGGACTTGAACCAATCTAGCTATTCCAATTCCATTCAACCTCTACCTAACCATGCACGCATGTAAAGATGGGTGACGTCATGCCGGGCATTTGGTCGGCAGTTGTCATTGTTCTATGTCTGGCGGTGCGCGCGCATCCTGTTTTGTTTTAGGACCCATGGTTTTAAAACTCGCGTCAAATCATTATACGGGGCAATAAGGCATAGTGGACAGTGTTATGGTCATATGCTGTTCCCTCAAGCATGTATCGACAGTCCAGTCCCTTTGACCGTTGCTTTTGTTGATAAACATTGCTGTCACCCTATCTATACATAAGCGCTTTGAATGGGTACTCAAAATCTTGTGGAAGTTGAATGGACTTGGAATAGAAAGATATCATACCAGACTCTGGAATGAATAGGATCAGTATATAGTGAAAGCAAATCATTCAGATTTACATGTTTCTTTGTGACATCAACTGATTTTACTATTATGGTATTCTGTACTAATTGAAGATTAAAATAGTGGATGAATGTGATTCGAGTCCACATGGTGCCAAGAATTATGTATGGGGTGTTATACTACAAGAGATCTCCCAGCTTGTCATACTCACAACCAGTCCTCCTCTTAAGACTTGGGGTTACATATGAAGCCTTTTTACACTCTACAATCGATCTGTTTTAAATTTATATTCATGATAGATTGATCACTGTTGTTTAATGAGTCTAATTTAAGCCGTTTAAAACTTATTCAAAATGTGATCGATCGTACATTCTGTTCTCACAGAAGTTGCCATTCTCACCAACCTATCATTTCTGCGACTATTACTATGACTTCAAAAGAAAGATCGATCTTCAACTTGGGTGTAAAAAGGCATGTTATACAGGGGTGTGAGAGTTCCACTTTTTAGTTGATTTCCTCTTATTTTAAATTTTTCTTGTGCCTAAATTTCAGCTTCTCATTTTATTTTTAGCCCATAGTTGGCATTTTACGCCGTTTCCCTTATTTTTTTGTCTGTTTTCCTCTTTTTTATTTGTGGTCTCTCATACCCCTGGTTATAACAGATTTGATTGAGATGTCATACAGCTTTTGATTTGAACCATCTCATAGGCTGTCCTGTTGTGGTGCCCAATATGCACGACAAATGGCAGTTGTGGGCTATTTCAACTCCACGAGACATTGAAATCACTGTGTCATTCTCCGATCACAATGAATAAATACATTCTCGCCCTCCCAAGGGCTCTGGCATCTACACATGCATAGAAAGACGAAAGATAATACATATGTGTGTGTAAAAATTATGCGCCGGTAAAGAGAGTATGGTTATTTATGCTGGAGCTTTTCAATCTGCTATTTTTAGTCTTCAATTACCAATACTGTGCAATATAAGCTATTGCTTTCTATGAGAAAGAAGCCTTCTTTAATACATAGTAGTGTGTAGCACTCTGCCCTACCTGCTGTAAAATACACAAAGGCTAGTGTTACTTGTATATAAAAGGCAAGACCTTTTTGATGGTAATAATAAAATGTGATACCTTGTTCATTTAGTACAAGAAAATATCACTTGGAGAGTGAAATTAAGTCTCCATCTTCAACTCTCATTATTTGATTGTAAAATTGGTGCGTATATTCTAGGATCAACTTCGAGTCATCCGACGTTTAATTTAAAAAACTAAAAAAAAACTTTACCATTTGAAGACAGCATTTTTATCCATGATGTTGGACTCCGATTTGAAAAAAAACAAACTTTGTATTCGCAAACCCACAATGGTATGTCAAAGTCAATGATATTTATTTGCATGATTTGTTGTGCATGTACCCCTTAGTGTGCTTATAGTTGGGGAGAACTGATTCAATTTAATTAACAATTTTGAAAATACAGGCGCATTTGTAACAGCCTGCTTATGTGCGGGATGTAGGTTACGCGCTTGAAATCCCTGTTTTGACTTCAGACCAATACGAGATACAGGGTCAGAATTTCGTCAAAAGTTGCGAGAATCCATTTAGATTCCTTCAGAGGATTTTGCGAGAATCCATTTAGGTTCCTGCACAGGATTTTGCTAGAATCTACGGATTCTCCTCCATTCAAATAGTATGTGTAGACAGAATATCTCTACGAGAATCAACATGGATTCTCACAACTTTACCAGCGGGAATCTTTGCGAGAATGGATTCTCCTCGAAATTATGACCCTGAAGATATATTGAAATACTGGAAAAGTGGTAATTTTCGCGCAATAAATTTATTTGCGCTTTGCCGATTTGTAATAACTGTTCTGCATGGTTTTAAATTTGTGATTTGTTACTTTATCACATCATTAAGCTAGAAGACCTTCGTCATCTAGCTTCATGGTCACATAGACCTATACGCAAAAGAAATATATTCATGTGTAAGTTTTAGGTAGCTGCTTCAGTCGCGAAAAGCGCAAAAATGTCAGCTTTTACAGAAGGTGACGTGAACTATTGATAATCACACACAGTACTAGTACAAACTGATATGGTACATGGAATGGTGTGTGTACATATTTTTGCCTATTTATAATAGCTCGCATAAATAAATCATCATTTGCATTGTTAAAGGTGGATGTTCTGATCACATTAGCTTTTTTTTTGCCCATCAGCATATTTTGATATCCGAAGAAACCCCCATATTTTTCTCATTATTTCTGTAAAATATTTGGCGCAAGATAATGTCCCATATAGGACAAAAATGTAGTGAATTACTGCTGAAGCTGGTTTACCATCTGACCAGTTTGTGTACTACCCGGTGGACAAATTTCATGCCTGCCACCTTGTGCTTCTAAAATAAGAACCATTGGGAGTTATGCAACTCAAACTTTGGAATACGACTATTTTAAGGATGACCCTTCATGTAGAATAGAAAACATCAAGTTGAAAATCAGGCCAGAAATAGGAACACCTACCTTTTAATTTGGGAAAGGAAAACTGTCTTGTTCAGGAGGCAATAATGTTTTGGGTTGTTACTTGTTTATCATCATTGTCAAAAATTAATGTTTTCTATGGTTAGTCTCAAAACATCTTTTTAGTAAAATAATATTGTTGATGTGTATTTTTAAAACATTGATGCTATAACAACTTTTACGAGATACTATTATATGCTAGACCAAAGGAAGATTTATCCACCTTTATGATCTCTTCCACCAACCAAAAGTGAGAATTTTTTTTTAAAATGATAAGCCAAATCAAAGGAAGGTGGAAAAGATTTTGATCCATTATTTGCAAAACTAGAACCATCCAATCAGTTTAACTTAGTGTGTGAATATATATTATCATAAATCATTTGATGGTTGACAACCAGAAAAAGGACATTCTGAGTTACAATATACAGTCATCACAATAAGTAACTGACCAGGTAATAAACATGCTGATAACTTTAAAAGTATAAATTCTACATAAACATATTTAATAATAAAGTTGTTGAGAAATTTCTCGTCTTGAATTTGAGATATTACACGCTAAGTATGGTTGATTAATGAGGAAGTTACGATCCCAAACGTTAGGGCAAGTCCGATTTTCATTTTAACATTTTCTTTTCAACACGGGGAGAGTACGACAGGTAAAGCGTGTATGCAGTATTGATTAACCGTAACAATGCCACCGGCCAACTATCCAACAACCAGGCCATCGACGGGTGAATTGGCACTAACACTACCAGTAATCAATAATTTGCCGGTCTGAGTCCCCGTGTTGAAAATGAAAATGTGAAAATGAAAATCAGACTTGACAGTACATTAAGGATTGTAACTTCCGTAATAAACAACCATTCTGAGTGTGTAATATCTCAAATTCAAGAAGAGAAATTTCTCAACAACTTTATAATTAAATATGTTTATGTATGAGTTATTCTTAGAGTTATCAGCATGTTTATTACCTGGTCAGTTACTTCTTGTGATGACTGTATTGCATTTCTATTGAGTTGTGTGTAAAAATGAACTGTTCAAATGGGGCTATTTTTGGTACTTCAAATCTTTGGACGACAATTTTTTTTGTTGTTGCCAATATCTCAAAATGACCAATGACCAAAAAGTGAGTTGCATCTGTCTGGTTGTCAACCCTCGATATAGTATATTTATTATATAACCAAGTAGATAATAATAATAATAATAAAGATGGATTTGCAGTTGCTATAGCGCCCATCGCAAGGAGCCTCTGGGCGCTTCACAAAACTAAGTACAAAAAGAAAACAACATCAGACAGATTTGCCAAAATATAATCTATGTCTGCATTGCAATAATACATGTATCTAGCAGTAGAGGTCACTGGTTCAATTATAAGATGATAACTAATACTTTTGTAGACCAACTGTCAATTATTTTTATGTGGAGATTGAATATCTTGTCTGTCCCTTCTGACATGTTGGTAAGTAGATGGAGCTATAATGTGAAAGTGCTAGATTCTGAACATTTTCAATTATACAGTATAATAATAGTACACTTATACATTGGCCATATCTGTAATAATTGCACAACCTTACTGTAGAGGTCCCTGGTTCAATCATAAGATGGTTTATAGCATGATTTGTAGCAGCTCCAGTCTGTTCAGTAAAACTAAAATATGGAGTTCAGTAATAAAATATGCTAACTAAGTGCAAATAACAATGTACATCTTGCAGCATATAATTTACTGGGTATGGAGTATCTGGGTGTTTTGTTATTCGTTGTTGTTGTTGATGAATAAATTATATCAATTTTTACAAACAACAGGATTAATTTAATTTGCTTGACTTTCGTGTCTGTGCAAGTGATGTTATGAATTTAATATTGTATTTTTAAATCGGTTTGAATTATTATTTGCAGAATTCAATTATTTAATATACTGAGCGACAAAACATTCCAAGAACACATTAAAATTCTCTACATTAAATATAAGCAATGATTGTGATTGAGGAAATCTCTTGATTATTGATGTGTTAATAGTAAAATGTATTGGAGTGTCCTAGTGTGAACAATTTTGAATTCCATGCAGAAAAATGTAATTTTAAATGGTGTCCTTTCAAAGATGATGAGTTTCTTTGTAGCTCAGTTTAGTTTAGTTCACTTGCTATCATCATATGTAACTATGAATATTTCAAAGCTATGCACACCAGACAAGACGTTCAAACCCCACAATATAATCAATCATATCTCAGCCAAACAGTTATGGATATACCTGATTTATTCACACAATGTAGCTAGATAAATAGGCTTTCACATGACACCTCAACCATAGCTCTACCACATTTAGTTGTTGAGTTAATAGAGAAAGATGGATGATTTGTCACCAAAAATGCAACGCCACCACCCTTTTTGGGTGGTGAGTTCAAAACACATGGCCATATATAAACGGTGATGATTTATCGATCACGCTAGTATCAATATATATAACAATATCACATGATCACTATTGAAACATTGCGTGTGCCAAGTAGCATTAAGTGATTGAGATTATAACGATTTCAGAGACGCCAGACAAAGGTGACAACAAATGATTGTTGGTCTGTAAAGAATCTATTGTTATAAGAAAGGGACGTTCAGCCGGGTTTGAACGTCTTGTTGCACACGTAGCGTATCTGGGTCATTTGTCAGGGGGGGGGGGGGGGGGGGGGGGGGGCAAAGGGTTTTTCCCGGGAATATCATTATACGTTTTAAAAAAAAAAACCCCTTTAGGATGCGACATCATTCGGTGGAATAGAGAGCCAAGATGCACTATTTTTTCGTAAACATAGGGTCGAACTGGTATTCACCGATTTTTGTTGGCCATTTTTATACTAAATAGCCCGTCAAGCCGGGCAAGGGGAAAATTGTCAATTAGATGGGAATTAATAGTAAATCCCTTAGATTCTCCAAATAGGCGCAATGTTCCCAAAGTCAAAGTTGGGGGGGGGGGGGGGGGGGGGGCGGGGGCGTCACTTTCCCGGTCCTATAATAACCTTGATGAAAGTCACTGAAGTTAATGCACGCTCTCGCGCATAAATTATCAACTGTTTGGATAGTTAAATCTCTACCCTTCAAGTTTCTTTTCGATTTTCACTTCTTTCCACTTATCCTTATCAACTATCTGCATAATTCTTTTCCTTCCTCTCATTCCTTTCTATCCTTTGTTTTTCTCTTCCCTTTTTCTCCTCCTCTCCCTTTCTTTTCCTTTCCTTCCCCTTTTCCCTCTCCCCTTTTCTCTTCCTCTCTTCCCTTATCTTATTCCCTTCACCTCGCGGCCCTTTTTTTAGCCCGGCAGTTTGAGCTGGACTTCCCAGTCAAAGCCGTCAGGGGTGCGCACTACCGCCCCCTCCCCAGAACTCTCTGTAATAACATCTCTCTGATTATACATTACTGTAACGCGATCTTATCCATGGGACGCCCTCTATCTCAATTTAGAATCGTATCGCTCTGTAACTCGAGAATATATTTATGATTTATGCAGACGATGCCGGACACGGGCGTATTTACGAATATTCAAGGTTAAATAATGCGTACGATGTTACGTGATCAAGTGAATGGGACGAACGCTTAACAACGTATTAAATTCAATAAATGATACTTACACTGGAGTGGTTTTAGGGTGAAATAATTTAGTTCCAACGTGTGATTTTATGGGGTCATATATAAGGCCAATGGAAATGGCCTGTTCAAAATCTTTAAAAGGTGACGAGGTCAGATCTCATTTTTCATTATTTGGAATTTTTTCATTAGTCATTATTTAATCAAAACCGATGGTTCTCGAACGGAATTCAAGGTACCCCCATAAAAAGCAGTGTTAACTACTTACTACCCATTGATTTGGATATATTACACCTGAATTAACTCTTTAAAACAATTAAGGAAGTATTTTGTGTTGTTGAAAATGTCAAACATGTATCTGAAATAAGGGAGCGTTCATAGATACTTTGGTGGGGGGGGGGGGGGGGGGGCGGGGGGCTGGATAATTATATATGTGGGGGGGGGGGGGGGGGGGCAACCAGCCTGCTTTACCTGTATGCACATTTAAATTTACGGAAAGTCCATAAATTAATGTAAAAGTAACCAATTTTTTGGTGTGCTACGCGCGCAGATGTCTATGGGTCTATTTTTATGTACTAGCCCAGCTAAAAAAGAATGAAGGGCAAATTCATGTCAATAGCAAAAACATATTTAAAGCCAGGATATATAATTGGAGGGAGCATCCTAATTGGTTTCAAAAACAGAGATCCGTTATTCAGGGGATTAAAGACCATGGCACTAAACCAAAGATGCCTGCAATTGAAGTGGGAGTTCTGATTCACTCTAGATTCTACAACCTGCCCTTCTAGATGTGATGCGTCCATCAAAAATAGAATATGATACATGGTCAAAAGAAAATCCCATAAACATGATAAAAGATATAATCTGTGTTCTCTGAACAAGAAAGTTGCAGGTGCAGGCAGTAATACAGGAGGGTGGGGTCAAAAGGTTTGTGGCATGGCGAGAGAGGGGGGTCAAAAAAGTTTGTGGCATGGCGAGAAGGGGGGGGGGGGCGTCAAAAAGTTTTGATATACCAAAAATAAAATTATCCAGCCCCCCCACCAAAGTATTTATGAACGGTCCCTAATATTGCAATGTCAATTACATTTGAACTTTATTCCATGACACCACTGCCAATAAAATCCCTTAAAATCAACAGGAAGAGCTATTATAGAGATGCCTGGTATCCAGAGCCAATAAAAAATAGATTTGTATTCAACTTTTTGTCAGATTTGCACACAAATAATGAAAGTTTTGGTAAAACTGACTATTTGGGTCGGGAGGGCAACAGGAAACTGGGAATCAACTTTCATTAGCCTAATAAAAATCCATTGTTAATACATTGAAACCAACGGAAATTCAAAATTTACGGCCGTTCGTGTCCGACATCGTCTGGATTTATGATCAGAAATGTATACCGGCAAGAAAATCTGCTTTCAATAGAAAATCAAGGATAGAGGGCGTCCCATGGAAAAGATCGCATAATATGCCTTTAATTTAATTCTTTCTAATCATGTTTGTTTCTAAAATGATTTCTTTTGATTTCGTTATTTGGCTTCACAGAAGCCTTAACAAATTGCTACCGGGGCGATGCTTCACGCCCATCGGGGGAGGGGGAGGGGGGGGGGGGGGGGGTGGTGGTATCGGTATTGGGATAAGTTTTCAACTAGCAATTAATTGCGTCTCGGAGGCCTCATCATTGACTACTGACTGGGGGTGGTATGATATCGCCTCTCTGCGCAAAGATAAATAACGCACATGGGTGCAGTGGCGTAGCTAAAAGGGGGGGGGGGGGGGGGGGGGTGGGGGCAGTTGCCACCCTGACTGAAAAAATCCTTAAAAAACCCCTAAAACGCCCTTTGTGCCCCCGCCCCACGCCCTATTGTGCCCCCGCCCCATTCTCCGGATGTAGTGTGTATAAAAATATAGGCATTATGACAACTAACATGGACCATTTTTTGAGCGCGTTTTGTGTAAACATGCCCTACCACCCCCAACCCCCGCCCCCACCCTTCTCAAAGTTTCTGAGTTGACTGCAAACATTTTTTTGGGGCAATCTTTTACGAACATTTCGAAAAATCTTGCTCCGCCTCTAAGCTACGGGAGGGGGGGGGGGGGGGGTGGGGTGGTACTCGGCTTATATACGGTATACGGGGCCGTCCCGCTCTAAATGGGTTACTTTTTTGCAAAAAATCCCTAAACATGGATGATTTTGTGCTTAAAAATCCATAATGGTGCCCCCACTTTTCATCTCTTGGATTACTATTTTTACTATTTTTACTATTTTCTTCAGGATAATATCTCACCCATATTAATATCGCTGTAAGTGAAAATTCCAGATGCAAAATCCCGCAAAAATAATTGAAATCATTAAACATGGGTTGCGTTTTGGACGCTTCAGCCGCAAAACCAAATCTGAGTAGTCCTCCCCCCACCCGGATGGCTGCATTAAAGGCATATTATGTGATCTTTTCCAGGGGGCGCCCTCTATACTTGATTTTTTCGAAAGGAGATTTTCTTGCAGATTTACATTTCTGATCATAAATTATATATATATTCTGGGTTACAGAGCGATACGATTTATAATTAGGTACTTCAAAATAGATTGAAAATAAACTGTCCTGCTACAATAGCAGGACAGCACTCTAAATTCACATTTATGCTACAATCAGTTGTGTTATGAACAGGAATCGTTTGGAATACATTGTTTCATTATTCCACGTGATCATGATCCGTTATTATTGTTGATCCATGCACCCCATGCATGTACAATTTATAAATAAAATGTTATCAGTATTTATTTAAATATTTGCCAAATGCGACCCCCATGCGACCCTATTCTGGAGTACATGTATAATAGTAACAGACAAGTTACACGTGTGTACAAAAGAATACGTATTACAAACGTTTCCGTCTATAACACCATTGATTGTAGATACAGCACAATGGTAAGGTAGTCGAATGGAACCCTGTAAAGGTTATCTTTGCGTAGAGGCGATATCGTAGTCAATGAGGTTAATCCGAGACGCGATTATTGCTAGTTGAAAACTTATCCCAATACTCCGCTCAGTGGACGTGAAATACCGTCCCGGAAGCAATTTGTTAAGGCTTCAGTAGAAGCCAAATAAATAATAAAAAGTAAGATCACATTAAATACTGTTGTAAATAATAAAATCATTAACGACTGGTTCATATGATATGTTACAGTGTTAAGTGTATCGTCAATGAAATTGAGTCACAAGCATGTTGATTAAACCGACAAACAAATAAAGAAACAAACATTATATAAAATTATTTAAGAAAAGACGAGCCTAAACAAAACATTTTCAATACTTTTTTGAGCATTTTTGCATGAAATTATAAACACGATTAGTTCTATAAACTGTAACAAACAAGTAATAAAGTATGATAAATTATTGAACTTGTATTACCTTCCAAATATACAAGTGAAAACTGTGAACGGCAATAAGTACATGTTTGACAAATTTCAGTTACCATGGTTATTGATGATTATGATGATGTTGTTTGAGGAGGGTCTATGGAATAATACTATAGTGATTATTGCAAATCACAACAACACAACAACATTTTGAAAATTGTACCTGCTTTTACTCAAAAAGAACTGATTTAAGGTAATGTTTTCTAATAAGGCTAAGATACGGTAAGTTTGATTTTTTACTACTTTCTCGCGATTTAGCTTCAGCCAGCCAGTCGTCATTTACGGCCATATGGCCGTAAATGACGACTGGCTGAAATAAGTCTGCTGCAACATTTCAATACATCAGGATAGGGCACGACTCATGTTTACAAACTCCATTGGTGTGGTGCCTCATTGGTGTGGTGCCCCATTGGTGTGGTGTATTGGTGTGGTGCCCCATTGGTGTGGTGCCCCATTGGTGTGGTGTCCCATTGGTGTGGTGCCCCATTGGTGTGGTGTCCCATTGGTGTGGTGCCCCATTGGTGTGGTGTCCCATTGGTGTGGTGCCCCTTTGGTGTGGTGCCCCATTGGTGTGGTGCCCCATTGGTGTGGTGTCCCATTGGTGCGGGGGTGGGGGTAACACTATTATTATTATCCGAAAAAATCCTGAATGCATCTATTGATTGAAAGTGATGGGAAAATGTATACAAAATTAAAAATATTACGCACATTGACATAAGAAAAGGGGAAGACGAAAACAATGATTAAATCATACTTAGGTTCATCATCTTTTAACATAACTATTTCAAAACTTGTATGTGAGCAGAGACCATGTAGACGGAAGTTCAAATGGTGTTGAGTGACCATAATAATGAGGTCACGCCGACCGAGCAGTCACGTTCATGTTTGTCTTCTCGGATAATCACCAGGTATTGTTCTCTTTAGTGTTTCACACCCAACACCCACCATCATTATTATAATCTGTCCGGTGTGTCATTAACTTCCATTTTCCAGTACAAAATCCGCGACAATCATCATACAGTACAGTGTGTCTCAAGACTAGCATGGAAGTTACATGAGACTAGTGAGACGTGAACTATTTTGGGACTTGTTTGCTGAAATTTGATATCACAATAGCATTGTCGGTTCATTATACAAGGGGAATCATAGAATTATGACGGTAAAATTAGTACCAAAACAATTTGTGCCCCAACATTTAATTTGAATTAATTTGAGTTTTTTAGGAGCTCGTATCATATTTCTCGACCCTCCAATATGAAAAAAACACCACTTAGATGGCCACTGCCACTACCACTAAACACTGCAAGGCTGCACGAAGTTCGAGAACAGAACGGGAATACCGCTTAACACTTTCCACGCGGCTATTAGTTTTACCATATACAAAACAGATTTTTAAGAAACCTCTCCCAACTTTTAAGGTCTATCTCAAGGATTACTGAACCAATACTAGGCATGTTTGTACTTATTACAATGCATTTCTCGTAGTGTGTCCAAATATGGTAATGAAATTCAATCATTTTGACATTTTTTAAACATTTTGTGACATTTTGGAATGTCGTCTGCAGCCGCCTGCCGCGTGGAAAGTGTTAAAAAGGAAGTGACATACAATGTACACTCTATAATAATTCAATGGCATGCACTTTTTGATAAGAAACCAATTGTGCTCCGATGAGAAAGGATCGTTTTGTAGTGTCGCCCTCTGGACTTGGTGCAGTAGGCCCTAGTATACGAATAATGAATGTTTATGAGTGCTATGGTAAGAATATTTTCATGAGGTGAAAGATGTAATGTTCCATTCAACGAGGCGGAGCCGAGTTGAATGGAACATTGCATCTTACACCGAATGAAAATATTCTCTCCATTGCACGAATGAAAAAACATTCATTATTTGTCAAACAATAGGCCCTATTATTCAGAGATATATTTATAGTCGTGGTCTCATGTAACTTCCATGCTAGTCTTGAGACACACTGTACTGTATGATGATTGTCGCGGCCCACGACTATAAATATATCTCTAATCGCGTTACGGCCGCCGAGCGTCTTACCGTGCAATGTATCGTAGGGGTCGATCGTGCAATGGAGCGGATATTTAATCACACGTGACCTATAATCCTCCAATGAAATAACAATGATTTTCTTTGGGTGTTGTATAACATTCCATATTTAACCCGCCCAAAAAGTTTCCCCGTCAAATTCCCTTTATTGGAAAATAGAAAAAGAAGAAAAAGCTCTCTATGATATTCAAACATCTTCGGGTCTACGGTCTATAAACAAGAACTATATCAAACATTGATAGTGGACTGAACTTCGAGGGTCACAGACGAACCGTTTCTTAATATGAAAGAAAATGGTTTATGATCATTCTATGTTGAATGATCTTGGTCCAACATGATACGGCTTTAAAGGACATTAAGAGATCCTAGGCTTTATGGAGGGAGCCCTCAATTCTTTTCAGAAGTTGGATTTTCACATAGGCCTATAATATGTAATTTATGTCTCCCAGCCACTGTATAGCTGTCTTGCCAAGTTGAGACCACTTACACATATGTATAGGCCTATAGATATATGTCACTTGTTGATGTTTAATTAGCAGGTCGAAATCCATATAGGCCCTATACGTCAAGGCCAACGCATAGGCCTACTAGTAGTTTGTCCAGCCAAAATATATGTAATGGATGTGACAGAAGAAAGAAATTTGAACCATTGACAATTACTGTTGAACTCAGTTGAACTAAAATACTATGATTGTATCAACCTAGCCTTTCATCAAGGCCCTGTATTCCAGACGACGGTGGCTACGAACGGCCGTTAATTTTGAATTTCCGTTGTTTCAATGTAACAATGGATTTTGATTATATGACCCCATAAAATTCATCATAGGTTAGAAGAAAATTTTTCCAATCCAAAACCGTTCGGGATGGCTTTTCATCCCAATTGTAAATGCTATTTTTTGAATTTAAACCGTTTTAAGCGGTCGTCCCATTCACTTGATCACGTAACCTCGTTCGCATATTTTAACCTGAATACTCGTGAATACGCCTATGTCCAGCGTCGTCTGCTGTATTCTGTATAGGTGTGAGCGCCCTCTATCAAAATTGTGGAATACACTCTCTATGATATTCAAACATCTTCGGGTCTACGGTCTATAAACAAGAACTATATCAAATATTGATAGTGGACTGAACTTCGAGGGCACAGACGAACCTTTTCATAGGCCTATGAAAGAAAATGGTTTATGATCATTCTACGAGGGTCATTCAATAAGTTCTACCTCCTACCTCATAACTTTGTTGTTATACAATTAAGCCAGTCGTATGAAATATTCCACAATTGAAGCTTTGAATCTCAGCTACCTAATCATAGTAGATTGGTCTGAATACTCATTGTACTTTTCTGGATATGCAGTAAAAACCAAACTTCCATTTAGTGCGACGGAAACGGGTAAATAACAGCCAAATGTCTCCTAAGTGCTATTCATTTGGCTAATTCTAAGAGACAAAATGTACCTATCGGTCAATTTCAATCGTTCTAAGTTACAAATATATATCCCTTGAACAGACTTTAAACAATACAAGTGACTGATTTCTTGGTGGAAAATGCCCTCTAATTAACCAGAGCCAGACCAGGACAGCCATCAATTTTAACCCTACCCTAGAGAACCACTGCAAAAGTCATATTTGCTTTTCATAGGAACTTAAAGAGATCTTCATTATACAGGACTAAATGGAAATATTTCAAGTCTCTCGAAGATATATTTTTCTATCACTGACTACCTGATTAACTACTCTAAATGTTGCATATAAAGAAAACTGATAAAATTACTATCATGTTAAGATTTAACATTCGAGGCATCACTGTGGCTTGACTTGTAACAATGAACATTTTACTGAATATCAGTATTCCAGTATGCTAAAGGCGTGTCAATACATTCGAGTTGATATTATACTATTTGCAATCTACCTACAAAGGTTAATATTGCCTACAATCTGATTTATACATGATAGCATAGCATTATATTCAGAAATAATCCATTGTTTTCTATTTTCAGTATTTAAATCGGGCGGTTATACCTAATCATACAAATACGGAAAGAAAACGAAAACACATGTATTCATCTTTGGGGTAATTTTTCTGTGTCCGTTGTCCACAATCTCTCTCTGGCTTTGATAGCATCATGACAAAAGTAAAATAGGTATCAATTGGCATTTACTATAAATGTGTAGCTATGATTCAGAGCTATAATCATAACAAATGTCATGAGGCTGACATTCATATTAGCGATGTTATGAGTGAGGAGGTAGAAATTATTGAATGACCCTCGTATGTTGAACGATCTTGGTCCAACATGATACGGCTTTAAAGGACATTAAGGGTCCAAGGGAGCCCTCAATTTTTTCAGAAATTGGATTTTTCACATAGGCCTATATATACGTAATTAATGCTTATACGTACTCACTACTATGCTACCCGGGATGCTACCACCCAAAATTATAGAGCTTAATTTGCAGTATTTTATGGATTTGATAGCGTTTTGAGTTTCGATGATCATATTATAGAAACTACCCCAATTCATCTAAAAGGCCACAGATGGCTTCGTACTTATTTGTTTCATGTTTATTCAAAATAACCTTAAAGACCACCTATGGCTTGTGACATGATGCTTAGTCATGACCTCCCTGATACAATTGGTAATGACTTTTAACCAAAATACAAATAAAGTGAAAAGCACTAATATACCTTCACAAATGCTGAGAAAATTTCTTTATTTTCATTTTTACTGATTTTTAAAAAAGAAAACAGGGTTTCTATGTAATCATTTATTTATACAAGTGAAAATATTGAATTTTTGTTGTTGAGAAATCTCTCTGTGCCCATGGAATGATGGATCGTGGAAACGTGTCACCTGCTCACCCGACCGAGTGACGAATTTTACAAAGCATTGTCAATGGTTTTCTGTGTGCATTGACCCGAGCCGTTGTTCACTGTGTTTGGAGCGTCATATAGCGTGTTGACATTACATATCTAAAACACGTAGGATGTGTATATTTTTTGAGATACACTATAAGGCCCCTGAAACTCAATGTTGAGTTTCCCGTCCCCCGCCCGCGTTATGATTTTGGGGCCGCGTTTGGGGCCAAAAATCTGAAATTTTTTACTAATTTTTTTTTTTTTTACTAATTTTTTTCTGGAAGTATAAAACAATGACATTTGATGACCAATTATACCCATATTAGACCAAAAACAACCCATATGTTACCCCTTGACCCACACCTAAACAATGGTAAATTATAAAGATCCTAAAAAGTACATTTGTATTCATAAATTGAAAGTTACTTTGAAGGACCGTTCTCGGTGTCAAAATATCATTTAAGTAACAACATCTAAATCAAGTAAGTTATGTACATTTTGTTAGACCTGATGGTATAATTATACCATTGGAAAGATTTGTAAATGTTTGTGGGATCTATTTCAATTTTTGAACAATTATTTTGAAGTTCAAATTCAAAAATTATAACTGTCATTTATAACTTAAGATCCTAAATTACTAAGTGCGATTGTACTTTGTGTATTTCATTTATTCTGATTGAAAGTATGACTTTTGAGGACCATTTTCAGTACCATTTATCTAAATCTAACAACATCTAACTAAATTCAGTAAACTATAAATATTTTGATTATTATTGGCAAAAGAAGTGTTGCCTGTAACATGATGCACCATATACAAAGATTTATAAATGTTTGTACATGTACGTACATGTATGTATACATTTCGATTTTGTTTTGATTTTAATTTCAAGTCAACGAAATTATCTTTGCAAAGATATTTCTTTATTATTTTATTGTTATATCATTTAACAGGCAACACTTCTCTTCTCATGATAATTAACTAATTTAGGTATTTTCAAATGTTAAATAATTCAATTGATGTGCAATTGAAATAAAAGCCAGTTTGCTATGCAGACTTAACCTTACCGATAGCGCTACCGTGGGGATAATCGGACGTCGGAACTCTGTCCATTTTTTCTTTGAAAGCTGTATTTTAAAGAGAACTACCACATGGACCATGTCGTTTACTGAATTTTAATAAATATTTTATATGAATGGTCAAATATCTCTATTCATACCAAAGTGGAGTCCTTTTGGTATTTGATATGCGTAATAAATAAACTTGGATACTGAATTAAGTGTTCGTAAAGAGGTTAAATAATGAAATCTTGAAAATAATGAATAATGAATAATGAAATAGTTGCCTCATTTATAAGCTGAAAAAAATGTGACGGGAAACTCAACATCGAGTTTCAGGGGCCTAATCCAAACATTAGGGTAAGCGGTCGATTGGGTTTTGTGTTACTTCCGTGTTTCCACAGATTCTTGGTACCCCTCTAATAACTGTGCTACTCCATACGAATAGCATGGTATACTATTTCCTCACGGGGACCAGCTAACCAACCCATACTCTCAAGTCTCAAATAAAGCGAGTTAGTAAATATTATTATTGAGTTGGACGAGGTCCATTAAATACCGAGTAGTTTGTACACATTCACCATTCACAATCACATGACCGTGAGCTATGCCACATGTGTTTCTTAAGTTTTCTGCAAATCATTGCTATGATCTGAAAACATGAGATACGACAGACTTTGGGGTGACATGAAGTGGCATGGCATTGTGACACAGCGGCATATTATGTTGAACCTGAACTGAGGCTATATAATGGACTAACTTATGAACCTTTTTTTCACACCTATAACAACTACATGTTGGCTTCCACTGATGCGATGGCCAATACTACCAGGAGCCATCGAAGTAGCGGCTCGTTACGATATGGTATTATATTTATATTGTTCATGGCACTACTGCCAACCTTTACCAGTAGAGGTGGTCCAATGGTTCTAGCTCAACAAACTGAACAAGATGGTTATTGCAGTTATTCTACAAGGTATGTGTAATTTCATAACGTAACCAAAACTTGAATACATCTATATTCTATTCTATATAATATATAGTCTATGTACAGGGTGAGTAAAAAACCCTGCAATAGTGGAAGGAAGCCATTTTGTTTTCAAAACCAAGTTGAACTTTGAAACTTGTTAAACATTGCAAGAATGAAATACTGGTTCATAACTTTGTGTGAAATGATGCATGAAGTCGATCACATTTTCTGTTTGTTTTGGTGACCTTTTTGCTGCACAACCCAATTTACGTGTTTGTAATACACGAGCATAGTGATTTTCAATTCAAATTGCACACATTGCATTTTCATATTTGAATATCCCGCCATAAAAAATGTGGAATAATTTTATTTTGTATTCACATTCAGAACATTATAAGCAATTCACAGTGGTGGCCGAAACTTTGGCTTTCATGTAATTGAAACTACACGTAAATGTTGCGAAATTAACCTAAGGCCAAGACAAATACTCTCATATTAAAATAAGATATGCTATGTTGACATGTGAAGTGAAAGGTAATACAAACACAAAGGTATAGGGGATTCAATCTAAGTTCACATTCAAAACATTCATTTATAGCAAATTTCGAGAATGGTGTTAACCCTGGCTATTTTTTGTAACACAACTTAGAAGGGAGGGCTTTTTAAATTGTCGAAGTACAAATGTGTCATCTAAATGACCTCGATTGACCCCACCCTCATGTGACCCCACACCATGTAACCTTTGTCTTGGTGTCTGAAATAATGAAGACATATTTAAGTAAAGTAAAGTAAAGACTCGCGCCGAGCAAAGCTCGCGCGCGGAGTGCCCATCTCTCTTTCATATAGCATTTGGGCCAGACTCCCACATGTAATTTATGGCTGTGGGGGGGGGGGGGGGGGGGGGGGGGGGGGGGGGGGGGGGTGGGGGGGGGGGGGGTTCGCCACTCCTCCCGCACAGCGAGTCTGTTTTACTTCCCAACATGAATTAATGCCGGTACCATACCCAATTATACACCTGGGTGAAGCGTGCCAAGTGTGGTAAAGTGCCTTGCCCACGGACACAACACGCTGGCAGCAACGGGGCTCGAACCCACAACCTTTGTGGAGCGAGAGTGAATCCGTTGGACCACGCGTGTTCATTAATTCTAAACACCAGATACATACATTTTGGAATGCTTATACCTAATTCTGTAAATTATCATTATGGCAAGATAAGTGTTGCCTATTACATGATATAACAATAGAATTATTAAAAACTAGTTTATTTGAATTCAAGTCAGAAAAATTTCTATTTTAGTTCACATGCATGTGACCTGCAATCATAGAAAAAAAGGTGTTCGAACACTGACCATTGTTTGCACCGTTTAATTACCATATAGTACGCATTTTTAGAGTCATGTGAAAATACCAATTTGCATCTGCTAGCCTGAAAGCTCCCCTTCAATATACCCCTCCCCTCCCCCACCAATCAATGTTGCTAGGCCACGGGCTGATGTTTGGCAAGTTTGGTGACTCAACATTGATCAGGGGGGAAAGGGGGATGACTTTACATTAGGCCTAATAAGTGTTCGAACACTTTCTCTAACATTGTGGTAAGGAAAATGGTAAGTCTGTGCATTAAAGATATTGAGATGCATTCAAAACCTATGTGTTATTAAATCCATCATGCATGAACCATCTTTTATAACCAAGTCACATGCATAAGAACTGAAGCAGTAATTCTTTGTACTCGAATTTCAAAATAAAAAATAAATATTTATAATGTTAATATCAAGTGACATGCCAGGCAACACTATGTGGGCGTATTAGCGTAGCCGGCATGACATACACAAATCTTTTGGGGTGCCCCCCTGGGTAGACCTTCATAAATAACTCGTTCTTCATAATAACATAACCCCCACGTCAGGCGTCATTTTTAGCAACAAGTAGGGCGGCCCCCCCCCCCTCTTCAAAGTTCAGCTCGGACATCCTGGTTGCACGTACACTGTCATACTGTATAGAGTTACCCATGCGCGCCTGTGTGCCTCGTTTCAGCTCTGGCTTACTTATGTTGTTGACCTTGACCAGCGAACAACAAAAGGAAACAATAGAAAACGATATAAAATGTACTACCAGGTAGTACTGTACTCGTGCCTCCCCATAGGCCGAAACTATGACCATGTGAACATACGTAGTATAATTATAGTGACCCCGCTCTACTCGTTAGCTGCGCTCATTCGGCACCGATTCTCCGGCTCGCTCGGGATCTATACCTAGATCTAATAACCAGGGTGTGAAATAATTTGCGAAGTACCACTCACTCTGATTCAATACCCAAATTCCACGAGCCCGGGGTTGTTTGGTTGGATTTTCGAATTTAATACCGTGTAAAATGAAACTTTCAGTCGGTACAAAGTTATCAAACAAGATATTAACCCTTACTGCCCCGTACCCCATGAAATCCCATTTCCCAGCCCGTCGGTTCCACCTGGCGCTGAGGTTTTTGGGTGAAATAATGGCCCCGGGCTACATAGCATAGCTTCCCCCGTGGCTCAGTTGGTAGAGCGTTCGACTGTCACCCGAGAGGTCGTGGGTTCAAACCCCGGGGCGTGGCACCTCTTGTTGTGTGTGCTTTTTTTGCTTGAAAAAAAATTCGTTGGAAAATCCACCGGGAGTGTTAGGGTTAAAAAGAAAAATGAAAAAATAAATAACAGAGGACACAGGTAAACAGGAATCAGGCCATATTTAGACAGTGTGTGATATACATGTATTTCAATATTTATTTGGCAGCATGTTTGGAAAGGCCCCCACGCCCCCGAACCCCGGACTTCTGGGTTCAGAGGCGGACGATTTACCGCTTGGCCACGGGGGTAAACCATACCAGGCTCAGTATACTACGCCATGTGTATACCCTGGAGCCATTATTTCATTCGACCCCATTATTTCATTTGAATGACTATAAAAGTTAGTACCATCGCTGTGATGTCTTTAGATTAATGCAACATTTTTAATGACAAATAATTTTGCTTTAATTATTCAAAAACAATTATTCAAGATAAATCCTTATGGGACATGTATCCGGGTCTGAAGTTTTAATAGTTACTTTGCTATGACCGGTGCACCAAATTACACCAGTCTGATACTTTTTCAACAGTCACGTGATGAGAAACAGGTGGTGGGCGGACTAGCCCCGCTCTCCCCTACACGTGGTACTGGGGAGTGGATTTTACGGAAAGACACAACTTAAGCTGCGTAGAGGCTCGTGCTCGTGCGTGCGTTTTACGGTGACGCACATTTGCATTCTTAAACCTCGCGGACGTTGTACAGGGTGTACCAAAAAGGTTTCGTTATACCCTTTTAAAGCTTTATATCTCCAGTAAATTATTTCGCAGTGTAAAACTGGAACATATTGGATAGGGCAAACCTTCACTGCAAAAAATCTGGTGTTAAATGTTAAGTTAGGTTTAATGGAAACAAGTGCTGTGTGGATAGATTAAAAGCAAGCTAATTGTAAGACACATCAAATAGGAGTCTCTGCGACCGGAGTAGGTTGCACACGCGAATGTGTACGCTTAATAGATCATAGTTGAAGAGCTAAACACACTGTGTCGATAGTAAAACATAAGGCATGTTTTTCTCTAGTCATCCATGTACTGATAAGCAGGAACAACCTTTATATACCCTACCGCTTCATGTCTTCAATAGGGACATTTTAGTAGTGAGGAATTAAAAGGTAGGGGATTCTAATCTTAAAGAGAGATCCCTGTTTATCAATGGTTTCAAAATAACGGTTTAAATATCGGTCAATTCAAGAAAACAAATGTTTGGAGAACCTTATCATGCTTATAGAGTGTTCACTTAATAATAATAATAATAATAATGCATTTATAATGCGCCATCTATCTAGACAACCTATTCCGAGGCGCAAACATCAAAACAAATAAAACAAACAGTTAAAATATAAAAACAGTTACATAGAAATCAACCAGTCAAATCATAAGCAATCTTAAACAGATGAGTTTTTAAAGTCTTTTTGAAACTCTCAAGTGAATCACAGAGTCGAAGATCTGAAGGAAGTGAGTTCCACAGTTTAGGTTCATACTTACACACCATTGGTTTGATAGACCAAATCATAATAGGCCTACCAATAACTGCCATGGTGTGTTGTTTTGAATAGGTCTACTTCCAGGCGCTATTAGACAACAAGGGAGTGTTAAGATCCCGGGGGGGTCACTCACATATAAAAGTGCTACCCATGCTTGTTAATCAACCCTCAAAACTGACCCATATTGGCGTAACTGGTGGAAGTTAATTTGATACCCTTATTGGCGTCAAGTGTTATCATTTCATACCCATAATGGCGTAATGGCGTCAAGTGTTATCATTTCATACCCATAATGGCGTAATAATATTCCATGCCCGATTCCATGTGACTTGCAGCTTCGTTCATCGGCCGGTATACGCGAAATATTGAGAGTGGGAACCAGCCCGGGAACCAGCGATGGCCAATAGTCTCATACGCACGTTTCACGTGTCCAATATGCCAATATCAGACAGACGCCACATATACATTTCCGTGAGGCATTTGCTTTCGCGTTGTTGTGTGAGGATGATATTAGTTCCCGTATTAGTTCAGAGGGGTTGCACGAAAACAGACGTCTTTTTACCGGCCGATTTATACCCAGAAAATTTGACCCATTATGGCGAAAACTATGGTTTGAAAATGAACCCCTAAACGTCGAAAGAGCCAAAAAATGACCCCTTATTTTAAAAAACGTCGACGACGCTATATACTCAAAATCCGACCCATTTTCGACGTTTTTATTAACGCGGATGCGACGCACTGTTATATGTGAGTGACCCCCCCGGGGTTAAGATGTCAAAATAGTGGTTTAAATATCGGTCAATTCAAGAAAACAAATGTTTGGAGAACCTTATCATGCTTAAGAGTGTTCACTTACACGTGATAAGATAACCACTTCTTAGTTGTGACCTCATATTACAACTTCTAAGCAAGTGCAATTATAGTTCACAAAGCGGATTAGTCTTTAATAAGTAGTGTGACAATATTCACAATACTTTAATTGACATTGTGTTTGAAAATATCCCTCACATTGCTAAAACAACCATACTTGTGTTGTGTTGTGACTGAGTACTCGGTTCGGTATTAATTATCCCTTACATTCACACCACTTCTCCTGGCGTTGACACATACATACCACACACTTTTTTTAAGATGTGATAAGTGGTAGAGGTTAATCGCCTGTCACATTAAGACCACGCATGTTAAGACCACATAAGACCATGCCTGTCACAATTAAGACCACCTCGCTTTAGCTACAAGATCGTAAGATGTACTCCTCGCTTCGCTCGTCGTCATCTTACTCACACTAAGAAGGAATTTAAGAAGGATATTCTTTTAAAGTTGTTTTATGAATCTTCTTAACTTATAAGAAGATTTCAGGATTTAAGTCTTAAATGCAACTTAAGAAGATCTTAAAGTTCTTTTTGAAAATCGTTTATATTCACTGTTTTAATATTCCCGACATGATGGCACCTACATGTACATGTACATGGATAACCTATACTATGGACACACATTTAGCCTTAAACGTACATTTGGGGGCAACTGTTTTTCTGAAAACAACCCAATCGTGAAATGTAGTTTAATAGATATATCCGCCTTCCACCAAGGCATTAAGGGAACTTTCTAGATATGAATATCGATACCATGTATGTAAATAAACTAAATGTTTTTATTGGGGCACTGCGTAACTGAAAAATATTAATGCATGGCGAATCAGGGCTCTTTCAGGAGGCTGGTGTTATATTTATTTGCAGATAACTCCTTTCTTTCATGGTATATTATCATTAATTAAAAGCCAAAAAAAAAAATGCACTTTTCAGACGGGATAATGATGCACACCGGGGATGCACATACATGAGTTATCTTTATTCACACAGACATAAAACAAAATAAATTTGGATAATGTTGCTCCCTGGCACCAATCAACAAAAACATACTATAATAAAAACCGAGTTACAATAAAGTTATAGTTAAAAACAATCAAAAGCGTCCGTGACCGTGGAAAGAGACGGTTCATTTCTCTCTGGATTTGTCATCAATTCAAGGAGGGTTTTATCAGAATCAAGCTGGTTGGGCCGCAGAAAGGTTTTATAGGATTATGAATTTGTAACAGGTGGTTATGGTCGAATTCAAAAGTGTTCAAACCACGCTTAGGCCTAAAAAAAAAGAAGGTTTGTTTGCCCAAACAAGAGTTGAAAAAAGTGGGTCGGTAGGTCGATTACCTTTTTTTTTGTTTTGGCTATGGACACTTTTAGAGAAGAAAAAGACTATACAAGTTGATGTTAATACACTTGAATGTTCTTTAAAACCCTAACCTTCCTACACTCCGATTCACTAAAGCAAAAAACAATGTCCACGCGCATTCTATAGCATATGATTCGATGACGTCATCAACCAAGCTGATATGTGTGTACAAAATCACTGCCCAGGTGAGCGTTACCAGGTTAGCCGAGTGATTAGGGACGCGGCGCGGTGATCAGAGGTTCTGGGGTCAATTCCAAGGGGTTTCACAGCGATTATTTGGTTTAAAATCATACTTTGTCCCCTTCCCCCAGTTTCCACACCGTACGAACATAGCCTGGCTGGTTAGGGCTAATACATGTATTTTGTTTTTAATAGGGCAGCTGGCAGCCTGTAGTACAAACCTTCAGATAGTGGTAGGATCTTGGATTTGCATCTCCTTAGTGTTTTAAAGGGTGGATATGTGGGAATAAGTAAATAACAGGGCAGTGTAGTTGATTAGTTTGGCAAATTAAGATGAAAATATCATTTAATACATATATTTTTCAACATAAAACATTATTTAAAAAAAATAAAATAAAATCTCAAAAAAAAGAAAAAAAGAAAGAAAAAGGCATGGGGTTTTGAGATTTTATGGGTCGGTCGTGTTTGGGCAAACAAACCTTCTTTTTTTTTAGGCCTTATGTATCCACCGTGTCATAAAGATTCAGATTCAGCATAGTTTGATTCATCTCCGACTTGCCGTTCTCGAGTTATAGGCAAACTGTCACAATCACATCACGGTTGAATCAAAATGGCTAAAAATTAAAACTGTTCAGATTGTCATGCAAAAGATCATAAATAATTCATATTTGCATTTAAAGACAATATTTGGATAGTTCGCCATATCAAATGATCAAGGGTGCACACCACTATTAAGATCAATGCGCGAGCCTAATCGAATCGTGATTTTATGAAATATGGTCCGTTTTTCGCCAAAAATGTCATCCAATTTGATATTTTCGGATTCATTGAAATGTATTCATTTTGCTTTGTGGAACTTACTAGTTGATTTAATTTAATTTCGTGATTTTATCGGCGTATGAATACACATCGATTTGCGCTAAGAGGCGGTATTTCAGTATCAAAAATAGAAGCCTGTCTAAAGGGGCATAGATAGAAAAATCTAGTCGGTTACCCGACCTGAAAACTAGATATTAAGGGGGGGGGGGGTCTGGTGTCAAATGCCCGTATATAGGATGTCAATTTTAACAACTTTCCCAAAACTTGACCCATAATTGTTATACACCCTAAAATAACCCATATCGCAAACTTTCAAAATTGACTCAAAATTTTCCTCTGGTTGCCATGGTAACCACACAGGGCCTCTGATTGGCTAAACAATGTAACAAGTGTAACTCAAAAACGCTAACTAGTAGTATACTGGTATTTGGGTTGATGGTTTACAATGACATTCCGCACAACTTCATGGATCCAGAATTTTGAAATTCTTTTCCAAATTTGAATTATCATGCCAAATTAACTGATTGGTCGGTTCCTGGTTACCATGGCAACGATATCAAAAATCCGGATCCATGAAGTTGTGCGGAATGTCATCGCCGTCTCCCTGATAAAGAGCCTGCTAAAAAGTATGCCAATGACACCTGGTCGCCCATGCACTCAGGTCGCGTCGCCCATACAACGCTTACTAGGACAATGAAGGCAAGAACGACAGATGGCCTATAATAATATAGTCACTCTTGCCGTGCATGGAGGACACTAATTGTGGTCACCTGCTCTGCAGCGGAAGGATGAGGAGGATGAGGAGGATGATGAGGATGAGGATGAGGATGAGGATGAGGATGAGGATGAGGATGAGGATGAGGATGAGGATGAGGAGGATGATGAGGAGGATGATGAGGAGGATGGTGAGGAGGATGATGAGGAGGATGATGAGGAGGATGATGAGGAGGATGATGAGGATGATGATGATGATGATGAGGATGAGGAGGAGGATGAGGAGGATGAGAGGAGGATGAGAGGAGGAGGAGGATGAGAGGATGATGATGAGGAGGATGAGGATGATGATGATGAGGATGATGATGAGGATGATGATGAGGATGATGATGAGGATGATGATGATGAGGATGAGGATGAGGATGAGGATGATGATGATGATGATGATGATGATGATGATGATGATGATGATGATGATGAGGATGATGATGATGATGATGATGATGATGAGGATGAGGATGAGGATGAGGATGATGAGGATGATGAGGATGATGAGGATGATGAGGATGATGAGGATGATGAGGATGATGAGGATGATGAGGATGATGAGGATGATGAGGATGATGAGGATGATGAGGATGATGAGGAGGATGAGGAGGATGAGGAGGATGAGGAGGATGAGGATGAGGATGAGGATGAGGATGAGGATGAGGATGAGGATGAGGATGAGGATGAGGATGAGGATGAGGAGATGATGATGATGATGATGATGATGATGATGATGATGATGATGATGATGATGATGATGATGATGATGATGATGATGATGATGATGATGATGATGATGATGATGATGATGATGATGATGATGATGATGATGATGATGATGATGATGATGATGATGATGATGATGATGATGATGATGATGATGATGATGATGATGATGATGATGATGATGATGATGATGATGATGATGATGATGATGATGATGATGAGAGGATGAGGATGAGGATTAATGATGATTAATGATGATTACTGTGCCACTGGCAAATACCGCTGGTCTGGTAGCATGTGTATACCAGTATCGCTCGATACTGGAACGCTCGATACTGGAAGACAAATTGGTGTGCCAGTATCGACCGCTACTGGAAAAGTAAATTCGTACCAGTATCGAGACCAGTATCTGGGACCTAAAGGTCACTTTTCCATACAAATCCACTGAGTAACCAACCTTACCTTTCTCACGGTCACAGAATTATTCGGAGATGTAAATAATGGACCTTTGTTTTCTAAAAATGTTTTTCTATTTTCAGGGTGAGTTACTCGGCCACGGTGACCGTCAGTCTTAGTAAGATGATGAGGACAACGGTGGAATGCGGCTGGTTATTTGATTGGAGTAGATGTACTTCTTATAGGTAACGTAGATTCTAATAGACATGTTTCGGATTAGCTGCCAACACATAGGTGTTTGCATTTTGCAACACGGATCGGACCCACAACCACCTCATTCAATGCAACCTGGTGAATGTCTTCCAAGTATAAGTATTTAAACCTGACTTGAAATGTTAAGATTACTTGAAAATAACGTGCAATTTAAGCCGAGAGTTACTTGAATGGAGTTTAGAGTCCCCTCCAAAATGGGCGCTAGTCCAAAACGCGGGAGGTCCCTGTACTATAATCAGTGTTGTGATCAAATCAATAAATCTGAATTTGTAGCGTACAAATAAAACACTAAACCACAAGTCATTAATCAGCGGCTTTTTTTCTCCAATGGCACGATATCATTCATTTTCTCGACACAAAGTCCTTTGTTAAAATATCAAGCGGAATATCATGTCAGGTCATAGGGGGGGGGGGGGGGGGGGGGGGGGGGGGGGGGGGTACCGCGCCATTTTGTCCCGAAGCAATGGTCATGACGTCATATTTTGGTCGATTTTCTGAACTTTTGTATTGGATTTACGTGCAAAATATATGCCCTTGGCAGCATACTTTCCCGGGTGTGTGGGTGCACTTTAAATTTCAGATGTTCTAAAATGGACGGATATCTAACCAATTTGATAAAAAAACACGATCCACACACCCCAGAATTGCAAAAAAAGCATAAAATAAGTCCACTTTTTTGTGCCTTTGAACAGAGTGCCGGCCGGGATTGTAGATTTAACACAGTGCATTAACCCATGACCGATGATATAAATAAATTATTTGCGATGAATATTTCCAATTAGCACGGTTAGTGTAGTGGATAGAAAGTCGACATGAGGAGCGAAGGGTTGTGGGTTCGAGCCCCATTAGGAGCACTTTTGTTTTATATGCTGGATTTGCTTAGCATCATCTGTATGCTTGCCCACGCGGACACCACACTGCTGGCGTTCACCGTATCAGTTACGCCATTTTTTTCTCTCGAAAATGTCAAAAAAAATTACCGTTCTTTTAAAAATAAGGATTATAATCAAATTACAAACACATTTTGTGCGAGAGCAACACACACATTTGGCAAAAATGGCACAATAAAAATCCGTTCGTTATAAATAAATGGACATGGTTAAATAATAAAACTATCACAATTACAGTCGTGGATCTCTGTGGCGTGCGTAGGTTGGCCATGTCGTTGGCAATCGGAAATCACGGGTTCGAATATTCCTTTTATTTTTCTATTTTTTAAACTTGATGGTAGATTAATGTAACATCATTGTTATGTCAATTTTTATCAATTATAAATGCCGCCCATGCGTTTATAGTTTTCTTTTTATTTATTTATCTATCATAAATGTATCCTTGATTTATTTAACTTTGTATCTAAACAATTAAAATGCGTAAACAATTATATTATTGCTCGATAAATAGAGTGATTTAACCTGAGTTCAGTTTGATAATATGATAGCAAAACTTGTTGTAAAACCATTTTACCAGTGTGTCCAACAATTTCTCCTTTGCACACTTTGGTAATACATTCAGAGATGTCACTTTTAGCTTGTTATAGCTAGGCTCAATTATAAGCAAGTTTGCGACCGGGTTTGCGACCTCTATGATTTTAGGCTGGTAACACAATCCCACAGTGCATTTCGTTAAAACAGTGTAAATTATTTTTCCACGATACGTATCACGTGATAACCACGATCGATTTCGCAAAATATTGCAAAATGGCGCGGTACCCCAGCCCCCCCTAGTCAGGTCACAAAAACATCCATCACGACCATTAGAGGTTATGCATGCGCAACGTACAATGGGGGTATAGCACCGGCCTATACTACATTCAATTGAATCAGTGCATGACGTTCCATTCCTTACGTGAACCGTGTTACCAAATTGGCCTACATATCATGAAACAGGTGTCTCAAGTTCTTTCTGAAAATCTTAAACTCAGTTATTATTCCAGACAAGATGGTAACTAATCCCAAACACGGATAATCTCTATTAAATAAATAAAATCAGCTTATCAGAAATGTAATCTTAAAATCAAGTGGCATAACGATTGAAAATGTATAGGCCTATTCGATTGGAAAACTGTTAGTTGCCAAGTTTACGTTTTCCTTCAGGAATATTTAATTTAAAATGATTGAATGATATGTTTAAACATATTTTTATAGGATGGTTTATGAAATGGGCACCACATCGCAGATAAAATACAGGATAGAATCCAAGGTACGGTGCTGTGTCGGTTGGGAGACGACGAGTCCACAAACAGGCAGTTCCAGACCAGTGTGTACTAAACTACCAGTACTGACTACAGGTAATATAATATTTATGGCCCAAGAAATTATCCGACCAGAATTCATTTGCAAACATGTGCACGTCGATGTTCCGATGTTACGTAGTACTTTTCATATGGCCGAACTTTTACATTTATTCCGAAACAAATATTCTGAACAGTTAGGTGTGGTAGGGGTCATTTCTTCGATTTGCTTTATATATTGATTGTCATCTCGAATCGGTTATTGGTTCGAAGGGACTTTTCCCAGAATGGCAATTGATCCAAACGGTCGATTCTCCCGAAAATTCAGAAGAAAACCTTTCGGAACTGTAACTTTTTTCAACAAGATTTTTACTCCGAGAGGAAATGTAAACGATCCACAAGATTGTTTTTTTAGTCTGGAGTAATAATGACACATAGGCCTACCTCGTTTTAAAAGAACAATGACCTTTCGGGACAAAATCATTACTATTCAAATGTAAGGTGGAATATGTAAATTTTATGTTATCTATGACATGAAAATGAAAGGGCCCGTCAAAAATAAGTGACAGGATTTTCTGGGATACTTTGTATCCTCAAATCGGAAGTTAACACTACCTTCATTTCCGTCTGTTAGTATTGGGTAATGCCTGAAACATCCCTGAAAAAAAGACAATTAAAATTGTCTTGTTTTTCAGGGATGTGAATTGTGCATTATCACCTGTTCAAATCAAGGTTGCATTAAAGGCACATTCAGTGAATTGATATAAAGAAGCACCCTTTTTCTAAAAACAAAACGAAACGAAACGAAACGAACGAAACGAAACGAAACATAACAAAAACAAAACAAAACAAAACAAAACAAAACAAAACAAAACAAAACAAAACAAAACCACCGCTCCAAAGAAACCCCTGACCCCATTGTGAAGTATAATTCATGAAAGCTTGCAGGGGTATACTATGATCTTGAGGGAATTTGCTTAATTTATAAAATTTCGGGAAAATTCTCAGAATATGTTTTGAATTTGATCAAATTTAGTTGTTTTTGCCCATTTACAAACTGTCTGTAACAAATTAAAAATATGCCTATTGGTATTGGGCCCACGAGTAATGGGCCGTATTCTCGTCGTACTAATCACGGTTTTAAGTCTAACTAAACTCGTGTCTAAATTAAACGTGAGTTTATCTTTTAAACGACGTCTTTAACAAAACGCGATTTTAAACTCCGCAAATCTCGTCCCCAGAGTGGTCGTGCATTCACTGTATACATGTATTCAATTTTATTGTGGCCCAAATTGGTTTCAATAGATATCGACCGATTTCCTTACATTCACGTGTATTTTTAAGACTGCACGATCTGCACGTCAGCTTGCACTGGGGGAAGTTGAGCAATCATTCAAGGCGTATTTCGAGAATTGGTCAGAAGTCACAAACTGGTCCAAAAAATGTTTCACTTCTAATAATGTTGAGAAATGCACCAATTCTGATTAAACGGGACAAAACTTAAGTTTTACATACTTAATGACCCACAAACTATATATTGTTGGAAAGCTTATGATTCAAGGTTTTTCATTTTTTCATAAAAGAATCAAATTATACAGGCTGTGTAACATTTTTACAGGGTGGAACATAAAAAAGTTGATCGTTTTTGCTCCTCACAAAATATTTTGATAGTTTGTACAATTAGGGTTTAGCTGAAGATAGTCACCAAAATCAGAACAACCGCAGAAGGTGCTACCAAATTTGCTAAGAATCACCTGCCCAAAATGTACACAGGAAAAGTACAGGGTGTCTAAAATTATGATGACATAATGCATAAAATGAAGGTTTGTATATAATATTCTATGAAATTTAGTTAGCATGGACTATTTAATTTAAAGGAAAATGGTTATCAAAATGAACTACATGAATATCATTAAAGTTCCTTTTATTTTGAATACAGGGTGGTCCAAAATAGGTCTAAATAGCAACATTTTCATAAATATATGAACAATTCTGTGAAGAAACACTTCTAGCATTTTTAGTTAAATGTTTTACTACCCAGGGTAGAAAAGGACCGAAGAGTCACACAAATGAAATAGAGAGACTGCGATTTGGCCATTGTTTAATCAATAAAATGAATAAAACTGTGTATTTTTTACATTAAAACACTCCCTGAATTGAACATCATATTCTAGTAGAGCATGTCTAGATAACAATTCAATATTATTATTCATAGTAGCAGGCACATGTTATTAACACATATGAGAAGTTTGAAAACTTTCCTATGTATACTTTTGAAATGGCATCAATTTCAAAAGTTCTAGTTTTCCGCTATTTTGTGTAGAAACCTATGGGCGCCTCATCAACCGGCCCCACCCTTGACTCACTCGACGTTTAGATTGATAACTTCATTGTTGCTAAATATGTGGCTTTAATCCTTTTTTTATTCGGTAGCTGGATAAATTGTCTTTAATATGATACCAAAAATGTTATGTTTTTTTGACAACTTCTATTTAAAATAGAGACACGTATCACGATTTTGTTGATTTTTTGAAACGGCCCCACCTTATTTGATATACCTAGTGACCAATTGCGTTTAGTTTAAAACGATGTGTTTAAAGTCAAAGTTAGCTTAAAACCGCGTTAATACGAATGAGAATACGGTCCATTGTTTAGATTACTATTGTCATGATTCACCGGGGGAGGATTCACGTCCGTTTCCTTTCATTGCATGGTAGTACGGTGATGCAATAGCTCACCGGATGTAGGACCTGAACGTCGATCGATGCTAGATATGATTGGGGAGACTATGAGGGCGGGCTGCGAGTCTGATAAAGGTTTTTGAGGATTGAAGCCTCCTCTAATTTAAAGCTAAGGAATGTAAACTCAGTTCAATGTCGACACATAATTTGGAATTGGTCTAAGAACGGTCATAAACCACAATAACTTTAAAATAAGAAACACCACACGTTTGTTTTAATTCACGCTAATTTTGAAATATGATT
>CM069456.1:34796253-34815287 GCA_035610835.1 Ophiura sarsii | reverse complement strand
AGAACTTGTTTAGGGGTCAAAATTTGCAAGGAAAGCGCGCTAAAAACTTGTTTAGGGGGTAATTTTGCTTGCAGGGTAAAACTTGTTTAGGGGGTGTCTGGAAAAAATTTGGTCACGCATGTGTACACCATTATGTTTGACAGGCCCCCCCCCCCGGGTAGCTTTGCTGGAAAAGTATGCCTAGCGGTCTACTTCAGGGGTATCGTGTGGTCACTACTCTTTAAGTTTTTACCACTGATCCTAAAAATCCAATGAATATGTATTTTCAATTGATTCTATAGCGTTCGGAGATGACACTGAATAAACATACGCACATACCATGTTTCGAAAAAAACTTTATGATGTATTGTTAAATAATAGCGCGCACTAACCTCACATGTGTTAAAGTTCATGTGCGGTTGGTTAAGTTCAAACGGTAAAAGCAGTGTTTCTTTCTTCTTTTATTACGACTAATGATATGGCGCTGCACATGGTCCGTGACCCGGGTCCGTGACGCCTGAAGCAAAACGTCGTGACAGAAATTTCCCGTCAAAAACTGGTAAATTAAGCTCCAATAGGCCTATAATGCCATATTTGGATAGATGAAATATGATTAAATTGTAAATAACTAGCGTTTATGAGTATTTTCATGACGAAAATCCCCTCTACCAAATTGATATGGCAATCGGAAATACGCGTAACCATCGGGGACACTGGGTTTTGTTGGGTATGCAAACATTGGACACTATTAGTATTAATATTATCAGTAAAATATAATTCTCCAGCGTTTTATGATTTTGTTATGATGGGAATTACGTTCATGAACAGAAATACACAAAAAGATGTAGCTAGAGTGACGAAATTACCAGATATAGGATATTAAACTATCGGGACATGAAATATGACATTTAGCCTACCAAAGAATGACCCATAATTGCCATCAAGAGATTCTTTTGTTCAGCAGAAATGAGTTTTATCGTCAGCAAATTGGCTAATACGTAATTCACATTTTTCTTCGTCATTGTCATCTATAAACAATACCTGAGATTGTGTTATTTTGTCTTATGTTAAGCCGCAAAGACTTCTGCGTCGGACTACGACAAACAAGAGTGTAGATTACGGGCACGGGCAGCCCTGACGCAAACCTATACTCATCATTGATTTCTAACCCAGATTTCAAAACAGAACTCTCTGATATGGTTATATATACATTTACTGTAAGTTGTATGTTCCGATCACTACGGTATTTTGGGGCTATGATTTTTTTTTCACATCAAGATATTTTGATATCAGAAGAATCCCCATATTTTTCTCATTATGTCTGTCAAATCTTAGGGGCCAGAAATGTTCCATTTAGAAATTATAGGTGAAAATGTGGTGAATTACAGCCAAAAGTGGTTAACCACCAACCAGTTTGTGTAGGACTCAATGGGCAAATGTTTGTGACCTTGTGCTTCTAAAAATAGAACCATTGGAGTAATGCAACTCAAACTTTGGAATGTGCCAATTTTTAAGAATGACCTTTCATGTAAAATAGAAAACATCAAGTTGAAAATCGAATCGTATCGCTCTGTAACTCAAAATATATTTATGATTTATGCAGACGATGCCGGACATGGGCGTATTCACGAATATTCAAGGTTAAATTATGCGTACGAGAGGTTACGTGATCAAGTGAATGGGACGAACGCTCAACAACGGATTAAATTCAATAAATAATACTGACACTGGAGTTGGTTTTAGGGTGAAATAATTTAGTTCCAACGTGTGATTTTATGGGGTCATAGGCCAATGGAAATGGATTCATAGTTTCCTGTTCAAAATCTTTAAAAGGTGACGAGGTCAGATTTCTTTCTAATCATGTTTGTTCCTAAAATAATAAATTTCTTTTGATTTCGTTATTTGACTTCACAGAAGCCTTAACAAATTGCTACCGGAGCGATGCTTCACGCCCATCGGGGTATCGGTATTGGGATAAGTTTTCAACTAGCAATTATTTGCTTCTCGGATAATACTGACTGGGGTGTGATATCGCCTCTGCGCAAAGATAAATAACGCACATGGTTGCAGTGGCGTAGGAAAAGGGGGGGGGGGCCTGACTGAAAAATCCTTAAAAAAACCTAAAACGCCCTTTGTGCCCCCGCGCGCGCGCCCCGTATTGTGCCCCCACCCATTCTCCGGATGTAGTGTGTGTATAGGCATTATGACAACTAAGGGAAACCTTTTTACATGGGGTATTCAAAGCTATACAAATTTAAAACCGAGTAGGGTAAAGTCGGTCACAATTTTTGCCAAGTGACCAAAAATAGGCGCTGACCGAAAATAGGCGACTTTACCCCTATACTCGGTTTTAAATTTGTATAGCTTTGAATATTTTTTCAGGGAAAAGGTGAAGTAAAGGAAAAGAAAGGGAGAGGAGGAGAAAAAGGGAAAAGAAAAACAAAGGATAGATAGGAATGAGAGGAAGGAAAAGAATTATGTAGATAGTTGATAAGGAATAAGTGGAAAGAAGTGAAAATCGAAAAGAAACTTGGAGAAGAGAAGAGATTTTAAACTATCCAAACAGTTGATGATTTATGCGCGAGCGTGCATTAACTTCAGTGACTTTCATCAAGGTTATTATAGGACCGGGAAAGTGCCCCCCCCCCCCCGCCCCCCCCCCCCCCCCCCCCCCACTTTGACTTTGGGAAAATTGCGCCTAGGCCTATTTGGAGAATCTAAGGGATTCCCATCTTGACGGGCAATTTAGTTTCAAACAAAAAATACCTTAATGATGGCTACTGTCAATATGTTTTACAAATTCACACGCTACGCGCGTATTCAGGATGCGACATCATTCGGTGGAATCGAGAGCCAAGATGCACTATTTTTTCGTAACCATAGGGTCGAACTGGTATAAAATAAAAATGGGGTTTATATAAAAGTTGGAAAGACAATAATTAAATACTGTACTTTATTATATAGAGAATATTAAAACTAAATGGTCATATATATTATTGTTTCCTGTATGACAAATGCAAATAAATAGTTGGTGCGCCGGCATCAACAAAAAGAAAAAGGGGAAAAAATGCTCAAATCAAAAAAGTATTGAAAATGTTTCGGTTAGGTTCGTCTTTTCTTAAATAATTATATATATTTATATTGTTTGTTTCTTTATTTGTTTGTCGGTTTAATACATATGCTTTTGACTCAATTTTATTGACGATACACTAACACTGTAACATATTTTTTGTAACAATATTTATTGTATTGATGTGATCTTACTTTTTATTTCTTATTTGGCTTCTACTGAAGCCTTAACAAATTGCTTCCGGGACGGTATTTCACGTCCACTGAGCGGAGTATTGGGATAAGTTTTCAACTAGCAATAATCGCGTCTCGGATAAACCTCATTGACTACGATATCGCCTCTGCGCAAAGATAAACTTTAATGGGTTCCATTCGACTACCTTACCATTGTGCTGTATCTACAATCAATGGTGTTTAAGACGGAAACGTTTGTAATACGTATTCTTTTGTACGCGCGTGTAACTACTCCAGACAGGGTCGCATGGGGGTCGCATTTGGCAAATATTTAAATAAATACTGATAACATTTTGTTTATAAATTGTACATGCATCAACAATAAAAATGGATCATGATCACGTGGATTAATGAAACAAAATTATGTATTTCAAACGATTCCTGTTCATAACACCACTGATTGTAGCATAAAACTGTGAATTTAGAGTGATGTCCTGTTAGTAGCAGGACAGTTTATTTTCACTCTATTTTGAAGTAATTAGAAATCGTATCGCTCTGTATGTACCCGGTGTATGTAACCCAGAATATTTATAATTATGCCCGGGAATTTATGATCAGAAATGTAAATCTGCAAGAAAATCTACTTTCTAAAAAATCATGTATAAAGGGCGCCCCCTGGAAAGATCACATAATATGCCTTTAATACAGCCATCGGGGGGGGGGGGGGGGGGGGGGAGGGGGCGGTACTCAGATTTGGTTTAGCAGCTGAAGCGTCCACACCCTTCCCATTTTAAGGGTCATTTTGGCAGAAAATGGTACCCAATTTACTAGGGACTTCCATTCAAAACGCAACCCATGTTAAATGATTTCAATTATTTTTGCGGGATTTTGCATCTGGAACGCACTTGGAACGCTTTCCCCCGCTTGCCCCCCAAATGAAATCAAGTAAAGCTGTAAATGAAATTGACAAAATAAGTACACACCAAATCCCCCCAATAATGACGTCGTGTCGGTTGAGATTGGCACTGTCGGTTCATTTGACGAAAGGAATCATGGAATTATGATGGTCAAAAGTACACATATGAAAAAATTTCGCGCGTTACACGCGCATATGTCTTCCAGAAATTAAATATTCTTTGGTACAAGCTTGTTTAGAGCAAAAATGTAGCTCAATCGTGCAAAAAATAGCTGTAAAGTCGAAAATTTTCGCGCGCCATCTCTTGACACAAAATATCTTGTCGGTTTATTTACATTACTCGTCCCCCCAATATGAATAACCTAGCTACGCCACTGGGGAACATCCCCTCAGACACATCCCTGTCCGCGCAAGCGCGGCACTTGGATTGTCTTTGGAGCCCCACCCCCATTTCAAGTCACTGCCCCTTCTTGCCCCCCCCCCCCCAAAAAAAAGAAAAAGTCTACTTACTGAAAATACACCTCTGGTAAGCTTACGAGTTTGCTTATTATTTGCATATGAAAGCCATTTGGGAGTATACAGTTTGATGTTACCTTTCACTTGAAATAAATTCTTTCCTGATGAATTTTAAAAGCTGAGTGGACTGACTTACTGAATGTTTACATTGTCTAGCTACATTGTAATGCAAGATCCTCCTTGACAGCATTTAAATGTACATACAAGAAAGAACAATACCCATAAATACATTTTTGTCTATTCATATCTACGGGCATATCTATTGCAGGCAAGACAAAACTTGTTTAGGGGTCATATTCTGGCAAGAACTTGTTTAGGGGTCAAAATTTGCAAGGAAAGCGCGCTAAAACTTGTTTAGGGGGTAATTTTGCTTGCAGGGTAAAACTTGTTTAGGGGGTGTCTGGAAAAAATTTGGTCACGCATGTGTACACCATTATGTTTGACAGGCCCCCCCCCCCCCGGGTAGCTTTGCTGGAAAAGTATGCCTAGCGGTCTACTTCAGGGGTATCGTGTGGTCACTACTCTTTAAGTTTTTACCACTGATCCTAAAAATCCAATGAATGTATTTTCAATTGATTCTATAGCGTTCGGAGATGACACTGAATAAACATACGCACATACTATGTTTCGAAAAAAACTTTATGAGTATTGTTAAATAATAGCGCGCACTAACCTCACATGTGTTAAAGTTCATGTGCGGTTGGTTAAGTTCAAACGGTAAAAGCAGTGTTTCTTTTCTTCTTTATTACGAATGATATGGCGCTGCACATGGTCCGTGACCCGGGTCCGTGACGCCTGACGCAAAACGTCGTGACAGAAATTTCCCGTCAAAAACTGGTAAATTAAGCTCCAATAGGCCTATAATGCCATATTTGGATAGATGAAATATGATTAAATTGTAAATAACTAGCGTTTATGAGTATTTTCATGACGAAAATCCCCTCTACCAAATTGATATGGCAAACGGAAATACGCGTAACCATCGGGGACACTGGGTTTTGTTGGGTATGCAAACATTGGACACTATTAATATTATCAGTAAAAAATAATTCTCCAGCGTTTTATGATTTTGTTATGATGGGAATTACGTTCATGAACAGAAATACACAAAAAGATGTAGCTAGAGTGACGAAATTACCAGATATAGGATATTAAACTATCGGGACATGAAATGTGACATTTAGCCTACCAAAGAATGACCCATAATTGCCAGAGATTCTTTTGTTCAGCAGAAATGAGTTGTATCGTCAGCAAATTGGCTAATACGTAATTCACATTTTTCTTCGTCATTGTCATCGATAAACAATACCTGAGATTGTGTTATTTTGTCTTATGTTAAGCCGCAAAGACTTCTGCGTTGGACTACGACAAACAAGAGTAGATTACGGGCACGGGCAGCCCTGACGCAAACCTACATGTATACTCATCATTGATTTCTAACCCAGATTTCAAAACAGAACTCTCTGATATGGTTATATACATTTACTGTAAGGTGTATGTTCCGATCACTACGGTATTTTGGGGCTATGATTTTTTTTTCACATCAAGATATTTTGATATCAGAAGAATCCCCATATTTTTCTCATTATGTCTGTCAAATCTTAGGGCCAGAAATGTTCCATTTAGAAATTATAGGTGAAAATGTGGTGAATTACTGCCAAAAGTGGTTAACCACCAACCAGTTTGTGTAGGACTCAATGGGCAAATGTTTTGTGACCTTGTGCTTCTAAAAATAGAACCATTGGAGTAATGCAACTCAAACCTTGGAATGTGCCAATTTTTAAGAATGACCTTTCATGTAAAATAGAAAACATCAAGTTGAAAATCGGGCCAGATCGGAACATCTATATACCTTTAGAGGCATCATGCGATCTTATCCATGGGACGCCCTCTATCTTGATTTGGAATCGTATCGCTCTGTAACTCAGAATATATTTATGATTAATGCAGTCGATGCCGGACATGGGCGTATTCACGAATATTAAAGGTTAAATTATGCGTACGAGGTTACGTGATCAAGTGAATGGGAAGAACGCTTAACAACGGATTAAATTCAATAAATAATACTGACACTGGAGTTGGTTTTAGGGTGAAATAATTAAGTTCCAACGTGTGATTTTATGGGGTCATAGGCCAATGGAAATGGATTCATAGTTTCCTGTTCAAAATCTTTAAAAGGTGACGAGGTCGGATTTCATTATTCATTATTTGTGATTTTTTTCATTAGTCATTATTTAATCAAAACCGATGGTTTTCGAACGGAATTCAAGGTACCCCCACTATAAAAAGCAGTGTTAACTACTTGCTATACCCATTGATTTGGATATATTATACCTGAATTAACTCTTTTAAAACAATTAAGGAAGTATTTTTTGATGTGTTGTTGAAAATGTCAAGAATGTGTCTGGAATAATATTGCAATTTCAAATTACATTTCAAATTACATTTGAAATTTGTGTTGGTAATGCAAACATTTTCATTATTAACCATATACGTACCATGACACCACTGGCAATAAAATCCCTTAAAATCAACAGGAAGAGCTAGAGATGCCTGGTATTAAGAGCCAATAAAAAAATAGATTTGTTTTCAAGTGTGTCAGAAAATGTAATTTGTACACAAATAATGAAAGTTTTTGTAAACTGACAATTTGGGTCGGGAGGGCAACAGAAAACTGGGAATCAACTTCCATTAGCCTAATAAAAATCCATTGTTACATTGAAACCAACGGAAATTCAAAATTTACGGCCGTTCGTGTCCGGCATCGTTTGGAATGATCAGAAATGTAAATCTGCAAGAAAATCTGCTTTCAAAAAAAAAAAATCAAGGATAGAGGGCGTTCCATGAAAAAGATCGCATAATATGCCTTTAAGGGGGCACACAACTATTACAGTCAACGTCAAAGCTTCCGGCCATCGCCATCACCCAGCTAGTCCCTAAATAACGGAAAGAATGGTTCATATTGACATTATTTGGCACTCAAAGATGATTGAATTTGGTCTCTATTTGTTCACTGAATTGTACTAGATATATTTTGAATGAAAAGAGTATACATCTAACGTTTTATTTTAAAAATATTTGCGGAAGGATACACATTGAACACAACGCGTTACAAGGTGTGATTTCTTGTTCAAAATGACTACGCTGTATAAAGAGGGAAATATTGAAAAATCTAAAAGGGCAACCCGACCTGAATTTTTGACCCAAGTTAGATCTATGTGTGTTTATTACTATTCCAAAATTTTATAAACGTAGTTGCAAGGTAACTCAAGATATCGCCGTTTACCTAAAAGGCACATTTCCCATAGAAACACACTATAGCGCGTAATAGTTGTGTGCACCCTTAAGTTAATTCTTTCGAATCATGTTTGTTCCTAAAATAATAACTTTCTTTTGATTTCGTTATTTAACTTCACGAAGCCTTAACAAATTGCTACCGGGGCAACCTTTTACGAAAATTTCGATAATCTTGCCCCCCCCCCCCCCCTCCCTGAAAAGAATCCAAGTTACGCAACTGCATGGGTGCCCTGGGTTAAATGGGTTGGGTTACTTTTTTGCAAAAAATCCCTAAACATGGGGTATGATTTTGTGCTTAAAAATCCCTAAAAGTGCCCCCACATTTCAGATTCTTCAGGATAATATCTCACCCATATTAATATCGCTGTAAGTGCAAATTCCAGATGCAAAATCCCGCAAAAATAATTGAAATCATTTAACATGGGTTGCGTTTTGAATGGAAGTCCCTAAATTGTGTTCCATTTTGTGCCAAAATGACCCTTAAAAATGGTAAGGGTTTGGACGCTTCAGCTGCTAAACCAAATCTTAGTACCGCCCCCCCCCCCGATGGCTGTATTAAAGGCATATTATGTGATCTTTCCAGGGGGCGCCCTTTATACATGATTTTTTTTAGAAAGTAGATTTTCTTGCAGATTTACATTTCTGATCATAAATTCCCGGGCATAAATTATAAATATTCTGGGTTACATACACCGGGTACATACAGAGCGATACGATTTCTAATTACTTCAAAATAGAGTGAAAATAAACTGTTCTGCTACTTGAACAGGACATCACTCTAAATTCACATTTTTATGCTACAATCAGTGGTGTTATGAACAGGAATCGTTTGAAATACATAATTTTGTTTCATTAATCCACGTGATCATGATCCATTTTTATTGTTGATGCATGTACAAAAATGTTATCAGTATTTATTTAAATATTTGCCAAATGCGACCCCCATGCGACCCTGTCTGGAGTAGTTACACGCGCGTACAAAAGAATACGTATTACAAACGTTTCCGTCTTAAACACCATTGATTGTAGATACAGCACAATGGTAAGGTAGTCGAATGGAACCCATTAAAGTTTATCTTTGCGCAGAGGCGATATCGTAGTCAATGAGGTTTATCCGAGACGCGATTATTGCTAGTTGAAAACTTATCCCAATACTCCGCTCAGTGGACGTGAAATACCGTCCCGGAAGCAATTTGTTAAGGCTTCAGTAGAAGCCAAATAAGAAATAAAAAGTAAGATCACATCAAAACAATAAATATTGTTACAAAAAATATGTTACAGTGTTAGTGTATCGTCAATAAAATTGAGTCATAAGCATGTGTATTAAACCGACAAACAAATAAAGAAACAAACAATATAAATATATATAATTATTTAAGAAAAGACGAACCTAACCGAAACCGAAACATTTTCAATACTTTTTTGAGCATTGTTTCCCCTTTTTCTTTTTGTTGATGCCGGCGCACCAACTATTTATTTGCATTTGTCATACAGGAAGCAATAATATATATGACCATTTAGTTTTAATATTCTCTATATAATAAAGTACAGTATTTAATCATTGTCTTTCCACCTTTTATATAAACCCCATTTTTTATTGTGTTTATATAATCTTCCCTTTCCAATGGCAATATGATTTTCAACTTGGAACATAAAATGAACTAAGCCCTTTTTTGAGCATTTTTTGCATGAAATTATAAACATGATTTAGTTTTATAAATTGTAACAATCAAGTTATGAAGTAAGATAAATTATTGAACTTGTTTTACCTTCCAAATATCCAAGTGAAACCGTGAACGGCAATAAGTACATTTTTGACAAATTTCAGTTACCATGGTTATTTATGATTATGATGATGTTGTTTGAGAAGGGTCTATTGAATAGTACTATAGTGATTATGCTCACAACAACAACATTTTGAAAATTGTATGATTCTACTCAAAAAGAACTGATTTAAGGTAATATTTTCTAATACGGTAAGTTTGATTTTTACTTTCTCGCGATTTGCTTTTTTCTAAAATAGACAGAGGCTTCAGCCAGTCGTCATTTACGGCAATAAGGCAAAACAAAATTGTTATGTTGTCCTCCACAACTTTCAGAGAGGAGGGGCGGGCGGATTTGTTCTTTCTTTTTTTTCTTTCACCAGCGGAAGCTCAAAGTTCAGTCAACAAGAAGTTGAAATCACTCTAAGAGTCGCACATATATGTTATAAACACTTAATTTAATATTCAATGGCATTTAAACTGTTAAAAACAAAATCTGAACCCCCCCCCAAAAAAAAAATCTGATTTTTTTTTTTACAAATCTGAAAATATCTGAAAAAAAAATCGGAGCGGCCCTAAATCTGACGAGCGGGCGGTCGAGGACAACATAACAATTTTTGTTGGCCTAAGTTATGGCCGTAAATGACGACTGGCTGAAATTAGTCTGCTGCAACATTTCAATACATCAGGATAGGGCACGACTCATGTTTACGAACTCCATTGGTGTGGGGGTAACACTTTTATCCGTAAAAAATCTGAACGCATCTATTGATCGAAAGTGATGGGAAAATGTATGCAAAATTTAAAATATACGCACATTGACATAAGGAAAGGGGAAAACGAAAACAATGATTAAAGGTATATTATGTGATCTTTCCAGGGAACGCCCTCAACATCGAAAAAAAATTGAAAGCCGATTTTCTTGCAGAATTACATTTCTGATCATAAATCGTACATACATTCCAGGTTACAAGGCGATACGATTCTTAATTACTTCAAAATCATGGTTTTAGAGTGAAAATAAACTGTCGTGATAACACGACAGTTTATATTTTCACTCTAAATTCACTCTAAAATCATGATTTTAAGGTAATTAGGAATCGTATCGCTCTGTAACTTGGAATGTATGTATATACGATTTATGATCAGAACTGAAAATCTGCAAGAAAATCTACTTTCTTTAAAAAAAAATCATGAATAGAGGGCGCTCTCTGGAAAAGATCACATAATATACTTAGGTTCATCATCTTTTAAATAACTATTTCAAAACTTGTATGTGAGCAGAGACCATGCAGACGGAAGTTCAAATGGTGTTGAGTGACGACCATAATGAGGTCACACCGAGCAGTCACGTTCATGTTTGTCTTCTCGGATAATCACCAGGTATTGTTCTCTTATAGTGTTTCACACCCAACACCCACCCATCATTATTGTAATCTGTCCGGTGTGTCATTAACTTCCATTTTCCAGTACAAAATCCGCGACAATCATCATACAGTACAGTGTGTCTCAAGACTAGCATGGAAGTAACAAACATGAGACTAGTGACTAGTGAGACGTGACGTGAAATATTTTGGGACTTGTTTGCTGAAATTTGATATCACATGGCATAGCTATGTATAGGAGGGGGGGGGGGGCGATTGCCCCAGCCAATATTTGAGTCTGTCGGTTCGGTTGAGATGGCACTGTCGGTTCATTTTACAAGGGGAATCATTTATTATGACGGTAGAATTAGTACCACAAACACATTTTTCTCGCGCTACGCGAGTATTTGTGCCCAAACAATTAATTTGAGTTTTTTAGGAGCTCGTGATCAACTAGAGCAAAAATGATCCTTAATCATGGCAAAATGAGTGTAACTAACGCGGCAAATGTTAGCGCGTTAGCGCGTTAGTCGTTACAGTTTTGTCAGTTCACTGTTATTTCTCGACCCTCCAATATGAACAATGTATGGCCACTGAAGGGGGCACTACACTAAATGGGGGTATCCCCTTAAATCGGAAAGTATGCATCACAAAATCCTCAATTTAAAAAGACTTGACAGCAATACAATTGCGTAAATGCCTATGATTTTTGATTAATAGTGATTAATGGGACATCACTACATGCACCCTGACTATAAACTGTGAATATCATCTAGGTAAATGTTGAGAGATCTTTCAAATTTGTGCTTTTTACTGGAAACAGTGGCGATTACGGCGACATTTCCAAGCTCGTCAGAGAGGTAGTCAACTCCATGGGCATATTTTGGAAAATCGAGCAGGTCAACCTACCTATTTTTTTCACTTTTTGGTGGGGACATGTGATAATCTTTAAGAAAAAATCATTATAGGGTCCCAATTTCGCAATTTAATGGTCTAAAACAGAGTTTTATATCAGTGTTTTTGTACATATCCCTATGGAGCTCTAATGTGCAGTAAAATTCCATATTTAACACGCGGCAAAAAAAGTTTCCCCGACAAATTCTCTTTATTGGAAAATAGAAAAAGAAGAAAAAGCTCTTAACATCTTTGGGTCTACGGTCTATATAAACAAGAACTATATCAAATATTGATAGTGGACTGAACTTCGAGGGTCACAGACGAACCGTTTCTTCTGAAAGAAAATGGTTTATGATCATCCTATAATATGTTGAACGAACGATCTTGGTCCAAAACGCATGATACGGCTTTAAGGAATGATGGATATCGTGGATCACCCGACCGAGTGACGAATTTTACAAAGCATTGTCAGCATGGTCAATGATGGTTTCTGTGTGCATTGACCCGAGCCATTGTACACACACCTCCTTTGAACGTCATAAGTGTGTTGACATTACCATGATTACATATCTAAAACACATAGGATGTGTATATTTTTTGAGACACACTATAATCCAAACAGTAAGGCAGTCGATTGGGTTTTGTGTTACTTCCGCGTTTCCACAGATTCTTGGTACCCATCTAATAACTGTGCTACTCCATAACACGAATAGCATGGTATACTATTTCCTCACGGGGACCAGCTAACCAACCCATACTCTCAAGTCTCAAATAAAGCAGTTGGTAAATATTATTATTGAGTTGGACGAGGTCCATTAAACTTGTACACATTCACATTCATAATCACATGACCGTGAGCTACACCACATGTATTTCTTAATGCTTTTTGCAAATCATTGCTATGATCTGAAAACATGAGATACGACTTAGGGGTGACATGAAGTGGCATGGCATTGTGACACAGCGGCATATGTTGAACCTGAACTGAGGCTATGGACTAACTTTATGAACCTTTTTTCACACCTACAACTACATGTTGGCTTCCACTGATGCGATGGCCAATATTACCAGTAGCCATCGAAGTAGCTGCTCGTTACGACTTGGTATTATGTTTATACTGTTCATGGCACTACTGTCAACCTTTACCAGTAGAAATGGCAATGGCCCAATGGTTCTAGCTCAACAAACTGAAGAAGATGGTTATTGCAGTTATTCTACAAGGTATGTATAATTTCACAACGTAACCAAAACTTGAATACATCTATAGCCTATGTACAGGGTGAGTAAAAAACCCTGCAATAGTGGAAGGAAGCCATTTTGTTTTCAAAACCAAGTTGAACTTTGAAACTTGTTGAACATTGCAAGAATGAAATATTGCTTCATAACTTTGTGTGAAAATATGAAGTCGATCACATTTTCTGTTTGTCTTGGTGACGTTTTTGTTGTTGTTGCTGCACAACCCAATTTACGTGTTTGTAACACGAGCATAGTGATTTTCAATTCAAATTGCACAAATTGCATTTTCATATTTTTTGAATATCCCGGCATCAAAAATGTGGACTAATTTTATTTTGTATTCACATTAGAACATTATAATAAGCAATTCACAGTGGTGGCCGTAACTTTGGCTTTCATGTAATTGAAACTACACGTAAATGTTGCGAAATTAACCCAAGGCCAAGAAGACAATACTCTCATTTTAAATTAAGGTATGCTCTGTTGACATACCGTATAAAGTGAAAGGTAATACAAACACAAAGGTATAGGGGGTTCAATCTAAGTTCACATTCAAAACATTCATAGCAAATTTCGAGAATGGTGCTAACCCTGGCTATTTTTTTGTAACACAACTTAGAAGGGAGGGCTTTTTGAATTGTCGAAGTACATATTTGTCATCTAAATGACCTCGATTGACCCCACCCTCATGTGACCCCACACCATGTAACCTTTATGTCTTGGTGACTGAAATAATGAAGAAATATGTAAGTAAAGTAAAGTAAAGTAAAGACTCGCGTAGAGAAAAGCTCGCGCGCGGAGAGCCCATCTCTCTTTATAGCGTTTGGGCCAGACTCCCCCATGTAATTTATGGCTATGGGGTTCGCCACTCCTCCCGCACAGCGAGTCTGTTTTACTTCCCAACATGAATTAATGCCGGTACCATACCCAATTATACACCTGGGTGAAGCGTGCCAAGTGTGGTAAAGTGCCTTGCCCAAGGACACAACACGCTGGCAGCAACGGGGCTCGAACCCACAACCTTTGTGGAGCGAGAGTGAATCCGTTGGACCACGCGTGTTCATTAATTCTAAACACCAGATACATACATTTTGGAATGCTTATACCTAATTCTGTAAATTATCATTATGGCAAGATAAGTGTTGCCTATTACATGATATAACAATAGAATTATTAAAAACTAGTTTATTTGAATTCAAGTCAGAAAAATTACTATTTTAGTTCACATGCGTGTGACCTGCAATCATAGAAAAAAAGGTGTTCGAACACTGACCATTGTTTGCACCGTTTAATTACCATATAGTACGCATTTTTAGAGTCATGTGAAAATACCAATTTGCATCTGCTAGCCTGAAAGCTCCCCTTCAATATACCCCTCCCCTCCCCCACCAATCAATGTTGCTAGGCCACGGGCTGATGTTTGGCAAGTTTGGTGACTCAACATTGATCAGGGGGGAAAGGGGGATGACTTTACATTAGGCCTAATAAGTGTTCGAACACTTTCTCTAACATTGTGGTAAGGAAAATGGTAAGTCTGTGCATTAAAGATATTGAGATGCATTCAAAACCTATGTGTTATTAAATCCATCATGCATGAACCATCTTTTATAACCAAGTCACATGCATAAGAACTGAAGCAGTAATTCTTTGTACTCGAATTTCAAAATAAAAAATAAATATTTATAATGTTAATATCAAGTGACATGCCAGGCAACACTATGTGGGCGTATTAGCGTAGCCGGCATGACATACACAAATCTTTTGGGGTGCCTCCCTGGGTAGACCTTCATAAATAACTCGTTCTTCATAATAACATAACCCCCACGTCAGGCGTCATTTTTAGCAACAAGTAGGTCGGTCCCCCCTCTTCAAAGTTCAGCTCGGACATCCTGGTTGCACGTACACAGTCATACTGTATAGAGTTACCCATGCGCGCCTGTGTGCCTCGTTTCAACTCTGGCTTACTTGTGTTTTTGACCTTGACCAGCGAACAACAAAAGGAAACAATAGAAAACGATATAAAATGTACTACCAGGTAGTACTGTACTCGTGCCTCCCCATAGGCCGAAACTATGACCATGTGAAGATGTGAACATACGTAGTATAATTATAGTGACCCCGCTCTACTCGTTAGCTGCGCTCATTCGGCACCGATTCTCCGGCTCGCTCGGGATCTATACCTAGATCTAATAACCAGGGTGTGAAATAATTTGCGAAGTACCACTCACTCTGATTCAATACCCAAATTCCACGAGCCCGGGGTTGTTTGGTTGGATTTTCGAATTTAATACCGTGTAAAATGAAACTTTCAGTCGGTACAAAGTTATCAAACAAGATATTAACCCTTACAGCCCCGTACCCCATGAAATCCCATTTCCCAGCCCGTCGGTTCCACCTGGCGCTGAGGTTTTTGGGTGAAATAATGGCCCCGGGCTACATAGCTGGGCCAGTACACTGGCCCAGCATAGCTTCCCCCGTGGCTCAGTTGGTAGAGCGTTCGACTGTCACCCGAGAGGTCGTGGGTTCAAACCCCGGGGCGTGGCACCTCTTGTTGTGTGTGCTTTTTTTGCTTGAAAAAAAATTCGTTGGAAAATCCACCGGGAGTGTTAGGGTTAAAAAGAAAAATGAAAAAATAAATAACAGAGGACACAGGTAAACAGGAATCAGGCCATATTTAGACAGTGTGTGATATACATGTATTTCAATATTTATTTGGCAGCATGTTTGGAAAGGCCCCCACGCCCCCGAACCCCGGACTTCTGGGTTCAGAGGCGGACGATTTACCGCTTGGCCACGGGGGTAAACCATACCAGGCTCAGTATACTACGCCATGTGTATACCCTGGAGCCATTATTTCATTCGACCCCATTATTTCATTTGAATGACTATAAAAGTTAGTACCATCGCTGTGATGTCTTTAGATTAATGCAACATTTTTAATGACAAATAATTTTACTTTAATTATTCAAAAACAATTATTCAAGATAAATCCTTATGGGACATGTATCCGGGTCTGAAGTTTTAATAGTTACTTTGCTATGACCGGTGCACCAAATTACACCAGTCTGATACTTTTTCAACAGTCACGTGATGAGAAACAGGTGGTGGGCGGACTAGCCCCGCTCTCCCCTACACGTGGTACTGGGGAGTGGATTTTACGGAAAGACACAACTTAAGCTGCGTAGAAGCTCGTGCTCGTGCGTGCGTTTTACGGTGACGCACATTTGCATTCTTAAACCTCGCGGACGTTGTACAGGGTGTACCAAAAAAGTTTCGTTATACCCTTTTAAAGCTTTATATCTCCAGTAAATTATTTCGCAGTGTAAAACTGGAACATATTGGATAGGGCAAACCTTCACTGCAAAAAATCTGGTGTTAAATGTTAAGTTAGGTTTAATGGAAACAAGTGCTGTGTGGATAGATTAAAAGCAAGCTAATTGTAAGACACGTCAAATAGGAGTCTCTGCGACCGGAGTAGGTTGCACACGCGAATGTGTACGCTTAATAGATCATAGTTGAAGAGCTAAACACACTGTGTCGATAGTAAAACATAAGGCATGTTTTTCTCTAGTCATCCATGTACTGATAAGCAGGAACAACCTTTATATACCCTACCGCTTCATGTCTTCAATAGGGACATTTTAGTAGTGAGGAATTAAAAGGTAGGGGATTCTAATCTTAAAGAGAGATCACTGTTTATTAATGGTTTCAAAATAACGGTTTAAATATCGGTCAATTCAAGAAAACAAATGTTTGGAGAACCTTATCATGCTTATAGAGCGTTCACTTACACACCATTGGTTTGATAGACCAAATAATAATACATTCATTCATTCATCCATATTTATTCAGTACTCATCAAATTACAATTGCACAATATCAAAATACACATGTATATATAAAAGCACACATAAAAGACATAAAAGCAAGATGCTTGCTATAGTACGGCAGGTTTGGGAAAATGTATAAAATACCAGGAGAGTACCAAGGATAGCCCAAAAAGCCTCCATAAAGGAAGCTTATTTCCATTGGGGTCCTTTTATAGGAAAAGAGAGACATGAGGGCGAAAGACAGGAATGTGACAAAACAACGGTATAAGCAGATAAATAAATATATATATATATAAAAACACAAAACCCAAAGAATATTGCACAAACGAACCCTAAAAATCCCGTACCAAAGCTATGAAGCAACAAATAACCAACCTACCAATAACTGCCATGGTGTGTTGTTTTGAATAGGTCTACTTCCAGGCGCTATTAGACAACAAGGGAGTGTTAAGATGTCAAAATAGTGGTTTAAATATCGGTCAATTCAAGAAAACAAATGTTTGGAGAACCTTATCATGCTTATAGAGTGTTCACTTACACGTGATAAGATAACCACTTCTTATAGTTGTGACCTCATATTACAACTTCTAAGCAAGTGCAATTATAGTTCACAAAGCGGATTAGTCTTTAATAAGTAGTGTGACAATATTCACAATACTTTAATTGACATTGTGTTTGAAAATATCCCTCACATTGCTAAAACAACCATACTTGTGTTGTGTTGTGACTGAGTACTCGGTTCGGTATTAATTATCCCCTACATTCACACCACTTCTCCTGGCGTTGACACATACATACCACACACTTTTTTAAAGATGTGATAAGTGGTAGAGGTTAATCGCCTGTCACATTAAGACCACGCATGTTAAGACCACATAAGACCATGCCTGTCACAATTAAGACCACCTCGCTTTAGCTACAAGATCGTAAGATGTACTCCTCGCTTCGCTCGTCGTCATCTTACTCACACTAAGAAGGAATTTAAGAAGGATATTCTTTTAAAGTTGTTTTATGAATCTTCTTAACTTATAAGAAGATTTCAAGATTTAAGTCTTAAATGCAACTTAAGAAGATCTTAAAGTTCTTTTTGAAAATCGTTTATATTCACTGTTTTAATATTCCCGACATGATGGCACCTACATGTACATGTACATGGATAACCTATACTATGGACACACATTTAGCCTTAAACGTACATTTGGGGGCAACTGTTTTTCTGAAAACAACCCAATCGTGAAATGTAGTTTAATAGATATATCCGCCTTCCACAACTTTCTAGATATGAATATCGATACCATGTATGTAAATAAACTAAATGTTTTTATTGGGGCACTGCGTAACTGAAAAATATTAATGCATGGCGAATCAGGGCTCTTTCAGGAGGCTGGTGTTATATTTATTTGCAGATAACTCCTTTCTTTCATGGTATATCATTAATTAAAAGCCAAAAAAAAAATGCACTTTTCAGACGGGATAATGATGCACACCGGGGATGCACATACATGAGTTATCTTTATTCACACAGACATAAAACAAAATAAATTTGGATAATGTTGCTCCCTGGCACCAATCAACAAAAACATACTATAATAAAAACCGAGTTACAATAAAGTTATAGTTAAAAACAATCAAAAGCGTCCGTGACCGTGGAAAGAGACGGTTCATTTCTCTCTGGATTTGTCATCAATTCAAGGAGGGTTTTATCAGAATCAAGCTGGTTGGGCCGCAGAAAGGTTTTATAGGATTATGAATTTGTAACAGGTGGTTATGGTCGAATTCAAAAGTGTTCAAACCACGCTTAGGCCTAAAAAAAAAGAAGGTTTGTTTGCCCAAACAAGAGTTGAAAAAAGTGTGTTGGCTATGGACACTTTTAGAGAAGAAAAAGACTATACAAGTTGATGTTAATACACTTGAATGTTCTTTAAAACCCTAACCTTCCTACACTCCGATTCACTAAAGCAAAAAACAATGTCCACGCGCATTCTATAGCATA
>CM069456.1:34758753-34791253 GCA_035610835.1 Ophiura sarsii | reverse complement strand
TCAGTGCATGACGTTCCATTCCTTACGTGAACCGTGTTACCAAATTGGCCTACATATCATGAAACAGGTGTCTCAAGTTCTTTCTGAAAATCTTAAACTCAGTTATTATTCCAGACAAGATGGTAACTAATCCCAAACACGGATAATCTCTATTAAATAAATAAAATCAGCTTATCAGAAATGTAATCTTAAAATCAAGTGGCATAACGATTGAAAATGTATAGGCCTATTCGATTGGAAAACTGTTAGTTGCCAAGTTTACGTTTTCCTTCAGGAATATTTACATTTAAAATGATTGAATGATATGTTTAAACATATTTTTATAGGATGGTTTATGAAATGGGCACCACATCGCAGATAAAATACAGGATAGAATCCAAGGTACGGTGCTGTGTCGGCTGGGAGACGACGAGTCCACAAACAGGCAGTTCCAGACCAGTGTGTACTAAACTACCAGTACTGACTACAGGTAATATAATATTTATGGCCCAAGAAATTATCCGACCAGAATTCATTTGCAAACATGTGCACGTCGATGTTCCGATGTTACGTAGTACTTTTCATATGGCCGAACTTTTACATTTATTCCGAAACAAATATTCTGAACAGTTAGGTGTGGTAGGGGTCATTTCTTCGATTTGCTTTATATATTGATTGTCATCTCGAATCGGTTATTGGTTCGAAGGGACTTTTCCCAGAATGGCAATTGATCCAAACGGTCGATTCTCCCGAAAATTCAGAAGAAAATAAGGGGCGAGGTGGCGCAGTCGGTTAGAGCGTCGTACACTGCTGCGCACCGTAGTTCTGTTGGTGGATCGTTTATGAGTGAGAGTTCAAAAACGATACACCAACACAGCCTCGTCCCCATGCCTCCTTCAGACCGTGCAGACTGAAGTTGGCATGTTCATGGCGCATCGTGCTTCGGAAGGTACGTAGAAATGTTGGTCCCGTGTATCGGAAGAGCTATCCCCGAGCACGTTAAAAGGTCACAGACTCCTTCGTAAAGAGTAGGGGATCATCCCGGTCTGTGTCTGTACGCTCATGATGTATTCCTAGGTTCCAGGGATACCTTGTCTAGTTGCTGAAAGGCGTTGACGAGTAGTTGCATAGAAGTAGAAGTTGCATAGAAGTAGAAGTAGAAAACCTTTCGGAACTGTAACTTTTTTCAACAAGATTTTTACTCCGAGAGGAAATGTAAACGATCCACAAGATTGTTTTTTTAGTCTGGAGTAATAATGACACATAGGCCTACCTCGTTTTAAAAGAACAATGACCTTTCGGGACAAAATCATTACTATTCAAATGTAAGGTGGAATATGTAAATTTTATGTTATCTATGACATGAAAATGAAAGGGCCCGTCAAAAATAGGTGACAGGATTTTCTGGGATACTTTGTATCCTCAAATCGGAAGTTAACACTACCTTCATTTCCGTCTGTTAGTATTGGGTAATGCCTGAAACATCCCTGAAAAAAAGACAATTAAAATTGTCTTGTTTTTCAGGGATGTGAATTGTGCATTATCACCTGTTCAAATCAAGGTTGCATTAAAGGCACATTCAGTGAATTGATATAAAGAAGCACCCTTTTTCTAAAAACAAAACGAAACGAAACGAAACGAACGAAACGAAACGAAACGAAACGAAACATAACAAAAACAAAACAAAACAAAACAAAACAAAACAAAACCACCGCTCCAAAGAAACCCCTGACCCCATTGTGAAGTATAATTCATGAAAGCTTGCAGGGGTATACTATGATCTTGAGGGAATTTTCTTAATTTATAAAATTTCGGGAAAATTCTCAGAATATGTTTTGAATTTGATCAAATTTAGTTGTTTTTGCCCATTTACAAACTGTCTGTAACAAATTAAAAATATGCCTATTGGTATTGGGCCCACGAGTAATGGGCCGTATTATCGTCGTACTAATCACGGTTTTAAGTCTAACTAAACTCGTGTCTTAATTAAACGTGAGTTTATCTTTTAAACGACGTCTTTAACAAAACGCGATTTTAAACTCCGCAAATCTCGTCCCCAGAGTGGTCGTGCATTCACTGTATACATGTATTCAATTTTATTGTGGCCCAAATTGGTTTCAATAGATATCAACCGATTTCCTTACATTCACGTGTATTTTTAAGACTGCACGATCTGCACGTCAGCTTGCACTGGGGGAAGTTGAGCAATCATTCAAGGCGTATTTCGAGAATTGGTCAGAAGTCACAAACTGGTCCAAAAAATGTTTCACTTCTAATAATGTTGAGAAATGCACCAATTCTGATTAAACGGGACAAAACTTAAGTTTTACATACTTAATGACCCACAAACTATATATTGTTGGAAAGCTTATGATTCAAGGTTTTTCATTTTTTCATAAAAGAATCAAATTATACAGGCTGTGTAACATTTTTACAGGGTGGAACATAAAAAAGTTGATCGTTTTTGCTCCTCACAAAATATTTTGATAGTTTGTACAATTAGGGTTTAGCTGAAGATAGTCACCAAAATCAGAACAACCGCAGAAGGTGCTACCAAATTTGCTAAGAATCACCTGCCCAAAATGTACACAGGAAAAGTACAGGGTGTCTAAAATTATGATGACATAATGCATAAAATGAAGGTTTGTATATAATATTCTATGAAATTTAGTTAGCATGGACTATTTAATTTAAAGGAAAATGGTTATCAAAATGAACTACATGAATATCATTAAAGTTCCTTTTATTTTGAATACAGGGTGGTCCAAAATAGGTCTAAATAGCAACATTTTCATAAATATATGAACAATTCTGTGAAGAAACACTTCTAGCATTTTTAGTTAAATGTTTTACTACCCAGGGTAGAAAAGGACCGAAGAGTCACACAAATGAAATAGAGAGACTGCGATTTGGCCATTGTTTAATCAATAAAATGAATAAAACTGTGTATTTTTTACATTAAAACACTCCCTGAATTGAACATCATATTCTAGTAGAGCATGTCTAGATAACAATTCAATATTATTATTCATAGTAGCAGGCACATGTTATTAACACATATGAGAAGTTTGAAAACTTTCCTATGTATACTTTTGAAATGGCATCAATTTCAAAAGTTCTAGTTTTCCGCTATTTTGTGTAGAAACCTATGGGCGCCTCATCCACCGGCCCCACCCTTGACTCACTCGACGTTTAGATTGATAACTTCACTGTTGCTAAATATGTGGCTTTAATCCTTTTTTTATTCGGTAGCTGGATACATTGTCTTTAATATGATACCAAAAATGTTATGTTTTTTTGACAACTTCTATTTAAAATAGAGACACGTATCACGATTTTGTTGATTTTTTGAAACGGCCCCACCTTATTTGATATACCTATTAGTGACCTGTGACCAATTGCGTTTAGTTTAAAACGATGTGTTTAAAGTCAAAGTTAGCTTAAAACCGCGTTAATACGAATGAGAATACGGTCCATTGTTTAGATTACTATTGTCATGATTCACCGGGGGAGGATTCACGTCCGTTTCCTTTCATTGCATGGTAGTACGGTGATGCAATAGCTCACCGGATGTAGGACCTGAACGTCGATCGATGCTAGATATGATTGGGGAGACTATGAGGGCGGGCTGCGAGTCTGATAAAGGTTTTTGAGGATTGAAGCCTCCTCTAATTTAAAGCTAAGGAATGTAAACTCAGTTCAATGTCGACACATAATTTGGAATTGGTCTAAGAACGGTCATAAACCACAATAACTTTAAAATAAGAAACACCACACGTTTGTTTTAATTCACGCTAATTTTGAAATATGATTGTAATAATGACTCTTTATTATGTTTGTTAATTAAAAGATTTTGAGACAACGTACAATTATGACGTAATTACTTTGATCTGATTTTTCTTAATCCTTATACACTCTCAGAATCTTTAAAACCAACGGGAGGCTACCAGGCGAACCACACAATTGGTTGGTTAAAACCGTAACCAAGAGCTGTTGGTTAAACTTTAACCTGTGGTTGGTTACAATTTTTAATCATTTGTTGATTAATATGTTTTAACCAACCAAACTTTAACATGTGGTTGGTTAAAACTGTTAATCATTTGTTGGTTAATTCTGCTAAACTTAACCATTTGTTGGTTAATCCTGCTTGATATATAACATGGGATGTATAGAGTGAATCAACCAGATCATATATTTAAACAATTTCAAGTGTAGATGGTAAACACCAATACAGGCATATTATTTACAAAATACAGAATCTATGGTGTTAAATTGATAAAAAAGGGGCATCGTCAAAATTACATTTTTACGTTTTCGTTTATCTTTGTTATCAACTGATTTATACGAACAATATTTGAAAATACATTTAACCATATTTTTGAAAAGGAATCGGAGTCTACTGAAAATGGATATCAAGAGTAAAAGGCATTCAAAACAGTCGGTATTGCAGCGCCCTCTATTGCTCAAATGTGTCAGATTGGCAGATGGAATGAGTAGATGATAAAAAAGCGGTATAAACTTGCTCTATGTAACAAACTTCGGCTAAAACTCAAGCTCTATGTGAAACATCCGACGACATAAACAAAGAATTAAAATTTTCAAACTAGAAAACTCTAATGATGAAGACGTTGACATGTACAAATGTCTGGTTGATAGTTGTGTAAAAGATTGTGTGAAGGCCGGCCGTAACACACAGTTAGATAGTCATGACTATAATATCTTGCATTCATATTATAACTGATATGAACTTATAAAGGCGGAATGACTATAAAGACTATTATAGAAAATCAAAAGCATGCGTCGTTCTTAAAAAGAACAAATAAGAGGCAATTATTCAAGACTATGAACAATATCAGGTGGCTGCTTGCCACCTATGAGAGAATATTCTGGAGAGGGAAAGATCCCTGTATGCAAACTAAGCTCACAAAGATGATTTGTGTTTGTTTTAAAAACCAGAAAATGGAGGAAAAACATAAAAACACCCATTATATCAAACTATTGGACCAATGTGTTTAAAATTGGACTTAAGTAAATAATAACCTAACAAACATATTCTGTGATTGATTGTTTAACAATATGTAAAGAGAGATTACTAGATAGTTTCTTTATATCTTCAGAAAACTTAAGTTGTAATTGTGAACTTAATGTAATTCTGTTACCAAATGTAATTCCGTTACCACTGTTTTGATAAGAACAAGTATAGATATTGCTGAAGTTGATGTTTGAGAATCTTAGTAAAAATAGGTTGGGGAAGGATGAGAATTTACAATGACATTATAATTCAGCAAGAACAAGTCCAGTAGAAAAACTGTATTTACTTTTCGGTAATGGAATTACATCTACATCAGACCAAAATAGGAAATGTTCTCTTGGAAATACCATATCCCTTGGTAAAAATTGCCTTTGATATAAAGTGACTTGCCCCAAACCTGTGTAATAAAATTTAAAAAAATAGAAAGTTAAGCCTTTTGCTTTTTAGGATTTATTTAATGTTATAATCCTAATTTCCCAAATTTCTAAGCCAAATATCACACAACTTCAAACAGGATTTTCACAAACACTATACATCTATTCAAAAACTGTATTTTGTTCCTCGCCTAGTATTATCCACAATGACCATAGTGATTTTTTCCCATATTGAATTGCCTATATTATACACGATTATTTAAAATATATTAAAATACAGGTAGAATTTATATAATACAAATAATTCCATGATTAAATCGTAGAATTATATAAATGTTATGCTATGTGGTGGTCCATGGGTGTTATACCAGTGTATTGACACTCCATGCATTGTGTGGGGGTGCATGGGGCTGTCTGTGCTGGTAGTGTAAGGTGGTGTACAGGAGATGACGTCATCACCACCCTGTGAATTTGCAAGGTCACTCAATCTTTTTTTAGAGAGGGGAGTCGATGAAAACTTTGAAAAGGCATAGAGGCTTACTAGAAGTTTATAAAAAATTAAAAACACATAATTTGGAATCTAGAAGTCACAAGCTTTCATTTGATATATAACTATCACTAGAATGATATGCACCTTTAAGAAATCTGTGTAGATATTAAGATATTCTACACCCACGCGGTATAACTCACCGCTAGGCCTATGAAGTAATTCCTGTCATAAAATGACTATGTCTCAATAATGCTGGTTTCTCATGATGTAAATAAATCCATCTTCTTCGGATAAGACATCAAAAATGTTGCTCTCGTCAATCCACTCTCTAGGAACATGAAGAACAAGAAGCAACTAGCACTTGATGATTACACGCCGCCCACACAATAGGAGACACTTTGCATCCGGTCATAATAATTAGGTGAACAAAACGGGTTGCTATGCGACTGGCTACCGTATTATAGTTCACGTGCAGAGCTCATGCACATTCCACTCCCAACTTCTATTGAATAGAAAACTGTCCATCAAAAACAAATAAAAATAGAAAACTATCTATTTTAGTGATGTAAAAACCACAACACTCAGGCTGGGTTTGGATTATTCAAAACTTTGAATAAAAGAATATTCATTCATTTGATCTCTTGGTCAAATCATGGACTTCTAATAAGTCCATGGTCAAATCTAGGATGCCATTCCTGACTTAAAAAGTCCTCTCCCTTGAGTTTTAGCCTGGGGCTTTAACCTTCGTTGAATAAACCAAAAATGAATTATATTTTTACTCTTTACCCAACGCAGTATTAAAAGTAACGGTCGTTAATTTTGAATTTTCGTTGGTTTCAATGTAACAATGAATTTTGGTTATATGACCCCATAAAATTCATCACACGTTGGAACTAAATTATTTCATCCTAAAACCGCTGGAGTTGGATAACTCCAGTGTCAGTATAATTTTTTGAATTTAAACCGTTCGTCCCATTCACTTGAATTGATTACGTAACCTCGTTCGCATATTTTAACCTGAATATTCGTGAATACGCCCGTGTCCAGCGTCGTCTGTCTCTTCATGCCCCTTTATTGCCTTTAAGACATGTACACATACTAGTAAAAGGAAACAAAATTAATTTCCGTTATCTTTTTGATTTGTAATACTGACTCGTAGTGATCAGTTGACGGAAAGTCCCACCGAAACCGTTGTAGGCCTATTTGCGGTTGAAATTGAAAACCTAAAGTGACTAACATTGTATATTGACTGTTGACATGCTAATTGTGCATGCAAAAAAAACAACAGCTATAGCTGTGCACAAATTGTGTTATTTTTCATTATAGTATGGTGTAGGCCTATCTTCTAATAACATGTAATAAAATATTACGACACTAAGATACATGTATAAGGCCGAAAATCTGTCGAAAAATTTGTTTCACAAATTTAAAAAGAAATCCCGATTTTGACTGATTTTAGTGACATTTTAGCCTTGGTAAAAATAAAATACCCCCCCCCCCCGACCCACCGGCGGACGGACCTTGACAGGTCCCTCCGCCCGTAAAACAGGGTTTTTTCGTCGCCTAATACATACATACATACATACCAAAGGGTTCAACAAAAGAAAGTATACCACTTTGTTTATTTCATTTTGAGTAACTTTCAATTTGTTTTTGTCCAAACAGGCTAGATAGGAATTTAGATGAATCTTTTAGGCATAATTTGATACCAAATTTGCCCCCTAACAACAAAGATAAACCATGATTAGCACCATTTAAAGGAAAATATCCCATTTTCAAAAGTCGCATTTCCAATACACAGCACGAGAAGAAAGGGCCAATTGTTAACACACACATATGCCGTATTTATCCCGTACTGATCACCGCGCATATCCCTCAATGCGCGGGCTAATTCAAATGTAAACTGATGCATGGGTGAAGGATTTGAATGTAAAGGAATGTTAATGGTGGGGAGAACATGGACAGATTAACCAAATCTTCTCGTGCTGTGAATTGGAAATGCGACAGCATGCAAAATCTCCCCTTCACCCCACCAAAAACATTCCAGATATAGACTGAGGGATAGAAAAACCATTAGGCTTACTATCATAACTTACAAATTGTAAAATCTGAGTGCAATATGAGACCCACTTTGGTATTTAGGAGCTGAAATAACCTGAATGACCAGCACGTTGTCCGCGTCTCACAGAGACATTAAAGGTACATGTATATTATGTGATCTTTACCAGTAAACGCCCTCAATCCTCGAGAAAAAAAATTGAAAGCAGATTTTCTTGCAGAATTACATTCTGATTATAAATCGTACATACATTCCAAGTTACAGGCGATACGATTCTTAATTACTCCAAAATCATGGTTTTAGAGTAAAAAATAAACTGTCGGAGTCTGCGCCGACAACTTATTTTTACTATAAATTCACTCTAGACATTTTGACAGACAGTCACATATGTAACAGTATGTGCGAATAAATTATCACCAGCGATTTTACTCAAATCGTAGGTGAAAGTCGCGCGACATCTTAAGGCAAGGTGGACGTAATGGATACAATAATATTTGGATAAGAGTTCAAAAACACATGCATAATTTCCAATGCTCATCTGTCATTGTATTTTGTAAAAGCTTTTATCATCAACCCTATATGGCCACGCGTTTTGAGTTGGGCCCGCAAATAGGTGGTGCAACATTTGCTCGACCAACATACAAATTATTCGAGGTGTAAAATATTAATTACATGTGCTATACTGTCATATTTGGTACCATTTTGAAGGGAATATTCATACTAATAACTCTAAAGTTAAAAAAAATGCTTTTTGAGGACTTATTAATTAGTAATTAGTAATTAACTAACTCCGATTAGCCATTTTTGCACGGTGGTGGAGGAGGGGAGCATGAGGAGGGGAGCATAAATTTTGGGGCAATTTCCAAAGAAAGCTCAAAATAGGTCATAATTACCTTACAGTCAATTGTTTAATTCAATTATTAAGTTATTACTTACTTATTATAAGGTAATAAACAGGTTACTAATTAATTATCTCAATTTAACTAATTAACTAACTAATTATTCTAACTTAATTATTAAGATAATGCTACAAATAAAATTTGCGAAACATATTTTACGGTGAAAAGATGATCGCACAAAATTACTATACTAAACATTACCCCTGGCAAATTATATATCACCGGAAAGCTCTAACTGTGAAGAGTTGAAATATGCACACATTTCTGGCATAGGGTAAACCAGTCTCTCTTAATCAACATTTCAAAATGTCCTTTTTTTAATAAAAAAAATCCACACATTTTGATCTCAAGCCTTTCATGACTTCACCCTACACCTTTTCTGATTGTATTTATGGATTTCTGAGACAATTTCCTTTCCAAAAATGTATACTTTTATGGGGGTTGGATGTCAAACAACAAAAATATACCAAATTGAAAAAAATGGCGCGATTTCTGGAAAATCACACGATGTTTATACGGAAATGGGTCCACCTCAAAACGTGTGGCCATAATACCTTGCAGTCAATTGTTTAATTCAGTTATTAAGTTATTAAATTTACTTATTATAAGGTAATAAACAGGTTACTAATTAATTATGTCAATTTAACTAATTAACTAACTAATTATTCTAACTTAATTATTAAGATAATGCTACAATTAAAATTTGCGACACATATTTTACGGTGAAAAGATGATTGGACAAAATTACTATACTAAATAATCCCCTGGCAAATTATATATCACTGGAAAGCTCTAACTGTGAAGAGTTGAAATATGCACACTTTTCTGGCATAGGGTATACCAGTCTCTCTTAATCAAAATTTCAATATGTCCTTTTTTTATAAAAAAATTCCACACATTTTGATCTCAAGCCTTTTATGACTTCACCCTACACCTTTTCTGATTGTATTTATGGATTCCTGAGACAATTTCCTTTCCAAAAATGTATACTTTTATGGGGGTTGGATGTCAAACAACAAAAATAAACCAAATTGGAAAAAAATAGCGTGATTTCTGGAAAAGTACACGATGTTACGGAAATGGGCCCACCTCAAAACGCGTGGCCATATAATACACAAACACGAACTAAATTTCAGTATAAGTTTGTTTTGCTTTATAATAATAAGCATTGAATTAAATATGAAATTACTGACTAACTGTTGAATTCAATTGAGTTATACTGCCCTCTATGCTCACTAAATAATTGAGTGTGGCTGCAGTTCGGCAAATCATTCCTCCACTCACTCACGATCGAACGCCTAAGCTTAGCTTTTCATCAGATGCACTACTTGGTGTCATCTACAGTTAAAATTTCCACGCGGCAGGCGTCAGCAGACGACATTCCAAAATTCCACAAAAAGTTTTAAAAAATGTCAAAATTATTGAATTTCATTACCATATTTGGAATCACCATGAGAAATGCATTACAATAAGTACGAACATTCCTAGTATTGGTTCAGTAATTCTTGAGATGGGATTTCAAAGTTGGGAAAGGTTTCTGGCAAATCTGTTTTGAAATGGTAAAACTAGTAGTCGCGTGGAAATTGTTTGAACCTCTATGATTTATTTCTTGACCTTATTTCATGTGTGAGGCAGAGAATTCATATGTTTAAGAGTTTGACGCGATGGCAAGTGATGTTGAGCTACGGCTACATTCATCAATGTCTTATAATATACCTGTGACTTTGATGGCATGTAAATAACAATGCTTATTGTATAGATTTACTTGATATAATTTGCTCATAATCATGACTGTTTTTCGTCCTTCACCAGCCCCCCTCGACGAGAATGTCACTGGAATTAATAACATTCAACCAACACGAGCAGAGAATATTGTGAACTACACCCTCAAAGGTGTAATCACCACTATGGGTATTGAAATCGACGTTACAACACTCCCACCCGACGTTGACGGCGCCCCTGATGTGGTATCCAGAGATCCCCTGACCGATACTGGGGACCGCGAAGGAGGTTTATTTACGGGTGACCGCGGCGTGATTGGCCTCATTGTTATCATATTGGCATTCTTAGTTGTGGTGTCTTTGGTGACGGTTTTCATTGTGTGCTGCTACCGCAGAAGGAAACTACGCAGGTACGGTTATTATTGTCAATGGTGTCAGTGACGCCGCCAGGATCATGTGGGTGGTTTTTTTTGGGGGGGGGGGGGGGGGGGGAAATGGGGGTGGGGGGGGGGGACATTTTTGTAGGGGGTTATGAAGGAGCGAAGTTGCGCGTGAAGCGCGCAATTTTATTTTGCTATTTTACGATAAAATTGTCAAGTTTGGTATAATTCTAACTAATTTGGTATGAAAATGCGTGCTTTCGTGAAAAATTTAGTTGTTTTACGCTAAAATTGTCAAATTTGGTCTAGTTTAATCTAATTTTGTAAGAAAATGCGCGCAAAGCGTACAATTTTATGCTAAAATTGTCAAATTTAGTCTAATGTTAACTAAATTTGCGCCGCCACTGAATGGTGTCATGATTAGGTTAGCTCTGATTATTCAGAACTCTCTATGGTTCAAAATACAAATACAACATGCTTTGCAGCACAGACCCTCACAATCAATCAATCAATCAATCAATCAATCAATCAATCAATCAATCAATCAATCAATCAATCAATCAATCAATCAATCAATCAATCAATCAATCAATCAATCAATCAATCAATCAATCGATCGATCGATCGATCGATCGATCGATCGATCGATCGATCGAGCAATCGAGCAATCGAGCAATCGAGCAATCGAGCAATCGAGCAATCGATCAATCGAGCAATAGAGCAATAGAGCAATAGATCAATAGATCGATCGATCGATCGATCAATCAATCAATCAATCAATCAATCAATCAATCAATCAATCAATCAATCAATCAATCAATCAATCAATCAATCAATCAATCAATCAATCAATCAATCAATCAATCAATCAATCAATCAATCAATCAATCAATCAATCAATCAATCAATCAATCAATCAATCAATCAATCAATCGATCGATCAATCAATCAATAGATCAATCAGCACCGCACGAAAATAAGAGAGATAAAGTGCCTGTGAATTGAGCTATATTCCATTTTAATTCCACGTTACCGTAATCTTCCAAAAAGGGAGTGTAAATTTCAAGTTGACTTTGCCTAAATGTGTAACCCTATTTGAAATCTACAATCCCTTTGTGGAAGATAACATTTATGTCTTCCATATAGGGAATGTATGGATATGAATTAGAATAACCTATTGCATCAAAAACTTTGCTGCCTGAAGATCGTGGAAACAAATACCATAATTAATTGCTATACCAGTTTCTTTTTACAAAACGTAATTAATGGTAATTTGGAAATTGACAACATATTCATAATATTGAGAATCCTTTGTGTACAAATCCACTTTTAAGAAGTGAAAGATGTTACTTGATGTGATCAATGACGTTTCACCATCACACTGGTTGCTTCATCAAACTGGCAACTCTGACTTTTGCTCACTGGGTTGTTATAGCTACTAGTAACCGTCGTAGAGGTAAGCAGGATGAGTTGATCATAGATTGTATACAGTTTTTAAGCCCCTGTTTTTTCACTCTAAAAAAAATCACAATATTATGTACACCAACAATACAGATAAACCTATTAAAGGTCCAACTTCGATATGCACCATGACGCAGAAAGCAGGCATATTATTATTACTATAATGTTATATTGTTCCTTCATAGGAAAGTGTCTGATCCAACATCTGGGCAGGAACTAGAGCTACTTAATCGTAGTGGTAAGTGATCTCATTTTCTTATAGTTTGGGTCATGAGAAGCGGTAGGCCTATACGATTGCAAATTGTATTGATGATAACATACATGTATAACACCGACCGAGCACCAATACCATTATTTCCAGATTCTACGACTTTTTAAAATATCAGACCGTTCAAATGGACGGTTCAGATTCTTTCGAGTTTTTTAAGATCAAGTTTGAACTTTAAGCAAATGTTCTCATTATCTATAACAATTGTTTGTCTTTCTTCACTTATTTTTCATCTGTTTCATCAGCTACACCAAGTACCGGTCGTGTCGGTGAATCGGCGTATGCGGAAATACCCGAAGGACAACAAAACGGTTCGACCTGTCAACTCGAAGGCAGTTCAACACTTGCAAATAGTCATAACAATGTTGTTTCAACAAATGAGGGCGCACGACCAGTGAAGGGCGGCGGGAACCAGTACCATGAAATCGCCGATGTATTGCAAGTAGGAGCAGCGGCACGTCTGCCACCACCGGAACCACCGAAAGCTCATAAAACCAATGATGGTGTCGATAATAATTACGCATATGCTTACGTAGATAGACAGATACTGTCCACCAGGCAAGCTGACGTTGAGGTCACCAACAAAACTCAGGCTGTGCCAAACGTTGACTTGAAAGGTGCCTCCCCGACTGCGGAATATGCGGAAGTACACAAGAAAAAGGCAGGTCGTCCAAATGATTCCGTGACGACTACAAATCTCGACGCTCTCTCTGATGACATTGCTTTACCAACCACAATTCAGTCGTATACTACCGTTATACCACCGGAAGACAGCGAGGAAAATCAACCAAATACTGGCAATGGCGTTGTTGGTAATCCTGAACCGTACGATGAAGTAGTTATTGGTACCAGAATTCCGCAAACAGATTCTGCCGTCAATGACAATCCAGAGCCTTATGGAGAAGTAGAATTTGGAACCGGAATTCCACGTAAAGATACTGTTAAACCTGACAAAAGAAATGTAGAAATCGGCAATAATGTTCCACGTCAAACAACAGTTAAACATGACAATCCCGAGCCATACAGTGACATCGAAATTGGCGTGGGTCTTCCACTCGAAGACCACTACAACAACCCCGAGCCGTACGGTGAAATCGGAGTCAGTGCCGGGGTTTCACTTCACGAAGAGTATGATCACGTTCATAGAAACGATAGTAAGTCAGAGTACGCAGTCGCAGACGATGCAGACGATGCACCGAAACCGTACGGTGAATTGGGCCTTCGACCTGCTGCTAAAGATAATACGGAGTACGACAGAATGCCAAGATCAACTACTCCGCAGAAAGGCGTAGCTAGCCACAACGAATCTCCGAACGCAGGTTACGGCGTGATTTTAAATCAAGGTGATGGTTCCTCAATTCAGAATCCCGCGAGCAATACTTACTCGACACTAGAGAAGATCAAGGCAGGTGCCAAGAAAAATACTGAAAATCGGCAGCCTTCTCCGGATGTTTACGATAGACTCGACAGGCAGATCTCTACAACATCATCAACCAGCGAGCCTCATGCCAAGATGAGGGATGAACAACAAGGACATGAAGTAGAGAAATCACAAACCTATTCTAAAATGAAGCGGTCAAACTCTAGAGAAGATACGATAAAAGCGACACATCATTCGCCAGCCGGTTATGGTGTGCTTGGGGATACAACGCCAGAGGTGTATGACCGACTTGACGCCGCCGGTGGTGGGCAGCTCTCGGCAAAGATACCCGTGCAAGAGTACAAGGGTTACGGTCGTATTGGGGCTGTCAATGATACCGCGTTGCATCCCGTCAACGATTACGATACGTTAAATAAGTCGAGCAACCCACCGGAAGGACCTTATGCCACCATACCAGAGGATATGAAACAATCCGGTGAAACATACGATAAACTACATCGAATGGACAATCACGAAGCCAGCTCAGAAAACCAAACGGGACCTAGCACTGCTACTTCGAGTCAATCGCCTTCGCCATCAGTGCCACATGTATCTACCGTAGATTCTCATTCGTCACGCGTGAACCACCAGGACATCCTGTATGAGAATACTCCAAAAGGAAATCAAGATATTACGCGTGAATCCATCGATTTGAAACAAGGTAAAATTAGAAAACCTCTCGTCACGACCATCTACGACACCCCTGTATCTCGTGTAAACTCCCTTGATGAAACCAGCGAAGGAGAGCCATCATCCGCCAGGAGTAGTAATTATGACACACCTTCATCTCGAATAAGCTCCCTTGGGACGTGTCAAGAAGACCCGGGAAAAGACTCAACAACGTCGGCCATTAATAACTACGACTCTCCGAAATCGCGCAGCATGGCAACCCGGCCGAGTATAGACCAATCAGGTGTAGACGGTGCCCGACCCGCGGAGAAGTATGAAGATATGGAACAAAGAAGTTCCCGTATAAGTAATGCCAGCACGGGGTCATATTATGAAGATATGAATAGAGAAAGTCGCATCTCTAGGGGATCTCTTGACTTCTCTATTCCGGTTGGTACAACAGCGCCCTCATTCTCAAGACAGGACACGCTTTATGAAAATAGAGCCCTTGATAATGATTCGTGACGTTCACTTATAGCTACTGTGTCACTTTAGGGTTGTGTTAGGGAGCCCAGTTAGCTATCATGTTCTGCTACATGTCTCCTATCTGTGACATTGTTGACGTATTGAATGTTTTGTTTTGTGAATAATGATTCGTAACAATTGTTTTAGATATGTTCCCTTTAGAACCGATGAATTTGACAATAGTAGAAAAGGGACAAGCTGTTTTAAAAGTCACCATCATTTTGAGATCTGCGTGTTTATCATGTTTATGACACATAACCTCAATGTTCGTTTTTAACGATAACATCTATGAACTTTTTTTTACAAATATCCACCTACCACAAACCGATCGGTCTTGAGTACGAGGGTGGAAGAAAACCCACTCAACTACCCACGTAACCAACCTCATGCCTTCCATAGACAATGTATTAACGCGGCGTCGACGCCCACGATAACGACGACGACAGACATCGGCGCGCGAGTTGAAGCAATGGCAACTTTTATCCATCGACGTCGGTCGATGCGCAACGACGGGAGTATGAACGCGCCTTTTATAAGGTGCGTTCATACTCCCGTTGTTGGGCATCGGTCGACGTTTCGACGGTGCGAAGCAATGTCAATTTTAACGCGCAACGTCACGCAACTGGTTAGCGGCGACGGTATTGTGAACGATCTAGTAGGTGATGACATGACCTTACCCTGAGAGTAGTCACTTTTGGCATCTAACCGTGGACTACGCCTGGACACGATATTTGTTACCGTAATCAACATTCGAATAGGGCGTCTAATTATGTGAATAACGATACATTAAAACAAGGTCAAACTACGGAATATAGCTAAACATAATATATATTTCCGTACGTACCCCTATTCAATTATTAACTACCGACACATATTTCGCGCTCCTGGCTTACGCCTATCCCCCAGAAACCAGAATATATTAGCACGGGTAAGCAATAAACATGTACTTTGTGCAGAGTTCTACTTAATATCCTCACTATACAAACTTTTAATTCTGACAAAGTTATAAATCTTACTAGGCCCTATTTAATAATAGTCAGATTTATAACTTTGTCAGAATTAAAAGTGTGCATTGCGGCATAAAGTAATTTTCGACTCTCGTTATCTGGTCTGCTACATACACCATCTCTTACCCGCCGAATTAGGCTACTTTTTACCTGTGCGGCGCCAAGAGTTTAGGTGGTGTAGCCAGAAGGAGGCAGGTGAAATTGCCCCCTCCCCCGTCGGTCATTGTCGGTTGTGATTGGTACTGGCGGTTCATTTGACAAGGGGAATTACGATGTCAAATGAGTATAAAAATAGCAATTTTTCATGCGCTTCATGCGCATGTGCCTCACAAATTTGGTTTAGTTAAGAGGCTCGTTTAATGCAAAAATGTACCTCAATCGTGGTATAATATAGAGCATAATAGCAAATATCCATGCGCTACCCGCGTCTTTCTTTAATCGGTAAAGGCCTATGGTGTTTTTATCGACATTGGCAATTTTCGGCCCCTGACTTCCAAACCCTGGGTACACGTCATCAATGCCCACCGTTCGTATGATTACACAAATTCTTGTCGGTTGCCTTTTATTTTTTGCCCCCAAGAAAAACCTATAGCCATTCATGGCCGCGCTTTTACATTGTGCAAGCCTTGTCGTTTCAAGGCGCTTTAACCAGCGTTACATACAAGTACAGATCTTTTTGTATGTCTTTTTCGTATTAGTCGTAATTTTGGCTACTTTGGATTCAGAGCTCTGCGCTATGCGCGGTTAAGTGCCGCGAGTTTGGCCGAATGGTAACACTGGTCGATTTAAGATGATGCCACGACAGGATCTTGTGCACGCGATTAACTATAGGATAGCACATTACAGCTTTATCTAATAACCACATGAACGTGTAAATTAAGACCAAGAGCTTACCGAATGTCGTCTAAAATATTCACATCTAACATCTGTTTCACAAACATTCCATAAATAACTGTTTTACACCATATCCTTATCATGCTTATTTCATGACCAATCAAAATATATTATCTGAATGTTCCAGCTACATGTAGGCCTAAACCTTAATTAGAGATACAATCATAAGTTATTCTTACAATGTATCTGATTGGTCCAATAAATGACATGAATGATGGATCATATGTTTATAACCAATATGGGCACTTATATTACGTAGCTTTCAGACTAAAACACCCTTATTTCTGGTGGCGACAAGAACATAAGCAATTATTTTATCACAATCTTCTATGCAAATGTTGGGTCAGGATAACGAAACCGAGACCACAATTTTGAATCTTACACGACTTCCGCATGTGTCATAGTATTTGTCAACAAAATTTGTAGGCCAAATAATTGCAGAAATAGCGTTCTGTCGGGCGTCGGCTGGACTAATAACCGCCAGTGAAGGGAGTCCAATCCAATGACCGAAAGATCACGAGTCGCGCTCCGCACAACTTCGATTTTCGTCGCCATATACAGCCTGTCATAATTGCGCAATTAGACTAGCTTCATGATTTAGACCAGGAGAGCACGAAGCTATATTAATAAATTAATAAATCATGGGGAAATTAAAAAATCGTGGGGATATTAGAAAATAGTGGGGAAATAAAAAAAATCATGGGGAAATTAAAAAATCGTGGGGAAATTAAAAAATCGTGGGGAAATTAAAAAATCGTGGGGAAATAAAAAAAAATCGTGGGGAAATTAAAAATCGTGGGGAAATAAAAAAAAATCGTGGGGAAATTAAAAAATCGTGGGGAAATAAAAAAAAATCGTGGGGAAATTAAAAAATCGTGGGGAAATAAAAAAAAATCGTGGGGAAATTAAAAAATCGTGGGGAAATAAAAAAAAAATCGTGGGGAAATTAATGGCACATGTCGTACACCGTAGTTAAGGTTAAATTGAGCACATATGGTCACATTTGAAGATTGTGGTGATATGCATGCCTGTGTTATAAAAACATAGACGCCAACAAGAATCGGGACACGAATACTTTTACTTTACTAATCCAAAACGATGAAGCAGACCCTTTGGCTCACTATTTACTGTCGCCTTGACCACAGGTATAGATCAGCTTGCGATTCCAGGTGAACCGTGCCGCAACCTATTTTAGCCGGATATAACTATCCAAAGTTAAATCATCGTTACGTCATATTAGGCTTACAGGGGCGTAGGTGTGGTGCACATTTGTTAATGATACAATATAGGATATCTTTTAAGATATCCTATTAAAGCCATTATATGCTATCTTTTCATGTAACACCCTATATCGTTGATCTCCTTCTGTTAATGTAGCTTTTTTTGCCAAATTGCATATGTATCATACATTAAAATATATTTAGTTACAGAGCGATACGATTCTTAATATCTTCAAAATCGAGGTTTGAAATTAAGTACTTGTAGTTCGCACGAACTACTTTGTGAACTACTTATTTTTCTGGCCTGTTTTGTCATTCGTAATAAAAGGGATTGAAACCATGTTAATTCCGTTAACAGTTTTTATGGCTACGATTAAAAACAGGACACAAGCGAATACATTAGTGGGGTGCCATAAATTGACGAAAAATACTATAATGAATTAAGAAAATTTATTTTAATTTGTTTTGTTCTGTGAAATTGTTTAAGGAGATGCGGTGAACATGGTTTCAGATCATGAGGAGTCAAACTTAAATTTCAAAGAAAAAAACATTCGGGGGAAAAAATTGAAAAAGATGGCATACAGGGTGAGTCAAAATATTCAGGTCCCGATTTTACCGATTCTTTAAACCAGTTAATATGCAAAGATTAATATATTAATTGATATGCACAATAACGCATTGTTAGCTATAACTTAAATTTTATTTCATTCAAATTGGTTATTCCAAACGGGAGATTATGTGCATTTTCCTAAATTCTGTGTAATTTAATCTGTTCCAACTTCCACGGTACCTCTATGAATGAAAAAGTTGAACGCACGCATTTTGAATAGTATGCCAATCAATGGCGTGTTGGTATTCACAATGCCTACAATGGAAAATGTGGGTATATTTGGAACACTTTGGATTTCGCGCTTCTTCGTTAATATGTTGTAATAATTGCCGTATTATCTTGGAAATTTCACCAAGTATGAAGAAGAATTTCTACTTTTAAAAACAAAGATGTATTTTTCCTGATTTTCCAAAAAACGGGACCTGAATATGTTGACTCACCCTGTATATCTCTACAATACATTGGGACCTCGGTATCAAAGTAATTCATGCAAGTTTACACCACTTTCAAAAAACCCACGTCAATAAAGAATGGACTGTAATACGCGCGCCATGATTCCGGTGACTGACCCATGATGTAAAGCCGATCGATGAATGTATGCAGGTCCCCTATATTTCAGGATACTTATAAGGCGCATTTCCCATAGACCAATGCGCTGTACATTAAAACACAATCTAAAATACAATATAGATACAGCATGCAACAAAATAATGACACATGATAAAATAAACTGCTCACAAAAAGTATCGAAACACTTAGAAATGATCCAATATATAACGGCTCGAAAGGGTACGCATTAATCGAAGCCAATATCCAAGTGCATAATTTTGTTCTGCGTATTTTGACACCTCGATCGATGAGATACGATGTTGCGGAGCGGAGTTATTGTCATTTCGATGGTCGTGGGTCCAGTTTCAAAAGTGACAAAGAGGTTTGCATTACCGTTTAGAATGATCAGATTCGTGATTTTCAATAGGGATGAGTGTCACTTTTGAAACTGGACCCACGATCATTGAAATGACAATAACTCCGCTCCGCAACATCGTATCTCAACGAACGAGGTGTCAAAATACGCAGAACAAAATTATGCACTTGGTTATTTGTTTCGATTAATGCATACCCTTTTGAGCCATTATGTATTGGATCATTTCTAAGTGTTTCGATACTTTTTTTGAGCAGTTTACATGACCTACTAATTACAAAGCAATTATGATAAAAACATATATATATAAATATACAATTAAAGGTAGATGACCCGATCACATTTTCGTAACACAGAATTATTTCAAACATACGGAGATTTTCATATCATATGAAAGCTCGTATTTTTCTCATCATCATACTGAAATTTGACGGCCTAGATCGGTATAATTACGGAGAAATCGATGAAATAACGTCGAATTACCGCGAATGGTGGTATACCACCGATATAGTTTGTGTACAACTCAATGGGTACAGTTCACGGCATCTTGTGCGTCTAAAATAAGAACCATTAGAGCTATGCAACTCAAACTTTGGAACACGACTTTTTTAAGGATGACCTTTCATGTAGAATAGAAAACTTCAAGTTGAAAATCGGAATATGATCGGGTCATCTACCTTTAAGAAACCAAAAATATGCACAATGACTAGCAATTAATTTGGGAAAAGGTAGGTTTTTAAGAGATTTTTAAAAGCTTTCATATTTAGGACAACATTAAGCTGCCGTGTTTTACTATGTTTGTGACTTTTCTACATAGAGCGTGTTTCTACCGGGGCACTGCAAAGTTAACGGTTAGATTAAACGGTAAGATTTAACGGTAAGTTTTTAATCCCCCATGTTTATACTCGCGAAAAAAGTTACCGCTAAGTTTATCGATCGTATCGATGGGCCAAGAAGTTTGACTTTTTGTTAGACCAAACAATGCCGCCCAACCTGAAAAAGATTGCCTCAAAATGTGTATAATCCAGCCTGACACGGTTCACATCAGAACATAACGGTAGATTAATCGGCTGGCTGTTTTCTACTCGGAAACTTACCATTAATTACCGGTACTAAACCTGGTTTGTGAAGGCTTTTGCGGTTACAAAACTTATCCGATTCTTAACGGTATCTGCCTGTTTCTCTGGGCAAACTTTCCGGTAATTAACGGTATATGTTCCCCAGTAGAAACACGCTCTTAAAGGAAAGCGGTCATGGTGAGGAAAAGAACCGCTGACGGCGATTGTTGGTCCAGCTAAACCTTGGCTAATAACTAATACATCACTCATATCACACGATAGAAAATGCGTTCAATCAAATGAAGGAGGGTTGATTGAGCGCGCCGTTCACATTGGGTTAAGGGATTGTTGTAGGGTCGCACACAATACCGCTTGCATGTAAACATACGTAGAACAATTACAGACTGCGCCAATGTCCAACTTGTTTAGATTCAAATAGTCGCCGCGCGCTGTTCAATTTTCGTTAGAATCCTCACCATGACCGATTCCCTTTAATTAAGCACTTGTTTTGTGTGCATGGTTACATTAATCCAAATCAATATAGTGTTTTGAACTCGCCACCTTTCCCGTTGCATGTCCAGCTTTTTACATTTTACACCATCTGAGATTCGACTTAGCATATCGCAACAACTACATGTTCTACCCCATAAAAGGTGTACATTTTCTGAAGGGGAATCTCACAAGGAATCCGAATATGCTATTGGAATTGAGATAGGACCTAATCATGCTAATGGTAACATGTTGTGATTCAGAATGTTCAAAAAATATCGATCAATCATAATTTTACTGTGCATATTTGTTCCTCACGCAATTACCCATCAGAACATAATGGTTGTCAAGGGAAACTTGTTGAAATATATTTTATCGGGAAGAAAATGAGCACAAACGTTTAAATTTCATATTTATTTCCGTTACCAAATATATGTTTTGGGGTATGCACCCTATTCTGATCTAAATGGCATTTTTGAATTCCTCTATTTGAGAGCTTTCCAAAAAGGTATAATTTTGCTATAATTTTGCTATCATCGGTTGAATACTTTTTTGGTATTTAAAACCGATGAATTAGGGCAAGTTCATCGTGTAGCGAATAGGGAGAAAGCCAAGGACAATGCAATCGATTCATGATTACAATTGTTACATAATAGTTGACACGTTTGTCGAAACAAAAACTTATATAGAATATAAAACAATCTATAAAATGAGACAAAAATCATGTTTGTACCGTACACTGGCGTACAGGGATGAGGAGTTATTGTAAATTGAACGTAGAATTTAGAACATTTTCTATATTCCCCATAGAGATTGTACACAGCGTAGCTTCATGCACAGCGCCTCCGCCGCTACCGCCACCGCTGCCACCGCCGCCGCCGCCACCGCCACCGCCACCGCCACCGCCGCCGCCGCCGCCACCGCCACCGCCACCACCCCTGACTTTCGAAGTATAATCAATCAGATCTCAGCCAAACAGCCGATTTATTCACGCAATGTAGCTAGATAAATATGCTTTCAAATGACACCTAAACCATAGCTCTACCACATTTAAATGTTGAGTTATTAGAGAGAGATGGATGATTCGTCACCAAAATATGCAACGCCACCACCCTGTTGTGGTGAGTTCAAAACACATGGCCATAACATAGTTATGAATAGGGCCCCACAATAAAGGCCGCTTGGAGGGATTTTTATTAAGCAGACAATGTTATCATTACTAACTAAGCAAAATCGCAGCTATAAAACATGCGACTGATGTACTTATGTTTGGTTTTCTGGTTTAGGCCTAACAAGCTTTATCTATATATGTTTGGTGAATAAAAACTCTGAACTCATGAACTCATAAACAGTAGTGTAACAGTGGGATTGAGAAGATTGATTTCTACCTACCACTGATAATTAGCGCTGGAATTAATTCCAACATTTATACTGGCCACTGATCTGGTAATTTTCTGTACAGGTATAAAATGTTTTATTGGAAAACGAGACGCATGCAATCACCTACAATACAATGAGATAGGAACCGCGATCACGTGACCACCATTACGAACGAGCTATTTGCCACGAGTGCTGCCATTGATGTCATTGTAAACGAACCGTGATCACGTGACCACCATTACGAACGAGCTATTTGCCACGAGTGCTGCCATTGATGTCATTGTAAACGGGTAACCAAGTTATTTACGTTCATTGTTTATTCATACACTCTTATCTTGGCGAGATCGAAATGGGTTTAAACAACCTTAAACAACCTTAAACTCTGTTAGTTTCGTTATTCCTCCCTTCTAATTATTGGTTAACGACCGTTAATTTTCGGTCAGTTTAACTCTTAATCAATTATTGTTTTAAACTTTTTAACCAATTAATGTTTAAAACGCTCTAACCAACTAAAAGTTTAACAGTTAACTAACTTGGTTGCTTAACACGTTTAACCAATAACTGTATAGGATTTAGTATAACGCTTTATACTGTTGTTTATGGAATCAACAGTTATTAACCAGTAACTGTATAGGCTTTATACTGTTATTGTTTATGGAATCAACGTAGTAGTTATTGGCAAGTTGGAACCTATATCATCAGAGCTGACAGCGATATTCGAAGGCAAGATTACAATACACGTCTCGCAATCACACAAATCAACCGCCAGGCAGGCCTAAATGATGTTTGTCTCGCATGCATTATAAGCTTATTAAAAATTTACCGAAAATCCCCGGCGAAAATCGCTCAGAAAACATCATTTAGGCCCACCTGGCAGTTGATTTGTGCAACCGCAAAACGCACATTACAATCCCACCTTCAAATATCGCTGTCAGCTCTGATGACAGGTTCCAACTTGCCAATTGATATTTCCGAATGCATTCGTCCGCCATGATGTCACGTTGACCAGATGCACGTGGATAAGTTACCTAAACTGATTTAGTTTATGAGTGATGCAGTTTACGGTTATGAGTGATACAGTTATATTACGTGTGAAACCAGTCGCGGTTCTTAAACCGATCTAACGCGGCCCTAATTTCCCTAAAACGTTCTTAAAGTTTAATACCTCATAAAACCGAGAAAAATTAATGAATATTGAACAATTTAGTTTAACGCCACCGCACGCCGGTATAAACCAGAAAGGTTTAATGGAAGTAATCAGTCGTTGTAGAAAAACCTTAAACTTTTCCTCTTAAACAGCATCATTCTTATTCCAGGACTTAAGAGTGTAGGGATGTGTAGCGCCATATACGGTCCTAAAAAACTCGTAACTTGCCAGGTAAAAAAAATGCTTATAACTCCAAAACCATAACTCCAACGTAAAAATATTACTTAGACAGAATTATCTTCTCTTTAATTTAAGATATCGCTCGTGAAGATTGACTGAATATTAAAGATATGTGTCAAAATCCAAAACGAAGTTAGTTTTTAATTTTAGCATTTGATTCTTCTACAGGCAGCCTTGGTGTAGCAATTATTGATTAACTGGTAGGGACAACTCACCGGTCGATAGTAAGATTAGGATTGGGGATGCTTCAATTGATCAATACGTCATAAGTACACCCAATTTCATGTTTTTCATGTTGCAATATTCGATATTCTACCCTTCATTTGTTTCTGTGATATATTGCACTATCAACTATTGGTGAATAGATAGTTTTCTTAGTACAAACCAATATATTTGGGCTCAACATTTTTACATAACAATAGAATTGAACAAGAATAGTGTTTTTATGTCTGTCCTAAATTATTCATACCCCATACCAAGTCTCAGGATTGAGGCCATTTTGTGTGATAATACACATGTTTTTGACATTCCAAACATTCTTTATATTGTGTGATAGGCTTTTATATTGTTATGCAATTATTCCATGATGTGTGCATACAATGTGGATGCATTACAAATGTGTCCTATTGAATGTACAGTGAAGGATGCTATAGGACAACACTAGTTCTTTGTCAGCAAGGCGAAGAAGGTGAAATAAATCAATGAGGACCTTTTTGTGTGCATATTGTGATTGCTCACAAAGAGTGGAAAGGCTACACTACAGAGCTATTTCGAAACAATTCCAAGTGCCAGAATCCACCATACAAAGCAAAATTAGGAAGAACAAGAAGTTCAAATCAGTAAAAACATTGAAGGACGCAGTCGAAAGCCAAAGGTGTATGCAGCTTTGGTGTAGCAATTATTGATTAACTGGTAGAGACAACTCACTGGTCGATAGTAAGATTAGGATTGGGGATGCTCTGCGCATGCTCATTTGGATAGCACGGCCCTCTTTTGACGTAAGTGCGCCAATTACGAATAACGTCTATTGGCCACATCTCCGTTATTAAACCAACGATTTGAACGAAACAAACTTTATTTGGTAGCGAACGGAATTATTCTTATTGGTAAGAAAACGCAAAACAATAATACATGTGTCTAATACAAATTGTATATTTTTTGTTACAGGCCAGCTGTATACTTAGCGTATTAAAGATATGTCACAGTAAACATGGTAAACATAACCACTATTTAAAAAAATGAGTGTGTTTTTAATCCATACTTTTAATGCTTAAATTGTATCTGTATATTATTATTACATTGTATATTTAATTATCTTTTAACATATTTCAATGTAATTAAATTGGTATTCTTTAATATGTTTATCTTTTATATATGTATTTCCTGTAAAGCGCATTGACCGTGTTTTTGGTAATCACGTTTCATATCATAACAGACAAGACAGATGTAACATGTAATAAAAATACACTTCTTTGACAAAGTTGTCCTGATGTTAATAGGTTGGCATTTGCGGATATAGCAGCTTATAGGGATCAGTATATGTGGTTAAAATGAGCTATATACAAAATGATACAAATGTTTGCGCAACTATCCTGTCACTGTTCAATCATTTATTTGGTTATGAGCCTCTGAAGCCCATTTAGGGGAAGGGGAGTAGCCAAAAGATTTGATGGGGAGGGGAAATGCAGTGGCGTATTCCGGAAGGGGAGCAGGCCATTACCCCATTGACAAAAGAGTAAAACATAAAAAGGAAGAATATGAAAATGAAAAAAGTGAAGTGAAGAAGAAGAAAGAGGGGGCGGGGAGGGGAGGGGGTAAGGAGTAAAAGAAGGCAGTGTTTTATGTAGGAATTATTGTTTTTAGTAGTCATGTTAGTAGGCAATAAGAAAATGCAAAAGTTACTGCTTCGGTATGCTGAATTTTTACCTTAAAAATACCTTAAGCTTTGTGTTTTGATTTTCCTCCTGTTAACTACCTATCTAGGAATCATTTGATTTTTAGTTAGTCATGTTAGGGATGGCATCCAGATTCTTACGGATTAAAACAATAGATCGGGAGTTGTTAAATGCGTTCGCTAAGCATGGCTAAACACGTATTGGTTGGTCATTATTTAACCGCGTTCCGTTTATCTACACCAAACTGTCCGTACGAATCTGTATGCCATCCCTTAGTAGGCATGTGAAGAATGCCAACATTACTGCTTAAAAATAAATGCAGAATTTTTGTCTCAAAATGCATAAAACCCAGAAGCTTCAAGGAGCTTCGCCACTGGACTCCACCGGGGCCCTAAGACGGCCCCTGGACCCTGGGACACCGTTGGTCGCTCGCTCACAGGGATACAAACCCATCAAAATAGTTATGGATATGCGGAGGGGGGGGGGGGGGGGGGGGGGGGGGGGGGGGGGGGGGGGGGAGGGGAATGCGAGGGATTGGGCGAACCAGCGGGTATTTGTTATGTTGGATCGACGTTAAAGACAGAGCGCCGAAGTGGCGAGGGAGTGACGTTGCACAAACGTGAACGATAAAATTACAATATCACATCAGTAACCAATTAAAGAACTTAATAATTAGAAAATATTCGCCAAAATTCAATGACTAATAAAGAGCACAGAATTTGTGTGGAGAGGCCTTTGATCTCTGCCTACAATGCTAAATATCCTCGTTGCTCGCATACAAATTCTTTTTAGTTAAATAAACTCGGATTAATATTTATTTATGAGGCCCATTTGAAATCAGTTTGTCGAGCCCTCCTTGCGTAACAACCAGTAGCGTAACTAGGGTCTTCAACTGGGGGTCTGGGCAGGCCTGTGATCAGGGAGGGGTGGGCGGGAGTGGGGGATAACCGAATATTTTTTTGTATATACATAAAGTTTGTCATTTCATTGGGGGCATCAGGGGGAGCAAGGTCTTCTGGCTGAGTAGGAAATGTCCCCCCTAGTTACGCCTCTGTTAACAATAATCCCTACACAATCTTTCGCACTGTGCCTTATAGATAGGCCTACATGTATCGTTTCCATTTCTCCTAAAACCCGTCATTATCTGCCATTCAGCGATATCCAGGACGCCGGGAAGTTCCTTTTTGCTTCGTCTGGTCAGCACCCGTATCGACCTCCGGAAGTCTTGTTCCCCCTGATGCCCCAAATGAAATGACTAACTCTATGTATATTAACAAAAATAGTCGGTTATGGCCCCTCCCCTGATCACTGGCCTGTCACCCTGATGCCCCTACCCACATTCGAGACACTAGTTACGCCACTGACGCCTATTATGCCGGAATTTGTGCATTGATCTTAATGGTGCGCACCCATAACACAGTCGGCATGGAGGGGTCCCTTTTAAATCTTCTACTAAACCAAAAACATCAAGCGAAGCATGGGAAGGTCTTGAAAAAGAAAACGATGACAAATAAAGTAAAAGATGTTTACTCAAGTGGTAGGCCTATTCAATAATGATTCCTTGCAACCATATATCAACCAACAAAATGATTAAAAATTGTAACCACAGGTTAAAGTTTAACCAACAGCTGTTGGTTAAAACATATTAACCAACAAACGATTACAAATTGTAACCAACCACAGGTTAAAGTTTAACCTACTACGGTTTTAACCAACCAATTGTGTATAGTTTACCTGATAACCTCCCGTTGGTTAAAATTGTAACCAACATGGTTAAAGATTTTAACCTTTGTTCTGAGAGTGTAGTGCCTTGTCATGTGCCTTGTCCCGTGCCTTGTTCTGGGCTTGCCCTTTGCCAAAGTTGGTCCTGGCCACGGGTTTGCGCCAATATTGAAAGCCAATATTTGGCCAATGAAACATTAATATTGGGCCAATAATGTTATGTTGTCTGGGTTAAAGTTTAGCACAAAAAAAAGAAGAAGTTTAGCCAACATTTTTTAACCAACCACTGTTGGTTAAATCATATTAACCAACAATGATTAAACATTGTAACCGCCCACAGGTTAAAGTTTAACAAACAGCCGTTGGTTAAAATTTTAACCAACATGGTTAAAGATTTTAACTTATGTTCTGAGAGTGTAATGCCCGACCGACCCATTTTGTTACGAATTTTCAATTAAATGGTGTGATTTATTTGTGTGATTTGTTTAGGAATTGCATTTCAAAATTTTTGCATTTGTTTGCACATTTTTGAAATTTCGGAAATTGATGGAAATTCCCGTTTTTTCGAGGCCTAAGCCGTAAATTTTACCTCCTAGTCAGAATAAATGATGTTATAGCATTTTTAAGATAATAATTATTGTAATGCACAATATTTTGTTATGCAATAGTCTGAAATATCAAGAGATAGATACTGATCATGGATCATACCGTAATTAGTGTTTTGACAAAGTGTTAATTTTTCGCAACAATACACTCTTAGAAAAAATAAGCAATGTTGGATCAAATACTACACTTCACGATTGTAAAAAGGGAACAAGGTTGTTTGTAGGGTAAAAATGAACACAACAGTGGTTGTGTAGAGTCTTACACAACACATAGTGAACATTTTACCTATCAAAAAGCTAATTTTACCCAACAAAGTTTTAAAACTTTGACACAATATCGTTGGATAAATGTTTACCCCAAAACGACCAGGTTCCCTATTTTGACCCAAATATGTGAAACACTTTACACAACCGGGGTTGTGTAGAGGTTTTACCCAACACTTGTGTCATTTTGGTACACATAAATTGGGTAAATTTCCTTTACCCAATAATGCTGTGTAACAGTGTAGGCAATTTCCCCTTTTGTTGTGTAACATTTTACACTACATTATGCGGGTGACAACGGTCAAAGCTTTCTTGCTGGAGGCAGGCCTTGAAGACTTAATCCCGGATTTGGAAATTGTGATATGTTTATACATGTTATTGTTATTTTAAGACAATTATATTGTTTTAGGAGTGAAGTTGCTGTAATAGTCCTGTACTACTTGCGTATATTGTTTTATTTATTGTACTATGTATAAATCATATCACATTTTACCTACAAAAAGCCGGGATAAGGTCCTCAAGTCCTGTACCTGCACTAGAAGTTTCTGACCGATACGCTGTCGTCCGCCATGTCTGAATATTGCAAAATAACATAACCGATTTGGTGCCGCATTTAATACGAACACAACAAGCAGTGTTTTGCTCGCTTAACCGGACCAAAATATGGTGCCCTGAGCTCAGGTCATCAAACTGGTTGCTACGAGATCAGCTTGAGTGCACACCGATGTATGCACATTAAACACTTCCCTGCAACAACACAATACCGAGTTATCGACCTTAGTATATATACGGTCCTAGCAACAGTGGACATAGTCGCTACAGCCTGTTTTCATCAAAGTGCTTGACATTTTTGTTATGGACCGCATGGGATTTTCGCTCAACATTTGCAGTTTTTTACTACTGAGAGTGTACATCGCGCAGCAGCCTCCTTCACATCCGCTTTCTGTCATGTAAAATGGAGTCCGGACGTACACGAGACTACGATGAATCTTACACTTTGATAGTGTCAAATCATGTTTTACCCAATAACGGGCACTTTTCTACACTTCCAGACTTCCAGATGTTTAGCACAATATTGGTTTAAAAACTACACATTTCTTTTGTACCCATTAAAATTTGACACCCGTGTAAAAAAAGTATTACCGTTATAGAAAATGACATTTTACGGAAAGAAAAATTGGGTTTCTACTGATTTTGTTACCAAAATAACCGCTCAAATTTACGTGAGGATCATCCGAAGTCGGATTTAAGCCTAATTATAATGAATTATGATTCTTGGACGTATTTCCGCACACAGATAACTTGACGTGCTAAACATATTATCATAAATATATCGGTGATTACCACAGAATTATAAATTACTGTCATAACTCTGTGCTATCTGAACGAGCCACCTAAGTAACTGGATGAATGGGTCTGGAGTAATAACCGCAATTAGCGGGACAAAGGGTGTGTCTAGCTGTGAAGAATGAAAGTCGTTGCTATCTTTACACACACATTTTCAGTGCGTAATCACCATAGATTTAAAAATTTATAATTCTGTGGTAATCACACACAAATCAATGATTTCCTATACCTAGTGCAACTTTGCTGTTGTTATGTCCGGTCATTGAAATCACCATAACTTAAAAAGTATCCATTCGATTTTGTTGAATGAGGTATTAAACTGCGGAGAAGAAGTTTGCTCATTTAATGTATATCTCAGATTTTTGTACCGATTATCTATTTGGAATTAGCCAACCTCAAAGCACTTGGTCCGGCTACGATGTTAGACGATATTGTTCGAACACTTTGTAGGTGTAATGTTAAGTGTTCCCCATCCATATTTTTCTGTAATAATCGTCTGTCTCATCTTGAATGATATTCAAATACACGGCTGTTTGATGGAGGCATGGGGGGCATAAAAGAAAAAGAAAAAATTCTTGCCCCCCCCCCCCAGTTTCCCCCCCCAAACATTTTTCTAATTTTTTAAAATAAGAAGAAGAAAAAAGACAGTTTAAGCATAAAAAGGCAATTTTTTCGGGCTGCGCGCACATTTTCGTACTTAATTAGGTTAAATTAGACCATTTTTTCTTCAATTTTAGCATAAAACAGCTTAATTTTGCGCGCAAGCGCGCATTTTCATGCCAAATTAGTTAGTATTATACCAAATTTGACCATTTAAGCGTAAAAAGGCACAAAAAATGTGCACGCAAGCGCGCAACATTTTTTTTTGCCCCCCTAAAAAAATCTTGCCCCCCAAAATCCCCCCCAAATTATGAGGCTGGTGCCGCCACTGGGCGTGGGGTCATTTGCCCCAACCAGTCACAACTAAGCTTGCCCTCGCGGGGCCTCGCCCCCATCAAATTTCTCCAGATAGCTCAAAATGTTGACTTTTAACTTCAAAATCATCTCGAAATTATATGCCTTTTTGTTTAGACCACAAATAATCTAATTTTGACATTAGTCCAATGAAATTGGATTGTTAGTTTCCTGTTGGAGGTTTGAAAAACAGGACGAGATGACTTTTCATTGTTTATTTGGATTTTTTCATTATTCATTATTAAATCAGAACCGATGGTTTTCGAACAGAATTGAAGGTACCCCACCATACAAAGCATGCGGTGTTAACTAATTGCTACCCATGAGTAGCGTAGCCAGCGGGGGAGGGGGGGGGGGGTGGCTGCCCCGGACACCTACTTTCCCCCCACTTACGTGAAATTCACAAGGAAAGTGACTAGAATTTTTTTTGGGGGCAACCTTTTACGAAAATTTTAGAAATCCTAGCTACGCCACTGCTAGCTACGCCACTGCTTCCATTGTTTTGTTTATATTACACCTGAAGTAACTCTTTTAAAACAATTAAGTATTTTTAGATGTGTTGTTGAAAATGTCAAAAATGTATCTGAAATATCGCAACGTCAATTACATTTGAGTAGGTAATGCAAACATTTTCATTATAACCACATACCATGACACCACTGCCAATAAAATCCCTTAAAATCAATAGGAAGAGATGCCAGGTATTTAGAGCCACTAAAAATTAGATTTGTATTCAAGTTTGTCAGAAAATGTAACAGGAAACTGGGAATCAACTTCCATTATAGCAAGTCTAAATTTTCGCGCGCATCTCTCCCCCCACCCCCGCCCCCTTAAAAAAATTGGATGCTGGTGCCGCACTGAAACAGTGTAAGTACCGCAAGGATGTTCCTTCTGTAAATTAACGAGCAACAGCCTGAAAAGAATATGTTTTAATGCAATTATTGATGGAAGAGGGTCATACTACATAACAACTAGTAATCCAGGAGCGATAACTCAAAGTATCATTAGCCAATATCCCAATTTTATGTTTTAAATGAAAATATGACACGAGGGGGTCACAAGACACTTAAATTGTGTAAAGCGTTTTATTAATTTACTAAAAATATCGTCTGCTAATTTTAACGCTTTCCATGCGGCAGGCGGCTGCAGACGACATTCCATATTTTGACAAAATGTGTCAAAATTATTTAATTTCATTACCATATTTGGAATCACCATGAGAATTGCATTGAAATAAGTACAAACATGCCTAGTATCGGTTCAGTAATCGTTGAGGTAGACCTTGAAAGTTGGGAAAGGTTTCTGAAAAATCTGTTTTGTATATATGGTAAAACCTTAGTAATAGCCGCGTGGAAAGTGTTAAGTACTCGTTTCAAACACAAATAATTTCCTATTGGCAATTTGCAAATTTCGAGGAGATTGTAAATGCTCAATTTTCATTAAGATTGATTGGAAGTTTTGACAAGGGTAATACCCTTCTATTTATACTCATTTCCTACTTATAGGAGTCTTCGTTCACCTACCCCTGA
>CM069456.1:34504026-34758653 GCA_035610835.1 Ophiura sarsii | reverse complement strand
TATTATTTGGTCACAAAACAATTATTAAAGGGAAAATGGTTCTAATAAATGATAAGACTATAGCATAATTGTTGTGGTTACAGTCTGTATGTTCAAAATACTTATGAAGGCATGGGTAACTCGATCGAAACATATAAGTATTAAAACTTCAATGTAAAAGCTTCCCTTAAGGGGGATGTGCACCTTCGCATAGCCTCCGTAAAACTGCCGTAACTTCTTCATTATTCATTTAATCTTAATAAAAGTATACATTTTTTTGCAGGAAAGGGTTCAATGAATCCAACTATGATCATGAAATTGACCATTTTGGAGAAAATTATAAAAAACATGTTTTTTGACCCATTTTAGGTTTGGAAAAGATAACTCAAAATATATTTTGTTAAATTTTGTCATACTAGTTTTATTATATTCCTCATGCAAATCCCTAGGAATCGTTTTTTTTTTTTAATTTTTACTTTATTATTTTTTGAATTACAGACCCAAAAGTGCCAAAAAACCTTGTTTTTTAACCTCCAAAATCGTGAAAATCACGTTTTTTGGTAAAAAATCATATTTTTTGGCACTTTTTGTTCGATAATTCAAAAAATAATAAAGTAAAAATTAAAAAAAAAAAACGATTCCTAGGGAATTACATGAGGAATATAATTAAACTAGTATGATAAAATTTAACAAAATATATTTTGAGATATCTTTTCCAAACCTAAAATGGGTCAAAAAACGTGTTTTTTATAATTTTCTCCCAAAATGGTCAATTTCATGATCATGGTTGGATTCATTGAACCCTTTTCTGCAAGAAAATGTATACTTTTATATAGATTTAATGAATAATAAAGAAGTTACGGCAGTTTTACGGAGGCTGTACCTGAAGGTGCACAGCCCCCTTAAAAGGGATCCAAATTAGTCGTTCTTCTAGAACTTAATCCTATAGTGAGAAATCGTTTTGTCTAAAGTTAATCCAAATATTTCCAAGTCTGTTGTAAGTACAAAACCAAATCTCACAACGTAAACAAACCACATTCACCCCAACATGAACAACAGGACATCTATATTATGGAAAATGTAGCCGTCAATTAATGAAATGTTAGTACCCTCGGCATCTTGACACTCTTCCGACACGCTATCTATCAAACATTTGTGTTTACGGGAAGTTTAATCAGGGGTGAAGGTATTGAATGGTGTTCTAAAATTGTATCTGGTTCCCAGAGATTTATTTTATATCGCATCATAGATCATTTTAACATGGTTAACCCGACATGTGCTTGTACATCTGAGTAGTTTGACGGCATACTTGAATGATGCCATTATCTTGTACATTAAAACGCCTGAGATTCTTCTTCTCTCTATAAATTGTATACAGTGTGTCGTTTAGAAAATGAAGCACGCTAGCTATACTAAATCCGAAAATTTCAATCAATGCCATTATCTTGTCTGTTAAATGCCAGCGATTTTTTTCTCTATACTCATACACTTGTAATTAAAGTGTTCCGAAGGAAAATGTTACCTTGCATGCAATGAATACAATTGTAATGATTTCGTCATTTATATTTGCATATGGTTCTTAAAACAGGGTATTAACTTACGCAACCTTTAAGAAACAAAATGCCTCTGACATGGTCATAAACCTTAACATGGTGATTTCTTTTATCATGTTTATGGGGTCCAATCATGTCCCAAGTAAAAGAAGAAAGTATTCTTTTTCTATTGGTGTCTAATTAAAATGCTCGTGATATCTGCAAATTACGTTAAATCGAGAAAGCGTGAACTTTAAACCCCACATAAACTGACAATTTTCAGAATTGCTGTAAAAATACAAATGATGTGTTATATAGCCGCGTGTGATGGCTAATAATTTTCGGGACACGCTGTATAAGGACACATACATTTTGTGCTGATGAGTGGGACAACATATAGGCTAATATTTCTGGAACTTAGTTCGCACTCACTGGGTTCACATAGCTCTATGTGATCATGTCATGGTTTATCATGTTTATGGCGTTCACAAATTGGCATTTAAGTTCATGAATCTTGACTAATGTCAAGTATATGACAGATAGTGTTTCATAAATCGTTGCAAGTTTGCTCGTTCGTTCCCTAAGGAGTTGGTATGCCTTGCTTTATCGTGTAGGCCCCTTTGCAAATAGATTATTTGTGTTTTTATTAGCATAATATGCACGTATTTGATGTTGATGTATATATGTATTAAACATATTTGGTATATTATGCCTATTTAGGTATCCATCATTCAATTCGACTTAATCCAATCTTCAATCAACACGGGAATACCTAATTAGCCTAATTAGCAACTCATTTGTTACGCTTCAAGCTATTTAGTGCAAACGTAGGTTTGAAAGTTCCTTGCAATACTTAACCTATGGCGTTACTATATTAAATATAAGGCCTATCATGGGTAGCCTAACAAATAAAAGGTGTTAATTCATAACATTGGAAGTTTAATCCGACGAATTAGTTCCGGATTGGGTCCAATTGCATTTAAATCCCATTATCTGTTTTACAATCGTCCAAACAGACCTCGGGCCATTACAATGTATAGCCCAAACTCCAATACCAAACCAACAATATACAAAAATAAACAATGATATTGGCATAGATATAACCCTTCCCACGTGGCAGCCGTCTGCAGACGACAGTTCCAAAATGTCACTAAATGTTTCAAAAATGTCAAAACTATCGAATGTCATCACCATATTTAGAATAACCATGAGAAATGCATTTAAATAAGTACAAACATGCCTAGTATCGGTTCAGTAATTCTTGAGATAAGACTTTGAAAGTTTGGAAAGGTCTCTAAAATCTTGTTTTGTAAAATGGTAAAACTATAGCCGCGTGGAAAGTGTTAAGGATTTAATTATTTTGATATAACTTAGTCATTTCAAACACAATCAGTAATGAAATTGCGTTCCATTTGTTTATGGCTATTTAGATCCATTTGCGTGTGTGATTCACGGTGTTAACAAAGGACCTTTTGTTTCGCTTAATATGTATATATTATTCAATTTACAATGCGACTGTTACACTGTTATAGTGTTAATTATATACTTTTGTGTCCACTTCAAATCAAATACAAATGCTGCCATAGTTACGAACAAAACAAATTTTGCACTAATTACATATGGTTATTACTCAACTTTATTCAACGAACAAAAGGCAGTGTGTAAACTGTAAATACTGTAATAAATATCATTTGTCACGAACAATACGCAAACAATGTTGCGGTATTTTGAGCCATTCCAGGTTTAACTCTTTCGACGCGGCAGGCAGCATGCAGCAGACGACATTCCAAAATTTCACAAAATGTTTCAAAAATGTCAAAATTACTGTATTTCATTACCATATTTGGAATCACCATGAGAAATGCATTGAAATAAGTACAAACATGCCTAGTGTTTGGTCAGTAATCATTGAGATAGACTTCGAAAATTATGAAAGGTTTCTGAAAAATCTGTTTTGTGTATGGTAAAAATAATAGCCGCGTGGAAAGCGTTAAGTGTTCGTGTGGTTTTACCATTGAATGGATTTCGTTGTTCACTAGGAGTAATCCAGGTCGGCATGGTCAATGTCAACCAATACAAAATTGAGCCCAAATCAAATCCCATTGAAACGCTTTCGTGGGTGGCAAAACGCATAACTCTCGATGATTTTCATATCCTCTAATTCATTTATAGAAAAAGTTCAATATTGTTTGTAAAACTTTTCAAGCTTCAGAAAAATACAACAATTGTACAAATTTGAGAGGTTTTTGAAGTGTTTGTGAACATTTTGAAGGAAGTTTAAATTATTTTGGGGTGTTTTTTTCAAATAAATATGTGTTTTATACTATAAGTATAGTAAACAATATTAACACATTTAAAGATCGTTATGGGTCGCTGGGCCTATCAACGCATTTCTAAAACTCAAGCTTAAATATTTGTGAATAACTATAGAAGCTGGAAAAATAATAAATGGTCTTCCATTTCCCACCACACCGATAAGCCTACTACATGCTACATCTATGCCGATTCCCCAAAAGACCCGCATAATATAAGCCAAGGTCGACATTGAAACTGATGAACGATCTCATTATCACTTCCATGCACCCAAGTTCAAAGTTGCATTTCATTGAATAGAATGGCAAATTACTTTAGCGTCTAGTTTCGATGTCAACAAGTCAAATTTATGACTAGAAGGAATGTGTATTTTGGCATTTTGGTGAATTTGTTTTGGGAAATAAATAAAAATGTATATCGCCAAGATTTGTTTATACTTTTTATACCACGTATATAGGCCCACGATATGTTCATGAATAGGTGTCAGATAGATTTGTCTTGCGGTAGGTTCACAAAACATGATACATAGGCTACATCATAAATCGGCTTACCATTATAAGAGAATACCGTATATCATTTATATACTGAAAATAATGTTACGCAGCCGCAAATTGTTGTATTAAGTGTGGCCGCCAGCCACGTTTTTTCCTTCAATTTTTTTTCCTGTATAAAACTCATAGTGCAACTCCCCCTCCCCGGAAAATGTTGCGCCGTGACTTTGTGCTCGTAATTGCAATATTACACACCTTTACTAATTAATAACTTCACAATATCCTTAATATCGTCTTATTATTACTATTGTGATTATTTAACATCTTCATAACACGCCCTTTCCCGTATGTATATCCTTTCCAGTTTTAATGATCGGAGGGTATTTAATCACGTAACGGTTTTTCCTGTTACCAATTGGATTGGAACCGCCAAAGTTTATCTATTATAACATGATTACGAAGGGCATTACCTACGCATGAATCCATAGATCAAGTTGAACTGAAGTAAGTTCGATAATTTTATCAGTTTATGAATTCTACAACAGACTTTTAAAAGATATTTTAATTTGATTTGAGAATGGTGCAACTACATAAAAGACTTGAGGATTTTGAAACTTTTGAGTATAAAAACCAAATCCGGGAAACAAACCCGACGTATTGAACACCGATAACGAGGGTTCGGTAACGAATTCGACAACCTTAACGCGTTAACGCCTACACTGCCCAACTTGAAGTTAGCAGGCAGGCGTCTCACAGTTTTCCTTTGCCAAAATTCGATATGGCTGGTTACTCTATGGAGATTCACACCCCCTAATACTTGTAATGCATTCTGGTTGACAACGGATGTGATTTCAATCTCGTATTCATCCCAACGCCTTTTTAAACACAGTAGGTTACTGATAAAAATGTATCAGAATTGCGAAAGCTTCTTAGAATTGATGAAAGATCTCAATTTAGTTGGCTCTGGCAACATTAATAATGGGCTATGGTCCAAAATAATTTTAGATAATTTATAATTAAATAACTATCTTTAAAATCTCAATATTATATTGTGAGCAGTTTGAACACACTTTTTGTAACACCTTCCAGCGGAAATACTTCAAACCTATATACACCCAGCTCAGTATAAAGGTAATGCATTGGTATAAGCATGATAAGGTGAAGTGTCTGCTGGATTTGACATTTGGGATATATGAAAGCTGTCATAAGAGGAAGTCGTATTTCACAGCTGCCTATCGATTCAATCAATTTGTGAAAAGTATTTGTGCCCGTTTCAACATGTTCAAGTCACTATACTCTTTGTATGACAAAATATACAGTCCTCAAAATAAGTAACTGACCAGGTAATAAATATACTCTTAACTTAAAAATTCATAAGGTTGTAAAGGAATCTCTTCTCTTCAACTTGAGACATTGTTCATGAAGATCGGTTAATAAATTGAGAACGCTACATTGATAAGGACAGAACAAAGTGCAGTTTACATTTTCACACTTGGGTTTGGAACCCGCAGGGGGTGTGACAGGTACATAATGTGTAGGGCTGCATTGGTCAATTGAAGCATCCCCAATCCTCATCTTACTATATCAACTCGTGAGTTATCGCTACCAGTTATCAATTATCGGCCTGTGGCTAGTCCGAGGCTGTGTCGACAAACAAAATGTTAAAATGAAAACTGACTTTTTTTTGGTTTTGGGCACATAACTGAGTTATTCAATCAATCTTCACGTGTAATATCTCAAATTGAAGAGAAGAGATGTCCTTACTACTTTATAGATTAATATTTGTACGTGAGAGCTATTGTTATGGAGAGCATATTAATTACCTGGTCAGTTACTTATTTCGAGGACTGTATAAATATTATTTAGATTTGATTGAATTTATATATAGCGGTTGAATTCAAACTACTTGTTCGCAAAAATAGCCTGTTCATAAATTAAAGTAAAGGTTATAATCGAGAGGTGACCTGAAGTTTTGATTCTATCAAAATCGAAACGATACAAACATCTCTTAATTATTGAAAATTCAAAATAAAATAGTGTTGTGAAAAGTACTTTTGCTACAAATTGGTATTTAAAAACTGTAAACATATATTCATTGTTTCTAATACTAGTGTTAAAGCAATAATTGCAAGGGGTGTTTCAATAAAATAGTATATGACAGTTTACGGTTGTTGTTTAGAAAAGTATGCATTCTATTAATCAATTTCAGTTGAATTTATACCCCGCACGCCCTATAACCATGATAACCTTTAAATCTTCCAAATGAGGTTACCTGCACGGTGACTCCAGATTATGGTCTTGCATAGGGGGTGTATGGATTTCAACTGGAATAGCCCAATCGGAATACTACTATTGCCAATAAAATAATGGTGTTTGCGATGAAATAGGTTTAGTTCAGGTCATACACCAAAATGATGTAACATTTAAGTATTTACAGACATTTACATCTATGCATACTAAACATTGTACATGCTTGATAATGTATTGGCATTGAGTACGGTTCGTTTGGCCCGTTTTGAAAAAAGTGACATAATCAGAATATTGCAATTAAGTATCTGGTAATATTATAGACCAAATAATATGCTTAATAATAATGTTATCTCAGATGAACTTTTCTTTGAATTTATCATTTTCATTAAGTAACATAAAATCAGCGAAACTGTGTTCCATGCATGCATTAATCATGTTAATGTATTGGACATTAAAGGCGAGCTACCATCTGGGTAACTAGCCACATCCAGTTCTCTTGGGAATTTGACACTATAATCACGTGAACAGGTGTATGACCAGTTCGTCTGTGGTGAACTACCAAAGTGGTAGGCCAGCTTTAAGGGCAGTTTATGTTACATGCCCTTATACAAGTTATCATGTTTTATACATATCGGCCAATTTAACGGCATTCACATTTTAATGATACTTTAACTAATATAAAGCACCCATTAAAATCATACGAAAATAGTATGCTCCTTTGATAGGCTAGACTTTAATATAACACCATTGTTATTATTCGCTTCCGTTATCACCCCATTTAAGTATCATAATAATATTGTGAATATATATATGACAGTAAACCCAAAATCCCTGACCTTTTGTTTTAACAATGTTTTGTTTTAAGCAGGTTATCAACAAAGACGAGTTGAAAGACAGTTGCCATTACCAGTATAAACATGAAATACCGACGGAAATAAAATATGCTCCTGGACTTGCCTCGATGATAGCCTAATAACTCCTATATCGTAGGCGTGAATGATCATAGGTGATGAGAATTTGACATTTTTGTCTGACTGACGCATGATAAAGAATTATCTCTAATAGTTTAGCGTGGTGGTACAGTCATTTATCGGTAGCGGCTAATTTCGGCCTACATTTAAATTACATCAAACTCCCACTATCATGACTATATCTAAAAATAGCAGGCTTGTTTTAATAATAGTTTGCTGTTTAAAAATACAACACTGGTTCGGTATAGCTACTTCATGTTATTGCCTTTCACTTTCCACGCGGCTAATTATAGCTTAATACAATAATGATACAAAACAGATATTTCAGAAACCTTTCCCAACTTTCAAAGTCTATCTCAAGAATTACTGAACCAATAACAATGCTTATTTTAATGCACTTCTCATGGTGATTTAACATTTGGTGATGAAATTCAATAATGTTGACATTCTTGAGACATGCTTTTCGCTTGGAAAGTGTTGGGCACAACAATGTGGATAATTTGAAACATTGCTGACTTCGATATGATTAGATAATGGATAATGTTATGTTTGAGAGTGTAGAATATTTAACAAATATGTCATAATTTGATATAGGTATTTAGACCTGTTAGTGTTGAGCATTTCGTAACAAAATGCTATATGGAATATCTGAGATATTTGGCTTGGGTTTTGTGTGAAAGTGAAAAACGGAGAACTTTATGCAGCGAAGGTTTTTTTCGTTAAACACCTTGTCCTCTTTTGTAAGGTTAGGGCTTAACAAGCCCTTTTGTGGTGTGACTGTGTTAAACTTCATGTGTTATTTATTTCGGGATTCAATCATGTTTCAGCGTAAGTGTAAGTTGTAGATTGGTGATACACATACGCTGAAACATGATTTAATCCCTTTCAACAACGACCAAGGATTTAAACGCCATTTCATAAATAGACAATGCAAATAAGAACATAATTTAATTGTACTTTATTAAACGATGTCACTCAAACTATTTTCAAAAACCTTAACACTATTAAAATGATCAAATTAGAATAATAATCAAGTTCCTTTTAGCTTCAAAAGTCGATGTAAACAGCGTGTGCACAATCATTCCAAAACTACATACACCTGCGGTTGCGTCCGCGTCGCGCGTAAGCACATTATCTGCGTGGTGCGGTACTGCGGTTCGATCGGCGTGATGGTTGCCCATAGCAGCGTGGTTAGCAGCGTGGTTTATCTCGAATTAACAACGCTTTGCTGCTATAAATGGGGAGGTTGTTGAATTGTGTATTGCATAACGATGGCTTAAAATAAAGTTGAATGAAAATGTTGAAGAGGCCTTTATTACAATATGCTCACCATGTTCAGGAAAGATAAATTTATTTAATTGCACATTTTTACCGCACTTGGCATTTGAGGAATTCAGTGCAAATTTTGGAATGGCGCTTGAACAGAAAACCAAATTTCAAATTTGCAATTATGGCAAACGAGTCAACATCTCACTAATTAATTCAAAGACTGTAACTACAACTACAAATGAAAGTATACATTGTACAATATTCAAAATGTTCGAGATTAGTGTAATGTCAGCAACGGATTAAGGAAAGAAGAAAAACCTTTGGAAAGATCCACATCTCACTTAGGGTTAGTGTTAGGGTTAGGGTTAGGGTTAGTGTTAGGGTTAGGGTTAGGGTTAGGGTTAGGGTTAGGATCACTGCTAATTCATTCATACTGTAACAACAACTATAAATGAAAGTACATTGTACATTCAAAGTACAAGTGTAAGTGTAATCATGGTATTGTCAGTAAAAATAGGTGAAAATCTGAAGAGAAAATGAAGAAAGAAAGAAAAGGTTTTTTAAGTTACTTACGATTGAGTACAGACATTTTCCCCCGCAGGGTCCAACTCTGAAGACACTGTGACACAAAGTACTGACATAAATCCTAAGTATAATCCTAGTGTGTGTAAAGACGGAATCTTCTTGACAGCGGCAGCAGCCATGATGAACAAATAAATACAAAAAGTACTACCAAATATAATTGGTTAAAAATATATTAATATAAATCCTTGTAAAAACGAACGCGGCCACACAACAAGTTTTGAGAGGCGATATTTCCGCTGGTGAAGAGATATGGTTCACATTGAGCCGATTATTGTTTGTTTGTTACAATACTTTCGAAACTGTTTTTATTTTTCAGATACACGTGTGTGCTATGCTGTTTATTCGCGGTATCAACAGCAATACAAATGACACGTCCCGCGCTGTCTTGACTCATAGAAAACTACTAACTAACTGACTGACTGACTTAACTGAACTTTTTTTCTCCAAAGTTAGCAGCTGGTTAGTACGCGGCATTAAAATTAAGCTGTGTGATTCGTCAATGGAAGTTGCCATATTGTAAACAGCGCCCACAATTGCAATATATTAAACCAACTCTTGTACAGGCGTAGAATGTTGTTGTCATTGACTACACGGCGTAAAGCAGACTGGTTTATCAGTCGTTGGTCAGTTCAATTTTGAAAGGACATCCTTTAGAGATAGCGCGAGATAGTGTTTTCATAGGGTGGGAAAGGTTGAAGCAAGTACACAATATTTACATGGTAGAATCACCATTAATAAGTTATGTAACACAGTTGTTGAAGAATAATTTGTTTATAATGATATACTTCCGAATTCAAGATGTATATTGATGGTTATTTTTGCTGTTGCCACTCACACGAGAAACCCTTAGCAAAACTTGATTAAAACAATGTTTAAACATTTTGGAATATCATCGCATTGTATTGAAACTAGAGTTCCTTTAGTATACCCTACCGCTGCATGTTTTCAATGGGGGCTTTTAAAGAACGACCTATACACTTACACAGTGAGGTCCACAAATGGTAGGGTATTCTAAAGCTTACCCACAGCTTTATTTTGCACCATCTGTAAAACTAAAGCAGCGGCAGCCTTATGCCCCAGCGTTTTTTTAGCAAGTCCCTGTTTATAGCGTGGAATAATCCCATGTTCCTAGGAAAGAATATATAAATCAACGTTTTTGTTGTATACAGTAGCGTAACTAAGGGTCTTCAATTTGGGTGGGGCATGCGGAGAACAGGCATATCATCAGGGGGGGGGGGGGGCATATCTGACTATAGTTTTTAGTATGCATAGGTATACATAGAGTTTGTCATTTAATATGGGGCATCAAGGGATAAGCCTTCTGGCAGGGAGGAAAATGCCCCCCCCCCCCCCCCCCACCCTCTGGTTACGCAACTGGTTGTATTTTCCGAGAATCGAACACGGGTCGATCGACGGCATGGATTTCCAGTCTCTGACCACTACACCGCGGTAAGTTCGCTACGAAAGAAACGTTTTTCGAGCGTATAGCCCGCCATGATTTTACATTGAGGAAACGTGGGAGGGGCTATACCAACATTGAGGTGATTGTGTGATTAACAGTGCTGAGAAGCGTAACGATATATCCCAGGCCCGTCAGATGGGGGGGGGCGACGGTTGCGATCGCCCCCCCCCCCCCCCCCCCTTTGATTTTTTTTTATTTATTTTTTTAAGGTAAAAATTGCGTTTTTCTTAGTTTCAAATATCAATGATAGTAAAACTACTCATAAAACATTGACATACAGTGGTTTTTTGACTGCGAAATTTTGTGTCCGTGTGAAAAATTTTGACGTGCGAAATGTTTTGACTTCTACCCCCCCCCCCCCCCCCCCCCACCCCCACACACACTTACGTGAAATTCACGAGGTGACTGACTTGGAAAAATTTTGGGGCAACCTTTTACGAACATTTTAGGTGAACCCCCCCCCCCCCCCCCCCCCCCCCCCCCCTCCCCCTTGGGCAAAAGTGTCTTACGGGGATGTATCCAGTAAGTGATGTCCAGTGTTGGTATGCTACTTTAACATTATCTGAAACGCCGCACTTAGGGTTGTAGGCAAGTTGTCTGCTGCCACCAACAGTTGCAATTTGGACTTGCACTATCGCATTTGTTGCAATATTATACATTGTATGAACTGAATCTTTTAACGTATGAAGGAGATCCCATCATTAGACAAAACTTCAGAGCTTTCAAACTTGAACATTCAATAGTTTGGCATGAGACTCGCATGTAGTATTTTGGTTAATTTCATTACTGAACAAATTGTTGCCCCATTTTATAACCTCGTTATCCTCAAAGTCATGGCTTTCTTTCCAGACAATGCAATACAATAACGACAATACACATTGGGCCTTTCCCTGCCCACAGTTTTATGAAACACACGATCCCTTACATCTGTAGAAATGTCAAAATTTGACATTTCTACAGATGACGCGCAACTGATAAAGATAGTTATGACGTTTGCCTTGATATTGATCTTTCTTTTTCCGCAGATGGCATCAGTTATCACGAATACCATAACCTTTTAAGGTTTAGAATATTTTGAAAAATATTCAAAGCAAGTTTATTCTACGTATCGTGTCGAAGGCGTTTCAGTGGCGTAGCTCAGGGGGGGCAGGGGGGGGGGCAAATGCCCCCCCTGACGAAAAAAACCAATTTGAGCCCCCGCCCCCCACCCCCCCCCCTAAAAAAATAAAGGGGGTAAGAAAAAAAGGAAATAGGAAAAATTTGAGAAAACAGATCGAGGTTATTAGCCAAATAGAAGGAAAAATTGTACATGTAGTACATTTATTGTGCGATTTTTTTGGACTGTGCGAATTTTTTTGGACTGTGCGAATTTTTTTGCTCTTGCCCCCCCTGAAAAAAATCCCAGCTACGCCACTGGCGTTGTACATATTGTATGAAGAAACAAATACTTAAATTGGATACTGTTAAAAGCGTTTTGGTCAGATTTGTTTCAGTTTCTTTTACGCGCCATTATTATAGCTTTCAAATCCGGATCTGTTATCATTCAACCCACGAATACAAAAGAATATTATTTTAATAACGACGGGCAATGAACCCAATAAATACATTACACTGTAAGAATAACCGTAAAATGACAGGTATCGTTATACGTGTATTTGACAGTCAGCTAATTGCCCCATCAGTTTACATTCTTATATTTTGAAAAAAATGCAACAGAAAACGGGAGGAAAACGTGTAACAACCCGTAAGATTACGGGGAAATGAAAATTGTTACGGAACATTTGGTGTCGGTAATTTTCACGGAATTGTGCGGAATTGTTATTTACAGTGTAAGGAATTGGCGTCCAATATCATTGGTAAATGTACCTCGATTGTAAACATTTAAATTTGAACTCGTGTAATCAATGAGGACCAACAACATGTAGCCTCAAGTTTATCAATGAGGACTAAACAGGATTTGTACCCGGGACGCTTGATAGGTAAACACATTAGGTTAATATGATGTGTATTAGAATATAGGCTATTTAAGCCTGGCCCGAGTATTTTGCTTGAGTCTGGTCCCTTCAAGCCTGCAAAGTGTAGTTATAAAAAAAATACTGTTCTACGAAAAAGTTACGATCCAGCTGATAAACACCTTAGCAGTATAAGGGATAATAAATGTCAGGGAACCTACGCCGGTCTTTACCTCTTGGAGGGGAAAATGGAAGGTTAGGATACGTTAGGTCCCAGATTCTGGACTATTCTATAGTATCGTCCGATACTGGAACACCTAGTAAGGTTCGACATTGGTACAGAGTCAATGGTCCAGTATCGGACGATATACTGGTGCATATAAAATGTTCCAGTATCGGACGATACTGGATTACTGGAACACAATTATGTACCAGTATCGGGTTTTTTCAATAAACTACTGGTAAGCTGTGTACCAGTATCGCCCGATACTGGCACATAAAAACGTTACTGAAACACAATTTGGTTTTCAGTAGTACACCAGAATCTGGGACCTAAAGCACACTTTTTTCCAAACGGTCAACTGAAACAATCCACGAGTTTAACACTAACTATCCCCGGTCTCCCCGATCCCTCAGATGATTGAGTGATGAGACTATCTTAACGAGGTGATAATTCCTTTACAATATTGTGTGATGACATCTTGTCTGTCCAATTTGTATTCTCCTGTGTTTGATGCCATTGGACAACGTTTATTATTCTGTCTGGCCAATGGGCAGATTGTATTTCCTATACAGACATCACAGCAGCCACGAGATGCTTCCCAAAATGCATTGGGAAATTAGATTTTTATAAAATTCATTCAGTTGAACATGTGTTAAATGATCCACATTAATTTAACAAACTGTTATTTCATATTGTTGTATCACCTTCACTTAGAGGTAAACATACTTCAGTGGTAATCATGGTAATAGAGCGGTGGCCTTTAGACATATTTTCGTTATCAGTTGAAATTGGCTTCTTTCTAATTTTTTTCCAGTGGAATCCTACTTTAGGGATACTAGTTGGTGGTATTAGCTCGTTCGAATCGAATCGACATGACTAAGCAGAATAAATGTGTATGCCTCGAAAACACATCTCAAAGCAAGTTATGGCAAAATGGATCATTAAAATAATGAAACTTTTCCAAAATGGGAAATGTCTCGTTTGTTGTCACGTGACAATAACATGAATATATGCTCAAATCTAGTGAAAATGGTTAGTTGTTGCAGAATTACCTCTCTTTCCGTAAATAGATTCATCAGGTCTGTTGATAATCATGAAGTAGTAAGGTTTTTTTTGGCAAAACCAATATTAGATAGATTACAAAACTTACGTTTTAGAGTTTTAGAAGAAGGGAAAAAAGGGGAAAAAAGGAAAGTTTTAGAAGAAGAAAAAAGGGACAAAAAACACAAGTTTTTTAATCTATCTGATATTGGTCTTGCCAAAAAAACCTTACTACTTCATTACCTCTCTTTGCCGACAGTACCTTCTCCACCGACAACCCTCACCGTGTCAACCGATTAATTGCAATTTTGAGAGGGGAGAGAGACCCCCCCCCCCCTTACTCACCCCCCCCCCCCCCGTTACTCACCCCCCCCCCCCCCCCCCCCCCTGTCCCACGGCCGTAGATGCAATATAATCAAACATGTCGTTTAATGATATTATTACAGTAATCCAAGATGGAAAATAAAATTGTTATGACATTTGCATTATGGGAAGAATTTAAACACGCTCCGTTAAAACAAAATATCACAATAGGTGAGAATGATGACGCGCTTCATGCTTGTCTGTTCTAACAAAATTATCGTGTTATGAAAATTGAAATGAACTTAACGTAACCTCATCTAGAAATATCATGAGGCTTTATTTGATTCATACACATTGTTAATGTTTTCTTGTGTCTGAATTATTATAGTCAATTTCTGTCTCTAAAAACTACCCAGGATTTTGAAAGCACTTCCAAGTCAGGATGTTAGAAACTTCTTGTCTGGGGTGGAAACAGTGAACCAGATCTTATCAAATATATTTTGGTGACATAATTCCTGACCATAATATCTCACACTAATGTAAATGTTTCTTTCTCCGATAAGCAGAAGTATGTATATTAAATATATGATATAACACGCCAGCAATTCGGACTCGAAATGAATGGATTGCTCTTTAGGGCATCTGTTACCCTTTAATTGAGTTTATTCGATCGAATTAAACGTTATTCAAATAAGAATATTCACTCAGCACTCGGCATAAAAAAGTACCCAGTAACCATGGTGACTTTATATAAGATTAGATTGGTGTCACATTTGCTACCATAACTATGTAAAAAATCTTTACATTTGTCCAATATTGATAACGGAATATGACAAACTTAATGCACTTTCAAAAATTGTTATCCGGTTGGCAACTTGGCTGCTCGTATCTAGACACACACGATTCTGCATTCTCATCAGATCGGAATGGAACCCGTGATCTCCCATGTAGACATGGTGGATGGATGCATTAATCGATCAATATTCTAATGGACTATTCTGTTTTAAAACCATACACCCCAAAGGAAGACATATTACCTTAATCTTCCCCAACAGGGACTGTGAATTCCAAATTAGATTACCTGAATGGGTGACTCCAATTAAAATCAACTACAGTCATCAAAAAAGTAACTATACAGGTAATAAATGGACTTTTAACTCTAAAAATATATATCCTACCTAAAAATATTGAGTCATAAAGTTGAGAAATTTATCTTCTTCAATATGAGATATTGCACGCTAGGATCAGTTGAATATTGAAGAAATGACAATCCAAAATGTAAGGTCAAGTCACAATTTAATTTTCACATTTTGCATTTCAACACGGGGAGAGCATGACAGGTAGCGTGTGTGTGGCGTATTGATCCTTCGGAACAATACGGCCGACTGTCCAACCTGCGCATGCATCCCCCAATTGCACTACCGGTAATCGATAAAGTACCCGTAGATGCAGTGGCGTAACCAGCGGGGGGAAGGGGGGGGGGGGGGGGGACGGTATGGAACCCTTGCCCCCCCCCCCCAAATGAAATCAAGTACGGCTGTAAATGAAATTTACAAACTAAGTACACACCAAATCCCCCCCAATAATGACATCGTGTCGGTTGAGATTGGCACTGTCGGTTCATTTGACGAAACGAATCAAGGAATCATGATGGTCAAAAGTACACATATGAAAAATTTCGCTCGCTACGCGCGCATATGTCTTCCCAAAATGAAATATTCTTTGGTACAAGCTTGTTTACAGCCAAAATGTAGCTCAATTGTCCAAAAAATAGCTGTAAAGTCGAAAATAATCGCGCGCTACGCGCGCATTTCTTGACTCTACAAATCTTAGGAGCCCCCCCCCCATTTCAAGTCACTGCCCCTTCTTGCCCCCCAAATGAAAAAGTCTAGTTACGCCACTGCGTAGATGGGTCCGCGTATAGAAATATCAATATGAAAATGAAAATCGGACTTCACCTTTCATTTGGGAGTGTCATTTCCTCAATAATAACCCGATTCGATAAAAATATTCCAAATTACAGAGCGATACGATGCCTAATAACCTCAAAATCATGGTTTTAGAGTGAATTTAGAGTAAAACTTGAAAAATAGATTGTACCGGAGCGGTACAATCTATTTTCAAACAATGATTTTGAAGTAATTAGGAATCGTATCGATCTGTAACTTTACTTAGAAGATCTTTAGGATTTATGATCAAATGTAAATCTGCAAGAAAATCTGCTTTCATAGTAAAAATCAATGAAAGAGGGCATTACTTGGAAAATATCACATAATATGCCTTTAAGGGGATGTTTACCCTTTTTACATGAAGTTTATCAAGCGCTCTAACTTTTGAATTATTGTTTACATTTTTGGAAAGAAGGAAATGAATCAGAGAGTCCATTTTAGGCATCAAATTTTACTAAAATACAGGATCACCCCTTTGGCCAATTGAATGGACCGAGCTTCAAAATGCCGTAAATTGCTGAAACGCTCCTTGAAACGCTCCTTGATTAGCCTTGGTCACGGTAAAATTATTTAAAATAACGCAGTCCCAGATTGTCCGTAACCATCTGGCGTTACTAAGCACGGAAATCCCACCCTTCTACATAAAGCTGAATATAGCGTGCTAAGCCAATTGAACTAGGATTTACGAACTAAGAGCTGTGCAAACACGAAGCCTTGCACGTCCTGCATCCGCCGATCTAATGTTTCACCCTATAAAACCGATGGAAATCCAACGGTTCTTCGTGGGTTGATATTGCCAAATATGGCGAATAGGTATTATTCATAAGGTATAACATCCAATCAGAAGAGACAAGCAACCTTTGACTGGTAAGCATCGTAAATATTCATTAAATTGCGCTATTACGACACTAGTTGAGGAGGATCAACATGTTAATGATATTAGCATAAATTACTGCACCAGTCAATGCAAGTTGTACAAGGCTTTCGGGCCTCGCCCTCAGTCGAACTTCGTTCTCCCGCGATGGTATCTCATGGCAATCATTACCGTTTATACTGGGCCGGTTTTTTTTTATTTATCAATATCAGTATAACTTAGCCCGGACTACTACTACTTCCCGATACAAATTTTAGAAAGCCTGACTCAAGGCTACTCCTTAATTGGACTTTTCGCAACTGCCTTTTAGGCAATGCATGTAAGTATAGCATTTTGATACAATCTCGAATTCTTTTTGAAGAAATCGTTCGGGACGTCATATTCCTCGAATTTTCTAAGGATCTTTAACTTCTCATACGTAGTCATTATGCCTGTCTATTAGATTCCTACACCCCCACCCTCAATTCCACCGGGACCTTTATAGAACATTACCAACCTTCCCGTTAGTCCCCAGAGACTTTCGTTAGAACATTATCTTGGGCGTTAGTTTGTAAAATAATACGTATCGAAGACGCGTGAACGACAAAATGCGATTTTTATCTATGAACCTGGCAACACTTAAGAAAATATGAATTCCCCTTCTTAGTCTCATTTTATGGAATACTAGCTTCTGGGAATTGGAATATATTAATCTGTTAGAAACATTGACACAATTTATTTGAATTAAAGAATATTTCTTGTAATGCACAGTGGTCGAATGTCTGTTGATATGATGAGCGGAAAAAAAATCTACCGGATAAAAATGGCGGAAAATGTGTGGTAATGTTCGAGTCACGCGACAACTGTCGTCATGGTAATAGAAATGGTATGTGTTTGGTTGTACCATGGATACTAGATACTGAACGATTAGATAAAGAAGAAAAACCTGCTTTACGGGCCCGAACGTCCAAATTTTGGGTTTTTTTGCGAATTTTCCCAAATGAAATGAAAATGTTTGGAAAAGAAATTCCATTTTTGTTTGCAATTGTTTTAATGTTTTGAAAGAAAGGCAACCCGACCGACCGACCCTAATTGAGAGGTCCGTTTGCCCGAAGAGGGGGGTTAGTTTCCTTATCTGAAATATTCAGCCTATACAAATGTTGATACTCATACGCTAAGCAAAACCCTGAAAAGTGCATCCAACGCAAAACTCTGCTTTCCGTAAAGCGGGATCAATCATTAAAACTCCAAAAGAGGGACGATTCACCGATCGGATTTTATCAAAATGATAACAATTATTCAAAATACGCTTTGCGCTGAAGCAATTACGTAAGAATTAATCAACTTAATTAGGTAATCAATAGAACGGACATTGTTTGCGGCCCAAACGTGAACCATCGGGATTTCTCTTGCAATAATGTTTGTATTCATCTTACTGAAATTGAACTGTTACTCTAATTAATTAGCATATATCTGAGTTCGTCCGCAACTTGTGTCCCAGGACTACAAATTACAAATTAGATTTATTCCATCTTAGCGCCCTCAACGGAATAAAGCGCAACTTGTGTCCCATGACTACAAGCTCATATTTTGACACCGCGCTGAAATGATATTCTTGAACAAAATGTATGTCAAAACACTTAGCGGGTTGGTGGTGGTCGGAGAGGTAAAAACAAGGATGGTCACTAGCCCTAAACAATAACCCTAACCCTAAACACTAGCTCCAAACACTAGCACTAAGCCCTAAACCCTAACCCTAACCCATACCCTAACCCTAACCATAACCATAACCATAACCATAAATCATAACCATAACCCTAACCCTATTTTGAGCTTGTGGTCCTGGGACACACGTCGAAATTGTGGTCCTGGGACACAAATCGAATAAATATAATCATGATGAGCTTGTGATCCTGGGACACAAGTCGCGGACGAGATCAGATATTTGCTAATTGCTTAGCAATTTGTTGAACTCTTTTGTACTTTCAGAGAGCTCAAATAATTTGATTAAAACAAACTTTATGACCCAGTTTCGTAACAAGCATTAATCATGTTTCCGGTGCGCACAATGTGTTTTCAAATGTTTATACAGGTTATGGACACTTTTAAAAATGCAACATAATACTTTTATAAAGACGGATCCAACAAAAACTTTCTTATTCTTGGCACAATCATTATACTTTAGCATTGGGCTATTCCATTTGAAATCCCTACCCCCCCCCCCCCCCCCCCCCCCCATGGAAGACATGACCTTGATCTCCATTTAAAATGATCCAGCAATCGGTGTTTTAATGAAATTGGTATTATTAAGTTAAATCACATCCATCGGCACTACCTGTAGCTGAAGATGAAATTATCTCGTTCAGACCCGTACTAATTGTTTCGAGAATAACTTCTCTTAACACTTTACACGCGCGGCAAGCGTCTGCCAAAATTGTCAAAATTTCATTATCATTATTTGGATTCACCATGAGAAATGCATTGAAATTAAACATGCCTAGTATTGGTTCAGTAAGATAGACGTTGAACGTTGGGAAAAATTTCTGAAAAATTTGTTTTGTAGGCCTAAGTACATGGTAAAACTAATACCCGCGTGGAAAGTGTTAACACTTGGGCAATCAAAGTCCGGTTTTAATCTTATCACATTGGGAGCTTAAAGTATCAAACTTCTTGGCCAGATATTGAGACACTCAGGTATATGAAGACGTTCGTGGGACGTGGGCGTGACAGAGGGTTTGTTTCAACAGCTAAGACTTCGCATTTAGAACTTGTCTCCAAAACTACCCCTCTATACAGATTTATGTTAAATCATTGACCCGTCATCACAAAATGAGAGTTATGTCGGAACATTTTATTTTCAGGTTTGTCCAGATTCAAAATGCTTAGAAACAAGCTTTGACATGTCATATTGCTCAATTATTTCCCTGTCAAAATCCAAATTGAAGTTGCAAAATTCCTTAGTTTTTTTTAATTGATTTTTGGCATGTTGACCATGTCTTCTATGCACACTGCGACTTATTAAACGTTAATGCTAATTTTGTGGTTACAGGTCTCAATAATCCATGTATTTTCAGCTTTTCTATAACATTATGTTTTTAAGATTTTTAAGGAGACTGTTGTTAATCCGTCGCGACGCATAGGCCTATCCATAAATGATGCTCTTTAAAAAAAAGCGCCAGACGAAATACGATAGCGCATTACGACACTAATTAAGCAAGATTTGTATATAGTCTACTTTATATATTGCATTTAACAATTGCTCCAAGGTAGTCAATACTAATCATTTGAAACATTCTTCATTTTAGAGAACCATAATTACGTTATAAGGATTACCTAAGTTACCCATACTTCTTTCTTGCTTCATCGCCACTCAACTCGAGCAAACCACCTATATTTACGGTTTTTCTTGACACACCTCAGTTGCACCTTGTCAGTACTATATATATCATGAATACTGGAGTGATAGAAGTGACCTCCGTGTTTCTAGACCATTGACGGAAATACATTTGAGCTAGTTTATTTGGATAGAATTGGAAATACCTGGACCCCGGCCTTGGCGACGTTTTCACTCCTGCCTCGTATAGCGTCTATTATTGGGTTTTAATTCAACCGCTCAACGGAAGAGATCTCAAGCTAGATTTGAAAGATATTACCGTACCTGGTCGATTTACGCCATTGATTGACAGTCTGACCTTGCTGCCAGGGTCACTTGTTCGTTCAACTGCTTGAAGATTGTATCAATAGGCTGCGGAACGACTGATACATAATTAGGGACGCACCATTTGATTTTGAGGGTGGGGGGGGGGGGGCATGGAAGTTGGGGTCGGGCGGAATTTTTTTTTTCGCCGCCGAAGTCCGTAACATATTATTTTACTCACCAGTTGGTGTTTTTTTTTATTCCTGGTTGGTGGGCAAAGTGTTTTGCTTTTTTGCCTGGATAGTGGGCAAAGTTGGTTTTTTTAGAAAACTTCCATGCCCCCTCCCCCCCCCCCCCTGAGTATCTAATGGTGCGTCCCTAATTATAGAACGGAATGAACAATTTTCCTGGGATACATCGATTAAGTTATGAGATCTAAATTTGGAGTATTTTGAGATTTTTGCAGGTCTATTAGAACAAGATTGTCAACTTATTAATTTCATCACAGAAAGTTACATGGACAATGTTCAAATTTGTTCCATTTGATTATTAGCATAACATGTGAGATTGATCGGAAACTAGTTGTCCACTAAAAATGAAGGATTGGTGTGAAAGACCTGACACATTTGGCGAACAGCCATTGCGTACTAATTGCATTATTGTTGAAAGCTTACGGCTTTCATCGACACATTTATCGACACAAGATGAATAAACATTTATGATTATGTACGATCTGATTGGGCGATGGGCTATTCCGTTTGAAAACCATACACTCCCTATAAATAGACGCTTGACCCTAATCTTTTACATAGGGAGTGTAGATTTCAAATGGATTCCCCATGTAGGTAAACCCATTTGAAATCCCTCGTATTTCAAATGGAATACCCCTATAGACTTCCAAAAGCTTATGATAACCATACCATAAACAGTGTTTTATAACTTTGCTATGGAGTCCAGGATTTTTCAAAATCAAGTCCGAAACCTCAGCCGAATCTTTAAGTCCAAAATGATCTTATCCGCTCTATAAGAGAATGATGTGACCTGTATATACATAATATAAACTGCTCACAAAAAGTATCGAAACACTTAGAAATGATCCAATATATAATGGCTCGAAAGGGTATGCATTAATCGAAGCAAATAACTAAGTGCATAATTTTGTTTTGCGTATTTTGAAACCTCAATCGATGAGATACGATGTTGCGGAGCGGAGTTATTGTCATTTCAATGGTCGTGGGTCCAGTTTCAAAAGTGACAATCATCCTATAGAAAGAGGTTTGCATTACTGTTTAGAATGATAAGATTCGTGCTTTTCAATAGGGATGAGTGTCACTTTTGAAACTGGACCCACGATCATTGAAATGACAATAACTCCGCTCCGCAACATCGTATCTCAACGATCGAGGTGTCAAAATACGCAAAACAAATTTATGTACTTGGTAATTTGCTTCGAGTAATGCATACCCTTTCGAGCCAATATATATTGGATCGTTTCTAAGTGTTTCGATACTTTTTGTGAGCAGTTTACACTAGGTGCTCGCAACTGAATCTAAGTCCAACATTACTGTAACCATACCATTAACTGTAGTCTTCATAAATAACAGTGTTACCCATATGCTTATTCACCATGGTCGAATATGCAAAAGATGCTGATTTTAAAACATGCACAGTAAAAAAAAAAGTGAACAACATGTTTAAAAAATTGAACAACTGCTGTTTAACGGGTGAGCTGAGCAACTTGTTGCTCAAAATATTAAACATCTGGGGTTGTTTAAAGTTTTAAACACCTAGTTGTTTAACTTTTTAAACAACATGTTTAAAATCAGATTTTACACATTGGTGTTGTTTAAAAATTGTTGTTCAATTTTCAAGGGTTGTTTAAAGAAAGTTGTTCAATCCTCATGGGTTGTTCAAAGAAAGTTGTTCAATCATCTTGGGTTGTTCAAAGAAAGTTGTTCAATCATCTTGGGTTGTTCAAAGAAAGTTGTTCAATCATCTTGGGTTGTTCAAAGAAAGTTGTTCAATCCTCATGGATGAAATTGGCCTGTTTAAATAACCAGGGTTGTTTAATGGTGGTTGTTTAAAACTGCAGGGTTGTTTAAATGATGGTTGTTAAAAAAAACAGGGTTGTTTAATGGTAGTTGTTTAAAATTCCAGCACGATTTGAAGACTTGAATTTCTTGTGTTGAAGTACACAGACAGAACGGCAGAACTGTCGAATTCGGATGCCTTCTGTCTGTGGAGCAAAATCGCGAAATTAAAATTATATTTGTGCAAAAAATATCCATCTTCGCCGTCTATCATCAAACTATATCGGTTCTTTGGTCATCATATTTCATTATTTTCTTGATTGTATTTCCCCATCTTGTCAGCAAAATCTTTAAAATTATGATTTAAAATCGAAATTTGTTTACCGAATGAAATACGGCGGCCATTAATTTGAAGCATATCGCAAACGAATCATTGTGACACGTGACTTGTGACGTCACAAGTAAACAACGTTGTTCAAGATCACTTTGTATTGATGTGAACGGCGTTCTTTATACTGTAAACAACACCTGTTTAAAAAAATGTTGTCTTCTTTAAACAACGATGTATAACTTTTACACATCTGTTGTTTGAAAAAGTGTACAACCGAAATTGAACAGCGATATTTTGTACATCGTTTTCTCTGTGCCACTTTATGTAACAGTGAATTATGATGAACCGCAAGAGAATTATATTCCCTCGGGTTTGATCAACAGAAAATAAATATTTCGCTGTTTTCAGATTTCATTAAGTTAACTTAGTGTTAACTTTCCAGTGCCGCAGTAGAAACACGCTCTAAACTACAAGACAGATAGGCCTATAAATGACTGATTGACTGATTGTTGACCAGACATGTAACCTTTTGTCCCACAATTACATCGATCAGTTACATTTCCGATAAATTAAAATTCAACGTATTCAAACATTTACAAATATTGTTAACAAATGTTCCCTGGTTATTGTCTACGGCATAATTCACAGTGCTGACCAATGGGAATTCAGTTTGTAATATTGTCCTTTACTAAGCTATACCTACATAGAGGAAATTGCACCCACCTGTGTAAAACTGCACGGAACTCTAATAATATACCTGTATACCTAAAATATATCCTATATAAGTTGGCAGTTCTTTCCTTTGTTAACAAATCTGTGTCAATTTAAAAACAAATTGCAGATGGACTGCAGAACAATCCTTTTCCGTTTCATAATCCGATTATGTTCGTTTCAAAATCATTTCATCTTTATAGAGAACAAGGAAAGGCAATAAGTTATAAAGGACACGCGAAGCACCGAAAGTTTCGTCCCAAATTTAAGATTTAAGATTTAATATACATTGTTGTATGGGCCCGACCGACTGAATAAAATAACCATAATACAATGTGAACTTTAACATTAAAAATCATCATGAGTTTTTGATAAATCGACAGAGGGCGCTAATAGAGAACAAGAACAGGCAATAAGTTATAAAGGACACGCGAAGCCACGAAATTTTCGTCCCAAATTATTTAAGATTTAAGATTTAAAAGTATAATCGTATGCCCCTTAACTTCAAAATCTATATGTTAAGGCGACGAAAATAAACATTGTTGTATGGGCCCGACCGACTGAATAAAATAACCATAATACAATGTGAATTTAAAAATCATCATGAGTTTTTGATTTTTGATAAATCGACATTAGCGCCCTCTGTGATTCCTGTCACCCAATTGCAATATTACAACGTTGGGGGAATAATTTTCTTTTCGAGTGATTCAGTTAGTATAGTTTTTCTCATGACGTATGAGGGTGCTGCACCGTGTTAATAAATACGTGCATAGTACGATGGTGGACACAGACGTGTCATTCACGAAGTCACGCTATACAAATGCTATAAAATGAAATAATTTAGTTCAAATATGTTATGAATTTTTTGGAATCATATAATCAAAATCCAGTTTACGTTGAAACCAAGAAGCCCGTTGGCAAAACCAATTGACCTTAATAAAATGAGGTACTGAAACGGGATGTTTCATGATAACTGGGTTGGGTAACTTTGATCTACCTGCAGATTTCAAATCTGGATGATCCAGACTCGTGGCAGTTGTGTTATGATAAATAAAGGGTTTAAATTCAAAATAGGGTGACATTTTCAAACGTGAATTACAGACTCAACTAATATATACAAATATAACTCTTCATTTACTGATCACCAACATTTTGGCATGGTTATGACTTCTCACATGTTTGATTAGATTCATCGGGATTGGTAGTAATACGTTGGTTTATAACGCTGCGTCAGTTCGGCATCTCGTACGTCCATGTTGTTATTGGATTAAAACTAATGCGGCAATGTTTAGAGTGTTCACCATTTAGGGAGTGTTCATTATTTACGCCAGAGGGAGGAATGGAGGATTTCAGTGTTTTTGAAAAGTTCCCCCATCTCAAGTTTTTAAAATGTCAGGTTCCCCCCTAACTAGTAAAAAAAAATTCATGTCCCCCCCCCCCCAAATATTTTCAATTTATGCAATTCATAAATTGGTCAATATCCATGAACCGCACATCAAATATTGTTTGATGGTCAAGAAATGATAGACATCAATGATATCAAGGGCTATAGTGTCAGAAGGATCTGCATTTTGGGCCAAAATGATCCAACAACACTGAGAACAATTTGGTCACAAAAGGCCTGGATGTTTTTGTCTGGCTCTACATATATATGTACAGTGTATGCAAATCAAATGAAAATGCATTTTCACAGAATGCGATTGAAGCAAAAATATACCCAAAGCTAAGTAAGCAATACCTGATCACACGTATGTATCCCACCAACTTCCAATAAACTTCAAACTTTCTTATGTCCCTCGCATGCCTCCCCTCCCGCCTTGTTGTACCTCCTCTCCTCCCTACCCTTTTCTTTTTGCTTTTTCGTTTGTCCTCCAGTGGCGTAACTAGGTTTGATATTTGGGGGGGGGGGCGAGGGCTGGAATTAAAGCGACATGATTGTCTTTACTAAAGTAATGCGCGCGAAATTTTTAACTTATTTTGGCTATGATTGAAGTACATTTTGGCTCTAAACAAGGTTGTACCCAACAATATTGTATTTGGAGGACATTTTTTTTTAAATTAAAATTCGTGTTCCCCCCCCCCCCCCCTTAGTTAATCCAAAAAAATCGTGTTCCCCCCTGTCTCTACAGATTTTTTTTCGTGCTCTTCCCTTAATTCCTCCATTCCCCCTGGCATAAATAATGAACACTCCCTTAATTGCGCTCTCTATCATATATATCTATGTCTGTAGCGGGTGGGGTACCGCGCCATTTTGCGATATTTTGCGAAACCGATCGTGGTTATCACGTGATACGTATCGTTGAAAAAATAATTTACACTGTTTTAACGAAATGCACTATGGGATTGTGTTACCATCCTAAAATCAAAGAGGTCGCAAACTTGCTTACAATTGTATATTAGCCTAGATATAACAAGCTAAAAGTGACATCTCTGAATGTATAAACAAAGTGTACAAAGGAGAAATTGTTGGGCACACTGGTAAAATGGTTTTACAACAAGTTTTTGCTATCATTATCAAACTGAACTCAAGTTAAATCACTTATTTATCGAGCAATAATATAATTGTTTACGCATTTTTATTGTTATATATACCAGATGTTCCAGGGACTTCTATAGATACCCGTTAAGTAAAGCAGGTGGTAATATAGGGCCTATACTTCTACTCTTGTTGCCAGAAAGTTCACAGTTCGGCAACATTGCTATATTCAGATAATTTGATTTCGTATATTAGTCGGGTATGTACAGAGGGGTTGACGTGCACCCCAAGTACTAAACCAAACCAACTTTTTAGGTGCCTCTTAGGGTCCTTGAACACATTTTAGATGTTAACAGTGAAACAAAATGGGATGCTCTCCAGATATCCAAGATGGCGTCCAAAATGGCCACCAAAACGGGTCAAATCTCATAAAATGACATATAGCAATCAAATTGTATGGTGAAAGTATAGTTGTAATAGTGGATGTATGTATTAGACCACTAGACACTCATATCTAGAAGTTTTGCTTTGTTAACACACCTAAATCCAAGATGGCCGCCAAAATGGCCACCAAAAATGATAAAATTCCATATATTGGCATATATAAACCAACATGTATGATCAGAATATATTTTTAACAATGGGATGTATGTGTTAGACCACTAGAAACTCATACCTAGTAATTTTTCTTTGTAAAGATACTTTAAAACCAAAATGGCCGCCAAATTAATGGTCGAAATTGGTCTAAAGTGGTCAAAAATTCCATAAAATAGGCTAATATCAACCGAAATGTATGATGAAAATATAATTTTAACGATGAGATGTATGCGTTAGACCTCTAGTAGCTCATAACCAATATTTTTGCTTTGTTAACACAGTTCAAAATCCAAAATGGCCCCTAAAATGGTTCCCGAAGTGGCTGAAATAATTGTCAAATTCCATAAAATTAGATAATATCAACCTAAATGTACGATGAAAATATAGTTTTAATGATGGGATGTATGTATTAGACCACTAGTTACTCATATCTAGTATTTTTGATTTGTTAACATACTTAAACATCCGAAATGGCCCCCAAAATGGGTCCCAAACTGACTGAACAAATTGTTGGAATTCCATAAAATGGGATAATATCGACCAAAATATATGATGAAATTATAGTTTTAACATTGGGGGTATGCAATAAACAACTAGTAACTCATATCCAGTATATTTGCATTGTAATAGCATACTTTAAAACCAAGATGGCCACCAAAATTTGCGCTGTAAATGTAAAAATAGTCTACATGAGTGTATGGTAATCCAAAATAGATCTTGTAAGAGTGTATATTACATCAAATTCACCAAATAGAATGTTCTAAACTGCTATGCTATTACTTTTAGAAATAAGGCCCCCCTCTGTGACAATTTTGATTCAGTAGCACTTTCCAAAAAGGCTGCCAGAATTGTACATTTACCAATACCCTAACTTTAATGTGATAGCATTCACATAATATGGTCATTTACAATACAAAACAAATGTGTTAGGTCATTTAACATCAACTTATCCATTCTGGCAGCCAGTTTGGAAATTGATACTGAATCAAATTGTCACAGAGGTGGGCCTTATTTCTAAAAGCAATAGCTTAGCAGTTTAGAACATATTATTTGGTGAATTTGATGAGAGCGTGTGTGGTCTAGCGGATAGATCGCAGGTCTCACGATACAAAGGTTGCGAGTTCGAGCCCCGCTACGGCCAACATGTTTGTATCTTTAGGCAAGGTACTTAGTCTCAATTGCATCGTGGTTCAGAAGTCACGTATAAATGGTGGTCTCGTGCATCTGAAGAGCAAAATCCGAGCACGTTAAAGGTCACATACTCCTTCGCAAAGAGTAGGGGATCATCCCGTTCTGTGTACATGAAAATTCATGTCCCTATGTTTCAGGGGCACTGTACCGTTAATGTCCGAGGTAGGGCGCTGTGTACAGTATAACAGTATATGTATGTATACACTCTGACAATATCTATTTTGAATTATCATACACTCATGTAGACTATTTTTACATTGACAGCGGCAATTTTGGTGGCCATCTTGGTTTTAAAGTATGTTATTGCAATGCAAATATACTGGATATGAGTTACTAGTTGTCTATTACATACCCCAATGTTCAAACTATACTTGCATCATATATTTTGGTTGATATCATCACATTTTATGGAATTCAAACAATTTGTTCAGTAATTCTGGGACCCGTTATGGGGGCCATTTTGGATTTTAAAGTATGTTAACAAAGCAAATATAGTAGATATGAGTTACTAGTGGTCTAATACATACATCCCACCATTTAAAAAACTAAATTTTCATCGTAAATTTAGGTTGATATTATCCCATTTTATGGAATTTGACACATTTTCAGCCACTTCTGGAACCATTTTGGGGGCCATTTTGGATTTTGAACTGTGTTAACAAAACAAAAATACTGGAAATGAGCTACTAGTGGTCTGACACATACATCCCATCGTTAAAATTATATTTTCATCATACCTTTTAGTTGATATTAGCCTATTTTATGGAATTTTGACCACTTTTGACCAATTTCGGCCATTAATTTGGCGGCCATTTTGATTTTAAAATATGTGAACAAAGTAAAAATACTAAGTATGACTAAGTATGAGTTTCTAGTGGTCTAACACATACATCCCATTGTTAAAACTTTACTCTGATCATACATGTTGGTTTATATATGCCAATATATGGAATTTTACCATTTTTGGCGGCCATTTTGGCAGCCATCTTGGATTTAGGTGTGTTAATAAAGCAAAACCTCTAGATATGAGTGTCTAGTGGTTAAATACATACATCCCACTATTACAACTATACTTTCACCATACAATTTGATTGCTATGTCATTTTATGAGATTTGACCTGTTTTGGCGGCCATTTTGGACGCCATCTTGGATATCTGGAGAGCATCCAATTTTTTTTCACTGTTAACATTTAAAATGTGTTTAAGGACCCTAAAAGACACCTAAAAAGTTGGTTTGGTTTTAGTACTGGGGGTGCACGTGCACCTACCCGACTAATATACGAAATCAAATTATCTGAATATAGCAATGTTGCCGAACTGTGAACTTTCTGGCAACAAGAGTAGAAGTATAGGCCCTATATTACCACCTGCTTTACTTAACAGGTATCTATGGATATGGAAGTCCCTGGAACATCTGGTATATACTAAATCCAATTTGTCGTAATAAAATGGCTTCAGTATCAAAATGAATGTCATTATTTGTAACAAACGAAATATTGTAATTTTTCCAAAATGTGTCATTATCTGGCAACACTGCCGTTAAAGTATATAATACCCCAAGCTGTTTTCATCAGATATGAGTAGGGTAAAGTCATCTCTCCCTCCTCCTATGAGGACAATATCCTGAGTGCCCTGGCAAGTAGTTTTTACGAGATGCAAAGATAGGCTAAAATATCAATTTTCTTAATATGTCAAAACTAGCAGTGTTGCCAGGTCAGAAAATACATCAAAACATTTTTTAAATTTTTTTAAAATTATTTGTGTCTAAAGTATAAAGATATATCTTTATCAAGTAATAGCTACTTTTGAAAAAAAATCTTGCATATTGCTGCAATAAGATAACGAATGTGCGGTAAATTTCGACTATTTTTAACTGATATTGACCAAAAAATGGCTAAAATCTAAATTGGGCTGTTGCCATGGCAACGAGTAAAAGAGTAACAAACTAATCTCGTTTTTCTGATATGCTACCAAAGTACTTCAACCTGGCCAGGAAAAAACAAAACAAAAATCGGCGAGCTTTGCCACCTGTACTCGATATTTACCTGAGATGACTCTTAATATTTCAAACTGATATGAAAATAAAGGAGTAGGTCTAATATAAATAGAAAACATATTTGAATAAAAATCTTGCATTAACACATTTATTGGAATATAATTTTTTTAAAGGTTATAGGGTTCCCGACATTAAGATGTGAAAAATCTTGGTAATAATGCATTTAAGATACTCTGGTGTGTGTCTGGAGGTAGGCAATTACATCCATGAATGAAAATGTGTGGAGTAAAAATATACGTCATTTCATTTCCTAAATCGCTTTTTGTAACAAAAAGGTATTCAGAAGGATTCGAACCGACGCGGGGAGAATCCAATAGATTTATAGTCTAAAGCCTAAACCGCTCGGCCATACTACTCATTGAAGCAACCGTCGTGTTCAATGAATAATGAACTAGTGGTAGTCTATCGAGTTATTCGACCAAAAATCAGGAATTTTAGGAATTTCTTTTTTTTGGGGGGGGCGTATATTTTATTTGAAATATACATAACGTGATAACACACACACTGAAAACTAACAATCAAATGTATATCGTCAGAACTGTTGGAACTCTTGCCCCCCATATAGAGTAAGATGGACTATTATATAGAGGTAGACAACTTTTAGGTCAAGCGTTCTGGGTTCTATAATTTCGATCATAATTCATTAACGTTAACACACTTACAAATTTCGATCTCCGAATGATCGAGCATCTAATAATGCAACATAATTAACTAGGAGAATCTACGGGATCTTCATAACAGAAAGAGCTTATCTCTCTAGTTAGTGATCGCGCTAATGACTGACTGAACTGACTATAATGTATACTACGAACATTAGGCCTACGTACGTCATTTTCAGCGCCGCCGAAATTATTTTGTTAGAATGATCTTTTTAAAAGCCGGCTTTAATCGCGAGAGGGCGCCATCTCTTTCAGAGTTTCAAAGTTGGCAGAAAGTTGTCTAGATATCGAATATCTACGGTATTACACTTAATGAACATATCCCGCGATATTTGAAAATCTTGTGCTTGAAAAAATATTCCAAATCTTTTTTTGAGCAGTTAAGTTTGTCATCTGACACCACCTGTCCTTTTGTGGACTCTAGGATGGAACAGGAAACCCGAGATGTTTGTATTTGTTGTTGGCATTGGGGGTGGGGGATAATTGACCAGTGGCGGCACCAGCCTCAACATTTTAGGGGTGAACATTTTGTCGGGAAAATGTGCGCGAAACTGTTGGTTTTTTTTGTAAAAATTGCCTGAAATTAGCTTAATTTGTTCTGAATTAGACATTTCTATTACGATGATCATTTTATTATGCATAACATTAGGGGGGGGGGGGTGATTGCATAGCCCCCCCCCCCCCCCCCGGTCAAATATTGGTAATTAACACTCCAACTCATTAATAACTTCCGAAAACGCTACAACTTCCGATTACATTACAACATACAAAAATGTATAATCTCAAAACTTCTTAGCTCTAACGATAATTAAATTTGGCTTTCAGAGAACCTTATCGGCAGTGGCATGTGCAAAAGAGGGCATATCCCCCCCCCCCCCCCCCCCCCCCCCCCCCCCCAGTTTGGTCTATCAGTCGGGGGGAAATGATCAGTCGGGTGAACTACTGCGCTGCCAGTTGGGGGGCTGGGCCATCGCTAGATTTTTTTGTGTGGGGAGAGGGTGTAATCCAAATAGACAAACAGTCGGCAAATTTGTGCATGTAGTCGACAAATGTATGCACCAGTTTGGTAAAAAAAGGAAATGTTATAGAGAAAAAATGATAAAAACGCTCATAATTGTCCATTAGTTGTTTACTGTGTTGTCTTTTTGATTATGCGATTGCAATTTTGTGACTGTGCGATTTTTTTTGACTGTGCGAAATGTTTGGACCGTGCGAATTTTTTAACATAAGACATGAGTTATCTGACAGAGAGATAAGATTTGGTTCTGCTCGATTGGTTCCTAGTTCTCCATCTGTTAAACTCAGCTGCTCCTCCGGCAATCCTGCCGGTCTCCCCCTGCCTTCTATCCCCGTCTACTCGGCCGGCAATCCTGTTGGTCTCCATCTGCCTTACCAGATAACCACTGTCTTATCTTACCGCTTTATCCTAAAGGGTTCAACAAAAGAAAGTATACCACTTTGTTTATGTCATTTTAAGTAACATTCAATTTTTGTTTGACCATACAGGCTAGATAGGCATTTAGATGAATCTTTTAGGCATAATTTGATACCAAATTTGCCCCCTAACAACAAAGATAAACCATGATTAGCACCATTTAAAGAAATATTTCCGATTTTCAAAAGTCTCATTTCCAATACACAGCACGAGAAAAGGGACCAATTGGTAACACACCCAATGTCGTACGACCCAACGCATTTGCGCTGTGCGATCGATAGCCCCGTCAATCCTTGCTATACACACACACAGAGAGACCCCGATTGGTCCTTTCTTGGCTTATCGATGCGCGCAAGATGGAATAAATCCGGTCAAAATCGGAGCATGACTTAAATTTTACACATAGTTCAATGACCCCTAGTGACCCCATATGACATGTCACTTTTAATCGCTGAAATAGGTATATGTACATAGATCCAAGGAATCTTTTGACTAATTCTGACAATCACAGGTATATGTATATACATCCAAGGAATCTTTTGACTAATTCCGACCATCATCGGTCATTACCTCTCGAATAAGTAGCATTTTAAGAGAAAGGAGCGGAATTATTCATTTTGACCCCTAGTGACCTTTTATTGACCTTTGACTTAGGGTATGATTGACCTTTTTTCTTTGCTTATCAATGCGCACAAGATGAAACAAGCCCGGTCAAAATTAGAGCATGCATTACATTTTACACTTGTATAATTCGATGACCCCTAGTGACCCCATATGACATGTCATTTTTAATCGCTGAAATCAGTATACATAATCTTTTGACCAATTCAGACAATCATCAATCATTCCTCTCGGAGGAGTAGCATTTTGAGTGAAAGGAATGAAAATTAACGTTTGACCCAAAGGTCATGATTCACCTTTTTCAAGGCTGATCAATGCGCACAAGATGGAATCAATTTGGTCAAAATCAGAGCATGTCTTAAAGTGTACACCTGTATAGTTCAATGACCCCTAGTGACCCCATATGACATGTCACTTTTAATCGCTGTAATCAGTATATGTACATAGATCCAAGGAATCCTTTGACCCATTCTGACAATTATCAATCATTTCCTCTCGGAGGAGTAGCATTTTGATTGAAAGGAATGCAAATTAACATTTTGACCCCTAGTGACCCCCTTCGTCACCTTTGACCCCAAGGTCATGATTCGCTTTTTTCTTGGCTTATCAATGCGCATGAGATGGAATAAATCTGGTCAAAATCGAAGCATGTTTTAAATTTTACACCTGTATAGTTCATATGACATGTCACCTTTATACGCTAAATTAAATCAGTATATGTACATAGATTCAAGGAATCTTTTGACCAATTCTGACAATCATCAATCATTTCCTCTCAGAGGAGTAGCATTTTGAATGAATGGAGTGAAAATTTACATTTTGACCCCTAGTGATCCCAAATATGTTTTCATTTTAAAAACCGGAATATTGTATATGCGTACGGTCCTAAGAAATATTTGATCAATTATGTGGTCCTGGGTCATTTCGCTAAGGAGCAAGGGCATTTTAAGTGAACAATCACGTATTGAACCCTAGTGACCCCTTCTTGACCTTTGACCCAAGGTCATGATTGGCTTTTGTTCTTGTCTTGTCAATATTCACAAGATGCAATAAGTCCGAGCAAAATCGGAGCATGTCAAATCACGTTTTGACCCATAGTGACCTCTGTGTACACAAGGGTACTTTTGTTCTTTGGATGGTCCAAAGCTATGGATCTGTTGACAGAAGAAGAAAGAAACAGGTGCAGCTAGAGCTAATTATGATCATAGATCACGGATATTAGTCGAGGGCGTTGACCTTTAACCTTTCTATTGATTGTGGTCCAATACAATTATCTTATAATATTTTAATTGTATTACATTGGAAAATTATTTTCTTTAATTCCAGCCCTGTAGTACTAGAGAAATTACTTTTGACCCCAGGGCGACCCCTTCTTGACCTTTGACCTTAAGGTCATGATTGATTTGTTTTCTTGTCTCATCAATACGCGCAAGGTGCAATAAGTCCGGTCAAAATCGGAGCATGTCTTACATTTTACACCTGTATGGTTCAATGACCCCTAGTGACCTCATATCACATGTCACTTTTAATCGCTGTGGACCCTATATGAGCATTTATCAAAGGAATATTTTGACCTACTCTGACGGTCATCAGTCAGTTCTTCGAGACAAGATACATTTTAAGTGAAATGAGTACAAATTAAAATTTTGACCCCTAGTGACCTCTTCTTGACATTTGACCCCAAGGTCATGATTGACTTCTTTTTTGTCTTATCAATTCGCACAATATGCAATAAATCTGGTCAAAATCGGAGCATGTCTTAACTTTTACATCTGTATAGTTCATTGAGGCTTAGTGACCCCATATGACATGTCACTTTTAATCGCTGTAATCAGCATATGAAGAGGTATTTTGCAAAAGGGCCTACATCCACTTTGGCTCTTATTGAGAAAAAGTCAAAAAACTGTTTCTAAATATTCAAGTTGAGCAATTAAAAAACTGAATGGATTATGAAAGAGGTACACTACATACTAATTGAAATTGAAATAAATTTTAAATGTGCTAGTTTTAATTTTTTTTTAAATCATGTTTACATTTTTTGAAAATTTGGATGTAGGCCCTTTTGCAACAAAACTCCATCTGTTTGTACATAAAGAAAAAATACCACACACAAAAAATCATTTATTTTAATCATTTCAAATAAATAAGTTTGATATTGAAATGTATAGGTCACAATCATATGTTTCAAGGAAATAAAGTCATTTTTTTCAAAAATACCTACATCTCATTGTAAACAGCCATTGAAGTTGTTGTTTTGTTGCAAAAGGGCCTGTATCCCGATTTAATTCTGGATACAGGCCCTTTTGCAACAAAGCAACAATTTCAATGGCTGTTTACAATGAGATGTAGGTCTTTTTGAAAAAAATGACTTTGTTTCCTTGAAACATATGATTTTTCCCTATACATTTCTATATCAAACTCATTTTTTGAAAAAATGCACCATAGCCCTTTTGCAAAATACCTCTTCATATGTACATAGACCCAATACATTTTTTGACTAATTATGACAATCATCAATCAATTCCTCTCGGAGGAGATAAATTTTGAGGGAAATTATTGAAAAGTAACATTTTGACCCCTAGTGACCCCAAATAATTTTTCATTTTAAAAACCGAACTACTATATATGCGTACGGTCATAACGAATATATTGACCAATTCTGAAGATCCTAGGTCATTTCACTAAATTGCAGGGGTGTTTTAAGTGAAAATCACGTTTTGACCTCTAATGACCCGTGTGTGACATTTGACCCCTTATGCTTTCTGGCCTGAGTAGTGGTTCACAAAAGGATACTTTTGACTTAATATGGTTAAAATCGGTCGAAGGGTTACGGAGCTATGGCTCTGTTGCCAGAAGAAGGAAAGAAAGAAGGAACTAGAGCTAATTGTGATCATGGATCACGGATATTAGTCGAGGGCGTTGAACTTTGACCTTGGTATATGGCTGATTCAAAGGACAATTATCTTATAATATTTTAATTGTACTACATTGGAAAGTTATTTTCTTAAATTCCGGCCCTGTAGTAGTGGAGAAAATACTTTTGACCCCAAGGCCTTTGACCTTAACCTCAACTAATTTTTCATTTTTAAAACGCGAACTATTGTATATGCGTACGGTCATAAGGAATATGTTGACCAATTCTGACGATCCTAGGTCATTTCACTAAATTGTAAGGGCGTTTTAAATGAAAATCACGATTTTACCTCTAATGACCCTGTGTGACCTTTGACCCCTTATGGTTTCTTGTCTGAGTAGTGGTTCACCAAAGGTTACTTTCGACCTAATAGGGTCAACATCGGCCAAAGGGTTACGGAGCTATGGTTCTGTTGCCAGAAGGAAAGAAAGAAGGAAAGAAAGAAAGAAGAAAAAATACAAATTTACAAAGTACAATAAATTACACTGACACCAAAACTGACATACCAGGATAGCCCATTAAGCCTGACAATAAAGAGCAAGCTTATTTCCAACGGTGTCCCAAACGAAAGCAGAGGCCGTGAAGAAGTGCGAACAAAGAAGAAGAAGAAGAAGAAGAAAGAAGAAAAAATTAAGGGACATTGAAACAAGCTTACACCGTAAAATCAGACCTCTCTTGATTCAGGGACATAGTAGCCAGATGTTGCTCAACATTTTGCTTAAAGGCATACTTAGTGGGCAAAACCTGGATCCTTGGTGGCAGTGCATTCCAATCATGAATGGCATTGTAGCAGAATGTGCTTGAAGCAGAGTGCAGACCGTGTAATCTTAAAAATACACGTGCATTTTGAGGAATTCGGTCGATATCTATTATAATCCATTTGGGCCACAATCAATTGAATACCTGTATACAGTGAACGAACGACCACTCTGGGGACGAGATTTGTGGAGTTTAGAATCTGGTTTTATTAAACACGTAGTTTAAAAGAACTCGTGTTTAATTTAGACACGAGTTTAGTTAGACACGGTTCTAAGCTAAAACCGTGTTTATTACGAGAAAATGGCCCAAGGCAAATTCCGCAACAACAAACAGTGGAAAACAACAAAGGATAAAGAACAATAATAGGGTTTATAATTTAAATGAATTGTTGTGGGGGGATGCAAAGCAATAATAGTGGAAATTTACGAACGAGCTTCATCATGACATTTTCACAAACCGTTGAATAATTAATTTAATAGCTCTTAAGATAGCAAGAATAAGAGAAGTTATGCATGTTATAGCAGCCATCTTGGGTTGGTACATCAATGTGTATCTTCATTTTGATTATCAATATAATAATACAAAATTTAAGCAATTTTCAATATTTCTGATTGAATTATGAGGGTACAGCTTTTGTCTGCAAAAAAAGGTAATGTTTTAGCCACTAGTGTTGGTCCAGTTTAAAAACGATTTGCTGTCTGCTCATGAGCATATTTTTTGTACATTTCATATGAATATGTTCAGATAATTAATAACCTATCCTATTTTCATTTAAACTGGATGATTTCTTTGACATATCTAGATATTTTGATTTTCAGTGCAAAATTAGTGATTCACTGACAGGGCAAGTCAAAAAATTTCGCACGCTCACAAAAGGCGGTCACAAATGTTCCCAGTCCCAATAGCACAACAGTCAACAAATAATGCCAAAACCTCAGTGTTTTGTGGCATAGGTCCTATTTTTTTTTTCTTATGCAAATTTAGCGTCCCTGTATTGCGAATTTAGCGTCCCGGTATTTGGAGCCAGGGGGGGGGGGGGAACTTGCCCCTACCCCCCCTTGCCCCCCCCCCCCCCCCCCCCCCGGTCGGTACGCCACTGAATTTTGTACGTATCAACCTTCTACATGTGCATAATGCGTACTTAGGCTTACAATATTCAATGGCAATAAAAATGTGCAATATTATAAAAAATACAAAAAAATGCTTTTTAAAGCATTTTTTTATTGCAACGCTTGTGAGCCTCAATCATATACATAATAATTATCCTATAATAACCCCGGGATAATAACTCATAATTTGGCTCGATTCGACGGTATTTTGGCATGCTGCTTTAATAATTTAATACTTTGACGTCACAAGATCCGGCAATTATGAGAAATAACCTATTGTTTTGAAAATATGGCTCAACTCAACGGGAATGAAACATCGTATGATGCAATTAAGGTTATCAATTATCCTTTGTTGTGTGCATATGGCGGTACCCTTGAACCAGAACCCTGGACCAATATTATTAATGGGGCCGGCGTCGAGTAAATGACGTATACTGAATAATTAAACTATAGGCCTAGCTAGTGTTGTCAGTAAGATGATCAGACGGTTCATAACGTGTATGACGTACATTATAATTGATCACCTATTGTAATTTTTTCTCATCAAAATATGCATCCACTCAACATGCTCAATGAAGTGTTCGCTGGTTGTAGTTTTTGTGCCCATGAATTTAATCAAACTTTGCCAGGAAACGCATATAAACATAAACTGCTTTTTCATATTCCAAAATATCTGTGGACGGTGAATGTGATGTTTTGATGAATTCATACATTATGTGTGCATATGCATTACCAACATGATTATGGAGTAATTTTCAGAAACTATTACTAAGCTTCTTGGATCCAAGTGAGCACCCCTCGTCACCAATCGGTTCTTCGAGACCTTATACGTTTGTCTTTTTGATACTTTTTTCAGCGCAATGCAAGCGCAAAGCCTAATCGCCGTAGGTGTGGCACCCCTTTATGGCCCTGTCACACATACGGCGATCAGGCCAGTGCTTGCACTGCGCTAAAAAAAAGTATGAACATATGAATAACACGCAGTAAGAGCGCAGAAAACGGTACGAAATTGTCCATTTTTAAATCAAGGTCACTAAGACCCTTTCACATTCTTCTGCGATCAGACCCGCGCTTGGATTACGCTCTAACATTATCAAAACACCAAGCCAAACGCATCAAGATCTTCATGAACCCCTCGGTGACGCAGGGGAACTGGCTGGGACGTAAGATGTTCGTGAGATGGTCCCCATGGTCGTGGGGACAAACACATCATGATACTATCGTTATTTCATTTTAATGTATTCAGATTCAACAATGTTATTTATCATGTTTATACACCTGTTCAAAACTCCCGCCAAAAGACACGCTACTATTTCCATGGATATACAAAAGTGGCATTATCGCATTACGCTAAGCTAGGATTATGCTCTCTAATTGGATTTAAAAACAATCAATGTTAAAGATCGGCCATGTGATTAGAGCTTTAATCATGGATTATTGTTATTCCTTCTGTATCTACTATTTATATGTTTGTTAATCTAATACCCTTCGTGCAATCGCTATGTACTCTCCGCGCACACGCAAAGAACATTGTGCAAACGTATTGAAAACGTACTACTAGTAACGCAGACAGCAACTTGAACGCACTGAAAAAGGTTTACAGTGAGTGGGAGTGCATTGAGAGCCCGTGAGACTTCAAAGTAGAAACGCAATGGGTCGTAGTAAGAGCGCCGTGGCAATTCGATAAGCGGGATAGGAGCGTACTAGGAACTACCTTGTTTATCGATAAACTCTGTTTATCAACTTGCAAAAAACTGTTTTTCGATCGAAAAACAAAATTCGCGGGTAATGATTAAGATCATCATGTTATGGATGCCAGTGAGAAATAATGTCCAGTGTAATGGCGTATCGTGGCAACGCCTACTTTTTTCAACGTGAGCGGATAAACGATAAACGAGCTGGAACGAGCACAAATTGATCAGTTGATGAGCATTAATTATTTACCTCCAATTTCTATGATAATTCTAATGTGAAACGCCTTCAATTCGAGACAGATTACATCATTCAGGCTCTTTCTCTAATCAGAGGAAGACGCTTTCTTTTCGCGCGTGTTTGTAAAGAAGATTAATACATTTATTTGGAGGAACATTGGATCCACATTGGCTGTTGAGAGGAGAGGTTTCGAGATGAGGGTCACTTTCGTGACTACCATTCTGTTGTGCTTAACAGGTAAGAGAACTTTATTTGGTCGGGATTCCAAAACAATGGGTCGGTCGGGCCCTCAGAACCTGTTCAAAGGTCCCGACCGACCTAACAGCAACAAATTATAAAATGTACACTGCTAAAATGTTGAGCTTAATTCGCGTTTAATCATCTTTTGGGTAAATGGTTGATTAAATTTTATTCAACATAATGTAGAAATCTAGGTGTTGTATAAAAGTAAAAACTACCCAACGTTGAGCAAAACAATTTAGTAACAAGTTGGGGAAACCCCCGGTCAAAACTCATTTTGTTGTTAAAATATTGCATTAATTGTTTCAAATGGGCAACTGTTGAGTATTTGTCGCAGGCAATCACGCAACTTTTGTTAAAATCTACTCATGTGGTTTTCACGCAACAGCTGATGCAAGTTAGGCACATGTGAATTTTAGGCAACTGTTGTCCATAAAAGCCCATTTCATGATACGCAATCGTCATGCAATCATCATGGCGTCTTGTACACGAGCTGAGATCTCTGGATCTGGATAAATTATAGTCTGGTAAATAAAACGGTGAATCCACATCAACATCAGAGTTTGTGACACCCCTGACAGGCGTTTTGTGAGTCCGGTTTTGAATGTTTGAAGCTTGGTCTGTCAAGAAGATGGTGTGATAGATCGGTCTAAATATTTGTGGTCGTCCATGGGAATAAAATTATTTCGTCATGTCACAAATAAGCAACAATTGGCATTAAAACACCCAACATATGGGTACATTTGATACATTAAGCAACAGTTGCTATACAAAAATGCTCAATATATAATAATAAAAACATGTCACAAATAAGCAACAATTGGCATTAAAACACCCAGCATATGGGTACATTTGATAAATTAAGCAACAGTTGCTGTACAAAAATGCTCAATATCAATGAAAACAATTTTAGAAAATTAAGCAACAGTTGGTATTAAAATGCCCAACAAATGGTTAATTAATAATACCCAACTGTTGTGTATTTAAAATTGTGCAACTGTTGAGTAATAATGATTGCCCAACTGTTGATAAACCATTTTAGCCAACGGTATTGGGCATGTTTTACTCAACTGTTGAACTGTTGCATAGTTACTCAACGTTGAGTAAAATGTTGAATAACATTGTACTCAACATTTTTGCAGTGTAGTAAACATGTTGTCATCAATTTATTTTTTAATTTTTAGAATACATTTCGAATTATTTGAAATTGTTTTGATTTGTTTTTGGTAATTTCTAATATTGTTGGAAATTCCCCCCAAATTTCCAAAATTGTTGTAAATAAACAATTGATCAATTTATTTGCAATGAACTGATTATTATTATGAAACTTGTAACTTTCAGTGTCAACTTTGTATGTGATCGACCTTCGCGCTAAATGTTAATTTATTATGTATATGTTGTCCTCATTTTTCGATATGGTGATTTAAAACGGTAACTCGTCTAACAGTTGTGACTATATGAAACGTTAGGAACAGAGTCAAATTAATGTAGTCCAGTGGCGTAGCTAGGATTTTTTTCAGGTGGGGGGCAAGATTTCTGAAATTTTCGTAAAAGGTTGCCCCCCCAAAAATCCCAGTCACCAACTCGTGATTTCACGTAAGTGGGGGGGGGGGGGGGGGGCGGGGTAGGGTCAAAAAATGTCGCACGGTCAAAAAAAAAATCGCACAGTACATGTACAATTTTGCCTTATATTTGACTATTTGGGCTGAATATGCCCACACATAACCTGTACCCCGCACGCAATCTCGGTCTTTTATCATTTTTTCCCATATTTTCTTTTTTTTTCCCTTATTAATTTTTTTTAGAGGGGTGGGGGGCGGGGGCACAAATAGGTTTTGGGGGCGGGGCACAAATGGTTTTTTCCCTTCAGGGGGGCATTAGCCCCCCCCCCCCCCCCTTGCCACCCCCCCCCACCCCCCTGAGCTACGCCACTGATGTAGTCCGCAAAATCAGGCAAGGGAGTCTTCGTCCATAATTAGAAGATATAAAATGATCATCTAAAACATGAAGAAAGAAATATACTTGAGATCACTTGTTATGTCTCGTCCGTGACATTATTGAACATGTATAGCTCCAAAATGGCCACTACTTTGTTAAAATTGTTAAGAAATGCCCTTTATATAAAAATGGCCCATTTTATGACAAATACTTAGCTTTAACTTCTAGAGCAGATTGGATAGCGATTCATCTTTCTACGTGGGCATGGTGGGTCATTCGATAAGTTCTAACTCCTCCATAATAACTGAAGAGTGTGTGCACCTGTTTTCTTAGAATTAATTATGCACCTCAAAAATCACTGAAAATAGATTATTCTTATATTTTGTGCATTGATGAGCACTGACAACTGGTTGACCTTTTTGAAGTTCAAAATTTGACCTGCTCCCATGGAAACAATCAAAAGTCATGTTGTACCATTTTTGATAAACTCACCATACCAAAACTGTATACTACTAGAATGCTACCATACAATCACCTCAAAGGACAACTCGTCCCCTTTTGACTGAAGCGTTAAAGTAAATATATCAAGTCACATGCATAGTCTTTATGATTGCCTATTGAAGAAGAAAAAAATTTGTTTAACCAAAAATATAAAATGGGGATAAATTGTTGCGACATGCCAATAAGTGGCCATCTTAGATATTTTGTCTCTTACTGAAGACCATCAAAATCAAAAAAGTAATCACTGTCAGGTGTTAAATACAGTGTAAGTCAAATGAAAATATCCCTCGTCTTCAGATAAATATGCTCACAAGTTAGACGTGTTTTCAAAGTACAAGGTGACTACACGTGGCTATTATGAAATGTTTTGGTTCCCGGAGTATACCCCAAGCAATTGGTCTCTATACAAATACAGCAATACCCTAAAGTTCCAAATCTACTCGCAAACGTTACTGTGCACTAAATATGATCATGAGATCCAGTACATGCACGATTAAAAAAGATGATGCGTAGATGTTGGAACCTTCTTTCAATCTCAAAAGAAAGATCAAAGTTGTGCTATGTTCAATTTAGATTAGTCATGGTCGCCCTGAAAAGAGCCTTTCGATCTTGAAATCACCTACACAATGTTTCAAAATTGGAGGGTAATATAATCAAGAATGCGTATGGTGACAAGTCTCTAAATAGGTGTGAAATTAATGGTGTGAGCATTGTTTTTACTATGAAATGAGAATCCGTCTTCTGTTGTAAAATGCGGGATTTTGGTTTGTATATTATAAAGAGCAAATGTGAACTACAGACATTAACAAGGTAATGAACTGAGTGATTAGAAATCAAACTGGTAACTCTCTACAAAGAGCTCTGAAAGATCAATCAATTGGTTCACTGCAACTCAAAATATATGCATATTGCCATTTTGTGTGAAATGAAATGGGAAAAAATAATCATTTCATCTTAGATCAAGTAATATTTATATCAAATTAATTTTTAAAGTGTATGAAAATTTGGTTTTTCATCGTAACTAAGATTCCCGCTTTTTGGTGTAAATTTTATCTATGGGTTTGAAAAAGTTGGTTCTTTTTGTTTTTAGAATATTTTGAGGGAAACCATCCTATTATGTTTTTGGAACAATAGTTGTTTATGTTTATACTTTGCAATGCACTAGGTGTGTATGTGTATGATCATTATCTCTTTTTGAAAGTAATGATGACTCTGAAAAGAGTCGTTTGTAAGTATTATAAACATTGAATGGTAGTACTTTTCACGACGGAAGTCCGGCGTGTAAAAAAAAAGATGTCCCGTGACAGACACAAATAATTTAACAAAATAGTCCGTTGCTAAGCCCTACTAATACTAGTCTTCCATCAAATACACTTTATCCCATTCAATTTCACCCTTAACTCCCGAGATATAATCAATTCGTTAGCAAGAGTGCGAATCCCACTTTGGCCACTTTTGGACAGTAATTGGATTTTCAGCTGAAAAACTGCCTTTGAGATTCCAATGATGATTTATAGGATACATCAATGTATCAGTAAAATTCGGCTAATATTCAAATATTCTCTGGTTTGTCATGGATAATATGGGTGAAAATATCTTTGTAGTAGGTTTTTTTTATTATTGATTTGATTGATTATGTTCAATTAGCCCCTGAATGACGATTCTAATAAAAGAGCTCTCTGCATATAAAATGGCCAAAGCTGAATTTGACATGCCTGGATAGATTTACCATAATTTGATCATGAAACCTCCCAATGGATAGAAACAAATTCTTATGACGCATGAAAGATTGGCTAGTATACAAGTATTGGCTAGTATACAAATATTATTATGACACATTAAATATAGGCTAGTATACAAGTATTATAATACCTTGTGAATGTGATAGTATAAACTATATCACGAGGTCAAATTTGGATTTCTTTTTTCTTCTTCTCCTGCACTTTTTAAAAACAATTGGTGATCAAAATATCCACATGCAAATTAGTACCGACCCCCAAAAAATGTTGGTGGGTCAAAAACGTCATAATGTGTACAGATTGTGTATATGTTGGGGTGTTTTTGTGTGGTTTTTTTTTTGGGGGGGGGGGTATTTTGAAGGGAAATGAAACAATCCGGACTGACCGACCCAACCTGAGAGGTCCGTTTACCTGAAGAACAGGGGGGTCCTCGTTTTACTAACATTGAAGCGCATAAGGGGAAGTCCCTATTTATGCATTTTTGTGTGTCTCACTTTGTAACGAGAAATGATTTGGACTCGTTGTTTAAACTTTCTTTGTTGCGTAACTTATGGTGAAAATAATTCAAATCCGCTGCCTATAAGCTCTGGTCCCATTGGTTCGTCGTAGCCGCAACAGATTTGGGGGAGTGATCACTAGCGCATTAAAAGCATTTAATAAATAACAGTCACTCACTGACCATTTAGATATTGAACGTTAATAAATCCATTCCATGGTCTTCAAAATGTTCGCACCTTATAATCCGTTATTCTCGAATTGCCTTTAGTGCAATCCTTTAATTTCTAATCAAAGAATTTTTAGAAATCAATGATTATCATTATACGTTAACAAGAATATACGGGTTTTTTCACTGCCCTTCGTGATGAAAATGAATGTATTTGTTGATTTATGAAATTGTTAAGATGTCACTTGGCTATCACGTTACTGTGTCAAATTGGCTATTGATAATTTAAATAGTAACACGCTACGACTGCTATTTGGCTATTTGTGATCAATTAGCAAATTAGCGAATTCTACACTTAAATAGCATCAATATAATTATACCAATTATACATTATCTTTGATGCATTATACTTGTGGCAGAGCACCCAATGCATGTAAAAGTACATACAATAAACATGGGATTGAGATACACAATCCCATGTTAATTTGTATGATAAGTTAGAATCTGTTAATCTAGATAACAGCATCCCATGTTTACAAAAATTAAAAACACCTCTGAAACGATATTCATGAATAAGTTTGGCAGAGTATGTTTGGCTTATCAAATTTAATTGTCTGCTGACAGCGCAGTAACAGCGCATAAGGACGGGGGGAGAGACGTATTGAGCGTAATACGGTCGGAAGAAACACGTAGTGAGCACCTCATTGATCTTACTGCAGTCGCAGAGGACAAGTACTTTGTATGCGTCCTTGCTACGTCAACGGGACGCTCACGTCGCTCGCTTTGCGCTGCCATGGCGACAGTACTGAGTCATTATAGCGCTCTGAACAGAACGCCGAACCTCCACGCTTGATTTGTGCATGCACAAAACAAACGCGGTGCACTGACGCTCAAGGGCAACCATGGGGACCCTCTCACGACCGTTTCACGTCCCAGCCAGTTCCCACTGCGTCATCAAGGGGTTCATGAAGATCTTGATGCGCTTGGCTAGCCGTTTTGATAACGTTTCAGCGTAATCCAAGTGCCGGCCTGATCGCAGCAGAATGTGAAAGGGTTTTAGTGACCTTGATTTAAAAATGGACAATTTCGGACCGTTTTCCGCGCTCTTACTGCGTGTTATTCATATTTGTATACTTTTTTGAGGGCATTGCAATCGCTGGCCTGATCGCCATATGTGTACGGCTACCATTGCATTTCGCCAACATTTTCCATATGAGGTGAAAATGACGTAATAATACCCATGAGCCCGAACAGCATTGGGAGAAAAAAACGCCGATTTCAACATTCGTTTTGAACACTACATTTTAAGACATTATTCGCAAAGGTTTTTTTGTTTTTAAAATTCGCGGGTATTGATTAAGATGTAAATGATGCCAGTGAGAAGAAAATTCAATTTTCTGATCAGTTTAATGGCGTATCGTGGCAACGCCTACTATTTTCAACGTGAGCGGATAAACGATAAACGAGCTGGAACGAGCTAAAATTAATTAGTTGATGAGGATTAATTATTTACCACCAAATTCTAATGTGAAACGCCTTAAATTTGAGACAGGTTCCATCATTCAGCCTCTTTCTCTGATCAGAGGAAGACGCTTTCTTTTTTCGCGCATGTGGAAAGAAGATTAATACAATTATTTGGAGGAACATTGGATCCACATTGGCTGTTGAGAGGAGAGGTTTCGAGATGAGGGTCACTTTCGTGACCACCATTCTCTTGTGCTTAACAGGTAAGAGAACTTTTTTTGGTGGAGGGTCTTCAAAACAATGATCGGTCAGGCCCGTAGAACCTGTCCAAATGGGACCGACTGACCTATTTTTTTCTGGAATTTTCCAAACAAAAATCAAAAAATTATCAAATGTAGTGAACATTTTGTCATCAATTCTTTTTTAATTTTTAGAACACATTTTGAAATATTTGAAATTGTTTTAATTTATTTTTGGTAATTTCGATTTTTTTGTTGTTGGAAATTCCCCCAAATTCCCGAAATTGTTGTAAATAAACAATTGATCAATTTATTTTCAACGAACTGATTATCATCATGAAACTTGTAACTTTCAGTGTCAACTTTCTACCTTCGCGCTAAATGTTAATTTATTATGTATTGTCCTCATTTTTCTATATGGTGATTTAAAACTGCACTTCTTCGAACAATTGGGACTATGTGAAATGTTAGGAACAGAGTCAAATGAAGTCCGCAAAAGCAGGGAAGGGAGTCTACGTCCATAAGTAGAGGATATAAAATGATCATCAAGAAATGATTATAAACTATAGACGGCTGTAAGATTCGAACCCACGACATTGACGATGAAGGTAGAGATAATACAAGGCGCTAACCAACTGAGCTAATTACCACCGAGCGTATTACCACCGAGCTTACTACTATCCTTCTGGAAAATGTGTTTTCATTGACCGATCGATTAGCTCAGTTGGTTAGCGCCTTGTATTATCTCTACCTTTATCGTCAATGTCGTGAGTTCGAATCTTACAGCCGTCTATAGTCTATATTCATTTCTTTAATATTTAGTTTAATAATATTACATATTTATTTATTGCATTCATTTTTTCAACTTTCAATTTTGGTCATTCATTGGTGCCTTTCCGATCTCTCTTTATTTCTTTATATAATATGTTCTTTCATTCTTTCTTTCCCTTATTTTCTGATCCATTTTTTATGTATTTCTTTATTTCTTTATTTCTTTATTTCTTTATTTCTTTATTTCTTTACTGTCTTTATGTGGGTATATAGTTCGTAATTATTGTACACGTTCACCGTGTGCGTCTAATGCGTATCGTATCACTGGCGATTTACCATTGACCACATCGACCCACGTGTATTTTATGTTTATACATACTTTGCATCATGTTTAATAGTTAACGTTTTATTCATTTCTTGAGACAAAAATGGATTCGTATTATGGTTTTTATATGATTTATATTGAATTTATAATGACGCACATATGATATTTATTAAGTAACCATAATAAAACAAAAAATATAAGTGAAATAATATTAACCACATATAACATGCATTTTCAAATTTGAAACACGATTTATACCTGTTGTCTGTATCCGAAAATTGAATTTTAATATATTAAAAATAAAATAAAATAATAAAGGTCTAACTTTTATTGTCATCGCAGCCAACTGGCTGAATTGTAACAACATTACAAATCAAATACATTAATAAACAATGCAACGTCCAGGCAGCAGCTAAATCAGCGCCAAGTTGCGACATAAACCAACATGAACAAACATACATAACCCCTATATAGTAACCCCCAATAGGCAATGTAGATTAAGTGCCTTGCCCAAGGACACAAACACATTGGCACCAGCGGGGCTAGAACTCACGACCTTATGATTATGAGACCGGCAACTACTCCACAGGACCACACGTTTTTATACACAATCATAGAAAAAAGGTGTTCGAACACTGACCATAATTGCCATGCTTATTGGACCATAACAGGCACGCTATTTGAGTCACTTGAAAATCAATACTTTTTTCTATATTATATCTTAGTATAGTATTTCCCTGGATAGTGGCCTTACGAGGAGGGCTACACGCTATTAGGCTATTAGGCTTTCAATCAGTGAATTATGCACCTAAATAGCTTTAATGTTACTGTATCAATACATTATACAATAGTTAGCGCTAATCGGATATTTCTAAAGATATTTGTGATAGTTGTCAAAAATGCATTATACAATAGCCAAGATAGGTACATGCAATATTTGGCTATTTGCACGCTATTACGCTATTAGGCTATTAGGCTTTTTTAAATTGGCGAATTATCGAATTATACACCTAATTAACTTCAAGATCACTATCAATTATACACGTGTACATTATACAGTAGCTAGCGCTAATTTGATATTTCTAAAGATATTTGTGATAGTGGTCATCCTCGCATCTCCTAGGGCTGTTGCACCTACAGCGATCAGGCCTTGCGCTTACGTTGCGCTGAAAAAGTTCAAAGCGCCAAGCAAAACGCAATATTCATATTATATTCAATTATTCATACTTAGTTTAATTTGTATATCTTTACAGCATGCTTTTCATCCATCGTTAATGGTTACGTTTTATCCATCGTTAATGGTAACATTTGTTTTCTTAAAATACGGTGGGATCCGTCTGTTGCCAGAGTCCGATGGGCAATGCCATCGGAAGACCGGTGCTTTTGTCAAAGTGTCGTTGCACCTGAAGACAGAAGATATCTTAGCTGTCCATTGCCAACAAAAGAATATAAAGCATCCGGTGAACTTTGGTACACAGACCATCCGGGTCCGCTTACTAAAAGGGAAAACTGGACACCGGAAATTCTCGACTCGCTTCTGAAGAGAGTAGATTTTTGCTGTAAGTTGACAAGTTATTACCAATGATACATTCATATGTTAATGAGCACCGTTCATCAATCTTAAGACTTTCCAATTGATGTTTCAGTTGGTGGTGGGTTTTAATAAATTGTAATACACATTCGATGATTAATCTGGCATTTCCTAATTTCATTTCTAGTATTAATTTTGTTTCTTATTTAGGGATCACGTCAAAACTTGACCGCCGGTTACGGCCGGTTCCGCCCGGTTCTCACAAAACGTGTCGTCTGTTATAATATACACACATAATGAGGTCAAATAGTTACACTCTGGTGAACACGACCGGTTGATACTGCCTCGTCACACGCGTGAGCAATAAAGTCTTGAAGTAATGTATTCTCAAGTCTCAGTTGACAACCAGTACAATACAGCTATTGAATTTCGCTGGGGTTGGCTTTTTCAATCTGTTTATAGCTCAATTAACTTTTTTAAATCAATACCGAAAGTATATGAATGGGGTTTTTTATAGAACGATTATAGAGAGAGCTAAAGGGTTCAACAAAAGAAAGTATACCACTTTGTTTATGTCATTTTGAGTGACTTTCAATTTGTTTTTGTCCAAACAGGCTAAATAGGCATTTAGATGAATCTTTTAGGCATAATTTGATACCAAATTTGCCCCCTAACAACAAAGATAAACCATGATTAGCACCATTTAAAGGGAAATATCCCATTTTCAAATGTCGCATTTCCAATACACAGCACGAGAAGAAAGGGCCAATTGTTAACACACACATATGCCGTATTTATCCCGTACTGATCACCACGCATATCCCTCAATGCGCGGGCTAATTCAAATGTAAACTGATGCATGGGTGAAGGATTTGAATGTAAAGGAATGTTAATGGATGGGGAGAACGTGGACAGATTAACCAAATCTTCTCGTGCTGTGTATTGGAAATGCGAATTTTGAAAATGGGATATTTTCCTTTAAATGGTGCTAATCATGGTTTATTATTGTTGTTAGGGGGCAAATTTGGTATCAAATTATGCCTAAAAGATTCATCTAAATGCCTATCTAGCCTGTTTGGTCAAAAACAAATTGTAAGTTACTCAAAATGACATAAACAAAGTGGTATACTTTCTTTTGTTGAACCCTTTATTATGACCGCAAAGTAACAGATTGATAGTGTAAATTGGTCTGGTTACAGCATTAAGTCAACCGGCGGTTAGTCAGTGTTGCATGCGTGAATATTCATATACTAGTAAAACATTTGACCTGAAAGAACCGGGCGGAACCGACCGTAACCGGCGGTCAACGGGCGGTCGAGTTTTGATGTCTTCCCTTATCTGTTACCTGTTTTTAATCTTCATCAATCCAGTATGTTTATTGTATTGAAAACTTGCTTCTATATATTTGCATTTTCCATACAAATTTGATTTTAGTCAAACTAATGTCTTTCTACGAGGGGGTATCAAAAAGTTTTAGAAATCACCCAGACGTGAAGGAGCCAGAAACTTAATTTTGTTATGTGATCCTTCAGACATTTTTACTAAGTCTCTGTGCAAAGTTACACATTTCTCCTACTATTTATTACCTGTCCACAGACCGCCATTGTAGAGATCCTCAGATTGACCGCCATTGATTGATTCTCAGATTGCCTCAGATTGTGTTATTCCCAAAACAGCAATAAATAGTTTAAAGTTTAGACAGAAAGAGGTCAAAGGTCATTACAAATAAGCTTGGGGACAATAAACTTATGGGTAACATGGGGTGTACACAGATTGACCTATAATGACCCCTACATGACCTTTGACCCTTTCTGTCAACACTTTAAACTATTTATTGGTGTTTTGGGAATAACATTATCTGAGGCATTCTGAGAATCAATCAATGGCGGTCAATCTGGGGATCTCTACAATGGCGGTCTGTGGACAGGTAATAAATAGTAGGAGAAATTTGTAACTTTGCACAGGGACTTAGTAAAGATGTCTGAAAGATCACATAACAAAATTAAGTTTCTGGCTCCTTCACGTCTGGGTGATTTCTAAAACTTTTTGATACCCCTCGTATTAGGAATATTTCTTCAATGAGGAATTAGCATTTTTCAGCCTTTTGACTTTTTCAGATTTATAAGCATTTAAGGCGACGGAGAAAAATTAGAAATTAATGAAACAAATTTGGCGCGCAAATGAGCAAATGAATACCGACCCAAAAAATTGCTATGTGATATAAAACAATATGAATACAATACTTCTGTTTACATTTATATCAGTTTCCAACGAGTGTGAGTCGAATCCTTGTCTGAATGGCGGGACATGTGTAGACGGCCATAGATCGTTTGAATGTAGCTGTACAAAGGGATTCACTGGTGAACAATGCGAGACAAGTAAGTAATTAAGGACAAAATAAAAAATAGAGAGTTGTGCACTATTGTGGGAAAACCTTCAAAGACAAAGTTGAGCGGCGTGTTGTAGGCCTACCGATGCACACTAAAGATGCTATGTGATTTCGCACTGTGCTTTCAAACATCACTCGCGTCACTGCTTCATATCTGTAGACGGACACATGTCACATGCTTTTACGCTCACACTGAATGTGTGTGCATTGGATTGCTGTGTGTGTATGATTTTATTTTCATTGGGCTACAACGGTATGGAGCACGCAATACTGTAAGTGCCTATTGTTTCCAATACCAGAATGAAAATCATCAAAAGATGCCTAGAGATTTGAGAGGTTGCATAAGGAATAAGATAATGACGGCCGTCATTATGATTATGACGTAAACATCTTTAAACTGTAATTATTGTTGACTGAATTATTATTTTTTGCATACAATCAGTCGGTTTGAGTGATTTGCCAGTGAAATGTTATTTTAGCAATGATTTCATCGTATCAATTATTTAGTTCAGCTCGGATTTCAATTATGATAACCACGCATCGCATCATGACATATTCTTATTGCCCTTCCTTTCAAAAACAATAGAATGTGACTCGAACCCATGTCAGAATGGTGGGACGTGTGTAGACCAGAATCTGATGGTGGGACGTGTGTAGACCAGAATCTGATACAAGATACGAGGGGGGAAATTCCAGAACTGTGAGCGTTTGGGACTATAAAATATCTTGTAACATTTAGAAATTTCCAACATGATTTTTGTTAGCGTTAGGCCTATGTAGTCTTGTTTCCTTCTTTCAAAAGTCACCGAATGTGACTCAAGCCCATGACAGAACGATGAGACATGTGAAAACCGTATTAGGTCGTTTGAATGTCGCTGTCCAGCGGGATACGAGGGTGAAAAATGCAAGAATGGTAGGTTTTGGGCCAAAAAATGTATTATAAATTGTAAAAATTATCGATCTGATTATCGTTAGCATTGTATGTATATTTTTGGTAACCTTCTTTTCAGATATCAACGAATGTGACTCAAACCCATGTCAGAACGGTGGGGCGTGTGTAGACCAGATTGGGTCGTATGAATGTCGCTGTCCAACAGGATACGAGGGCGAACAATGCCAGAATGGTAAGTGTTTGTGGTAATAAAATGTATTGAAAATGGTAGAAATTATCGATCTGATTATCGTCAGCGTTGTATTTATATTCTTGATAACCTTCTTTTCAGATATCAACGAATGTGACTCAAATTCATGTCAGAATGGTGGGACGTGTGTAGACCAGATTGGGTCGTATGAATGTCGCTGTCCAACAGGATACGAGGGCGAACAATGCCAGAATGGTAAGTGTTTGTGGTTATAAAATGTATTGAAAATGGTAGAAATTATCAATCTGATTATCGTCAGCATTCTATTTATATTCTTGATAACTTTCTTTTCAGATATCAACGAATGTGAGTCAAACCCATGTCAGAACGGTGGGGCGTGTGAAGACCAGATTGGGTCGTATGAATGTCGCTGTCCAACAGGATACGAGGGCGAGCAATGCCAGAATGGTAAGTGTTTGTGGTTATAAAATGTATTGAAAATGTTAGAAAATATCAATCTGATTATCGTCAGCAATATATTTATATTCTTGATAACTTTCTTTTCAGATATCAACGAATGTGACTCAAACCCATGTCAGAACGGTGGGACGTGTGAAGACCAGATTGGGTCGTATGAATGTCGCTGTCCAACAGGATACGAGGGCGAACAATGCCAGAATGGTAAGTGTTTGTGGTAATAAAATGTATTGAAAATGGTAGAATAATCGATCTGATTATCGTCAGCGTTGTATTTATATTCTTGGTAACCTTCTTTTCAGAAATCAACGAATGTGACTCAAACCCATGTCAGAACGGTGGGACGTGTGAAGACCAGATTGGGTCGTATGAATGTCGCTGTCCAACAGGATACGAGGGCGAACAATGCCAGAATGGTAAGTGTTTGTGGTAATAAAATGTATTGAAAATGGTAGAATAATCGATCTGATTATCGTCAGCGTTGTATTTATATTTTTGGTAACCTTCTTTTCAGAAATACACGAATGTGACTCAAACCCATGTCAGAATGGTGGGACGTGTGAAGACCAGATTGGGTCGTATGAATGTCGCTGTCCAACAGGATACGAGGGCGAACAATGCCAGAATGGTAAGTGTTTGTGGTTATAAAATGTATTGAAAATGGTAGAAATTATCAATCTGATTATCGTCAGCATTCTATTTATATTCTTGATAACTTTCTTTTCAGATATCAACGAATGTGAGTCAAACCCATGTCAGAACGGTGGGGCGTGTGAAGACCAGATTGGGTCGTATGAATGTCGCTGTCCAACAGGATACGAGGGCGAGCAATGCCAGAATGGTAAGTGTTTGTGGTTATAAAATGTATTGAAAATGTTAGAAAATATCAATCTGATTATCGTCAGCAATATATTTATATTCTTGATAACTTTCTTTTCAGATATCAACGAATGTGACTCAAACCCATGTCAGAACGGTGGGACGTGTGAAGACCAGATTGGGTCGTATGAATGTCGCTGTCCAACAGGATACGAGGGCGAACAATGCCAGAATGGTAAGTGTTTGTGGTAATAAAATGTATTGAAAATGGTAGAATAATCGATCTGATTATCGTCAGCGTTGTATTTATATTCTTGGTAACCTTCTTTTCAGAAATCAACGAATGTGACTCAAACCCATGTCAGAACGGTGGGACGTGTGAAGACCAGATTGGGTCGTATGAATGTCGCTGTCCAACAGGATACGAGGGCGAACAATGCCAGAATGGTAAGTGTTTGTGGTAATAAAATGTATTGAAAATGGTAGAATAATCGATCTGATTATCGTCAGCGTTGTATTTATATTTTTGGTAACCTTCTTTTCAGAAATACACGAATGTGACTCAAACCCATGTCAGAATGGTGGGACGTGTGAAGACCAGATTGGGTCGTATGAATGTCGCTGTCCAACAGGATACGAGGGCGAACAATGCCAGAATGGTAAGTGTTTGTGGTTATAAAATGTATTGAAAATGGTAGAAATTATCAATCTGATTATCGTCAGCATTCTATTTATATTCTTGATAACTTTCTTTTCAGATATCAACGAATGTGAGTCAAACCCATGTCAGAACGGTGGGGCGTGTGAAGACCAGATTGGGTCGTATGAATGTCGCTGTCCAACAGGATACGAGGGCGAGCAATGCCAGAATGGTAAGTGTTTGTGGTTATAAAATGTATTGAAAATGTTAGAAATTATCAATCTGATTATCGTCAGCATTCTATTTATATTCTTGATAACTTTCTTTTCAGATATCAACGAATGTGACTCAAACCCATGTCAGAACGGTGGGACGTGTGAAGACCAGATTGGGTCGTATGAATGTCGCTGTCCAACAGGATACGAGGGCGAACAATGCCAGAATGGTAAGTGTTTGTGGTAATAAAATGTATTGAAAATGGTAGAATAATCGATCTGATTATCGTCAGCGTTGTATTTATATTCTTGGTAACCTTCTTTTCAGAAATCAACGAATGTGACTCAAACCCATGTCAGAACGGTGGGACGTGTGAAGACCAGATTGGGTCGTATGAATGTCGCTGTCCAACAGGATACGAGGGTGAACAATGCCAGAATGGTAAGTGTTTGTGGTAATAAAATGTATTGAAAATGGTAGAATAATCGATCTGATTATCGTCAGCGTTGTATTTATATTTTTGGTAACCTTCTTTTCAGAAATACACGAATGTGACTCAAACCCATGTCAGAATGGTGGGACGTGTGAAGACCAGATTGGGTCGTATGAATGTCGCTGTCCAACAGGATACGAGGGCAAACAATGCCAGAATGGTAAGTTTTGGGCCAAAAAAATGTGGTATTAGAAATTAGAAATGTGGTATTAGAAAAATGTGTATTAGAAATTGTAGAAAATATCGATCTGATTATCGGCAGCGTTGTATTTATATTCTTGGTAACCTTCTTTTCAGATATCAACGAATGTGACTCAAACCAATGTAAGAATGGTGGGGCGTGTGTAGACCAGATCGGGTCGTATGAATGTCGCTGTTCAACAGGATACGAGGGCGAACAATGCCAGAATGGTAAGCGTTTGGGACTATAAGATATATTAAGAACTGCAAATATCAACCCTGATTATCGTCAGCGTTGTATTTATATGCTTGTTTGCCTTTTTCAGAAACTAAAGAATGTGACTCAAACCAATGTCAGAATGGTTAGACATGTTATTTCCCTTTAGCTGTGCGATAGCATATGAAGGGGAAAGATGTAAAAATGGTATGAGTAGATGAGTTAAACATCTTGGTCGATTAAGTGTCCACGCTGCCGTTTAGATCATTATAGTTTATGGCCGAAATATCGGAATTTTAATAAAATCATGAGGTTTGAACCATATTACGTATTCTCTGGACATTATTATCTAGTTTATAATTATATAGATAGACTAGTCAACTCAAAACCCGAAGACAATTGAATCCGGATCTAAGTAAATCTTTCTCAAAAATGTAGGTGACAAACAAAGCCCTAACCATATCCATTACCCGAGTTGCAACAGAGTGCACGTCGTGGTGAACTCCTAAGTTCCCTTTTGTGGCCACTTGGTCTTATAATAACGAATTCAATGTTTCAAATAACATCGCATATGATACCAACACTTGTGTGAATGGTGGGATATGTGTTAATGGTACTAGCACTGGGACGGTTAGCTGCATCTGCCACACGGGATATGGCGGGTCTAGATGCGATAAAGGTAAGTGGTATAGACCATTTCAAATCCGAAAATATACGACCACCCGAATGCTTCCGATTAGCCGAGTGATTTGACGCTCGGTTACATGACCTGTCAGCTCCTGACAGGTCATGGTCATGTGCGGAGAAAAACAAACGTATTTTCACCCGTCTGCCCGTGTGGTAGATTGCGCTGGTGTTGGTGATAAATTGTATCCCTCACAAAGTTGATGTTGCGGCATTTCAGTAACAACAAACGGTGAGATGAAAGAGATTTGGGGTAATATTTTCACTTTTTACCGTCTGCTCGATATACATTTGGAATTTGCCGATCAACGCCTTTGTTGATAAAAAAAACCAAAATAGTCTCGTTCCACGTTTTACTTCCCATGTGTGCACGCGTGTATGTAAACATAGTAAATCACTAGGCGGACAACAAACTAGGACAATGCTGTGAATGCGATCAACTGTTGCGAAGAACGCGCAACGCACCTACTCCACGTGACCTGTTTTTCCGAAGATTTCCGATCCCAATTTGAAATGGTCTATAAGAGAATACAAGAAATGCAGTAGGATACAACTTCGTGTCCATCTTTGCAAAAGTTGATTTTACATATTATTATTTTGTTATGACCTCTAAAGATGGAAACAAATCCGAATTTTATACTCATGTATGATAACAGATAAATTTAGTGTATTGACATGAGGACAAGGCTATCGCTCTGTGGCCCTGATGGTGTGTCATGTCGAGGCAGTGCTTAGCTAATGCTTTGGATGTGCGCGATGAGATTTGCGACAAGGATTAAGAGATGCAATAGAAAACTACGACGTCCGGGAAGGGACAAGGAAACAATATTTCTATTATAATTCGTTCCCTCAAATTATAAAATAAAATTCTTTAAAATCTACAGGAAGAGCTAGATGTCTGGTATTATGAGTCACTTAAATAATTGCACAAAATAATGAAAGTGTTACATGGTAACGGAAACTGGGAATCAACTTTCATTAGCCTATACACCATTTTTTGTTATCATTTATGAGTTGAGACCACCAACACTAAGTACAAGTTTTAAATAAGACATACTAGGTATATGCTACTATTTGCTTTTATTTCACTAAAATTGAAATAGGCTGCACCTATCATTGTATGACGCGTTAGGTTTTTAAAAATGGCTTACATGTGTTTATATGCAGGAATGGAAATGCAGACTGCCTCTCAACCCGGGGTAGACGAACATATCGCAGCTCTATTCATAATATTATGAAAGTAGTATATAGCTTTATTCCGTAATGTTTAAAAGGGATTAAAATCATGTCCTGACCATTTTATCCATCGCTAGTCTAGTGGTTCAGAGACATGCTTTGCTATGGAGAGGTACATGGTTCGATTCCCACTAGGACCACTTTTCCAACTGAATTATTTCCTTTTGTAAGAGTCAGGATTATAAATATATTCTAAGGCCACAAAGTGTGTAGACAATGCCGGATAGACAGTCATGTGGGTATTTCCATTGCTGCGTATTTATATATAACCTATAGATGAGATATCATCATCCAACGCTTTTAGAAGTTGTTTATTCTTATTGTTTTTTATATGATAGATGTGGAGAGCGTGTTTATTACAGTGCACAACCAAAAGCAACTCAGTGCAAACGTCTCACCTTTCTACCAGTGTTATCAGACTGCGGGTGAGACTACTCCGAGAACATACGGACGCTATGTCAACACACGTGATGATACTTCGCAGTATCAGACACCAATACCACGAGATCATCCTCAAGTAACGAATGCACAGAACATCGAAATACCGACGCAATATAATCGTAATGGATTTGGGATATTCTACTGCCGAGGCACCCAGCCAAACAAGACAGCTACTACCGTACCAACAATTCTTCTGAGAGGTGATGGTAAGTTGACGAAGTTAAGTTCCCTATAGTGTTTTTACCACTGTATAATATGACGGATGTACATGTATATCCAAATGAAACATTTACCATGGTTACAGTCACTCAAATTAAAATGCACATCGTGTTAGTTTTATTTATATACGCTTGTGTTGTTTAACGTGCTTACAGATCATATAATACTTAGATTACATTTTTCCACTCGTTGTTTTTCTATTTGATACAGCAAAACTTCATCCAAAAGGAGAACTTTTTACTAAAACCGTCAACAAAGGGGAAGTGGGTGTCACTCTTGAAGTTGAGGATGTCGACGGAGATGACTCGAAAGAGAGTGAGATTAGATGGATGTTTAATGGAACCGAGAGTATTGGTAGCCCTTCATTTACATATACCATAATTAATCCTGTGTCAGCAGCAAATGAGGGCGTGTATGAAGCATACTATAATGGCACGAGAGATGACCAGCAACACGCAATAATGAGATTGATAGTAAGAGGTAAGCTGATGAGATTCAGTCAAAGGTTCTGCATTGCTATCTACAACCACAGGTGGCATTTCTCCAAAGCAAGTTGGAAATACAGATACAAAGACTAGATGGGGAACAAATATGTGACCCAACATGAGTAAATGAGACACAATGCGGCAGATAGCTAATTTGATTTAAGGACACAAATGTGAGACAAGGTCATAATAAGTCAAATTTTAACAGTCTTATTTCTGATCTTTGATACATCTTGTATCCAACCAAAGACTCAAATTCTTGAAAATAACGAGTTAAACTACAATTTGAGATATTTAATTTTCATTTACTCCATTGAATTGTTAACAAACCCAAAACTTTAAATGTCCATAACTTGGCTATTGTATTTTTGGTTTTCCAATCAAGTGATATTCAATCGTTCGTAACTTTGGTTAGGAATATGATATAACATTGACATTAGTACCAAAATGTCCCTTAACTTATAGATATCCTCATGATTTAAATAACTTATTCATATTTCCCCCATTGTGCCTTATTTACTCACGTTGGTTCAAATATGTCTTGAGTGCCTTCTTGAAGGCCATAACAGAAACAGACTGTATAATAAATATAGGTAGATCATTCCATAACTGAATGCACAAACAGTAAAAGTCCTTTCACCACCTTTAACGAAGATAATCCTTATACCACCACCCTACTAATATGCTCACTTGTGACCGTTTTTATACTTGGATAAGGATACTTGACGAGATACCGTGCGTCAGTGCTTTAGTTAAAGCCATATGCAATTTGTTCATGTTCATGAAACGCTCCCTTTCCTTGATTTAGACATGGGAATGCAGGTTGTTTGACAAATTGCATTCATGAACACAACACTCAAATATCGTCTAAGTTACAGAGCAATCTATATAATAATACGGAATCGCCGATTTTTGTACGGAGATGTTCTCCCCTTTCCGCGCCTTCGATCGACTTCAAATTTTCGGTGCGGGTGCGTACGGGGCCCACAATTGTCCAGTTTATGTTTGATTTTTTAAATTTGGGTTAGATTCCGTGAAATTCGAGTTTTTGTAGCCCGTTTCTATGTTATTGCTCGAGACATTTTATTATTTTGGCCTGCTTATACCGCACCGCCACTGTGGTCTAACCAATAATTAATGTTGTTTATCAACTCAACCTATACATATATATATTAATTTAGTTATTCTTTCCGCAATAAATGACTTTTACTAGAATTTAACGATTGGATTGTTTAATTAGGATTTGATTGGCATAACCATAACACATTGTCTTTGTATTAATTATGTTATTTTAACAACTTGGAAAACATCAATTTACGATGCAGTTAACTGTATAAGTCAACAAAAGTGTATTAAAACCTATGTATTTCCAACCATTATAGTAACAAGATTTAATTTCTTGGGGCTAAAACCTGAGGTTACAGAGTTCATCAATGGAATAGAATTGCCCTGGTAATCCATGGGGGATAGGCCTATTATTAATAAACAAGGTATACTGTTAGAGCAAAATACGCATGTAGAAATACGTTTAAGCCTACTGGAGAAATAATTTATTGTCAATAGGCCGGAAAATAAAATAAAGGATGGCTAACTGAACTGGGTGGGTACAAGGTGATCATGGTGAGACCCCGCCTCCCGCCAACTATGAAAGACTCACTATAAAACTTAATAAAGCCACTTAATAACACCAGTGGCGTCGCGGACCTAAATCTATTTAATACGTATGTGTTCTATGAGAGACTTGGCAAATTTAGTGTGGAAGGGGTGGGGATCTAGAGATCCGTAAGGCCTATCTTGATGGGACTTGATGTCAGGGAAGGGGGTGGTGTGTTCTTTTGCTGATTAGATTTGCAAGGTCATTCAAGGTCATCGGGGTCAAATATGGGGTCAAATAGATCCGTAAGGCCTATATTGATGAGATTTTGTGGAGGGAAGGGGAGTGGTGTGTTCTTTTTGCTGAATAAATTTTCAAGGTCATCAGAGGTCATTCAAGGTCACCGGGGTCAAATAAGATCCGTAAGGCCTATCTTGATGGGATTTGGTGGACGGAAGAGGGATGGTGTGTTCTTTTTGTTGATTAATTTTTCGAGGTCATCGGAGGTCATCTGGGGTCAAATAAGATCCGTAAGGCCTATCTTGATGTGATTTGGTGGATGGAAGGGGGTTGGTGTGTTCTTTTTGCTGATTAAATTTTCAAGGTCATCGGAGGTCATCTGGGGTCAAATAAGATCCGTAAGGCCTATCTTGATAGGATTTGGTGGACGGAAGAGGGATGGTGTGTTCTTTTTGCTGATTGATTTTTCGAGGTCATCTGGGGTCAAATAAGATCCGCAAGGCCTATCTTGATGTGATTTGGTGGAGTGAAGGGGGTTGGTGTGTTCTTTTTGCTGATTAAAATTTTCAAGGTCATCAGAGGTCATTCAAGGTCAAATAAGATCCGTAAGGCCTCTCTTGATGGGATTTGGTGGAAGGAAGCTGGATGGTGTGTTCTTTTTGCTGCTTAATTTTACGAGGTCATTCAAGGTCATCTGGGGTCAAATAAGATCCGTAAGGCCTATCTTGATTATATTTGGTGGAGAGACGGGGTGTGGTGTGTTCTTTTTGCTGATTAATTTTTCAAGGTCATTCAAGGTCATCTGGGGTCAAATAAGATCCGTAAGGCCTATCTTGATGGGATTTGGTGGAGGGAAGGGGGATGGTGTGTTCTTTTTGCTGATTAAATTTTCAAGGTCATCAGAGGTCATTGGGGTCAAATAGATCAGTAGGGCCTATCTTGATGGGACTTGGTGGAGGGAAAGGGGGGGTGTATTCTTTTTGTTGATTAAATTTTCAAGGTCATTGGAGGTCATTCAAGATCGTCTGGGGTCCCCCTAAAATGTCTTGCCTCCTTCCCCCCCCCCCCCCCCCCCCCCACCCCCAAATTATGATGCTGGCGCCGCCACTGCATAGTACAAAGGGCGTGGGGTACCATCTATCTCAACTTTGAAGGGCCATAAAGCGGAAACGATTCGTTTGTGTTGGGCGGTCGAGGACAACATAACATTTTTTTGTGTTGGCCTAACCGCACACTATCTTCTCTACAATGTATAGGCCTACACTATATGGGGTATGGGGTTGGTACAACTTCTTCTTTTTGGGGGAGGGGGGGGGGGGTTGTATGGGATAACAAAAACATTGTTTCTCAACTAAATGGGGTATTGAAATTGGGTCCGAGATTCAAAGATATCACAAAACTCAGATTTCTGTGAACAAAAGTCTATTTCAAATGAAAACAATTATTCAGGGATCTACAATTTTGAACTCATTACCTATGTCCATTTTGCAACAATTAAGATAATACTCAGCTAGCGAGTGCCCGAGCGTAGCGAGGGTACGCCGCTAGTACGATTATATTACAGGGTATGAACTGTGTTAACCACGTCCACAGCACAGTGATTACAGCTACGATCAACAACAGCCAACACTTAAGTGTGGGTGGTATACATTGAAAATGCGTTAATAAATTCCCGAAATTGGACCCCGATTAAATTTGTCTACAATTTCGATAGGCCAATGAAAGATGAAAGAGAAAAAAATCGTTTTAGTATCTGTTCTAATAGTGAACGATACTGGAACCATTTTTGTCCCAGTATTGAGTGATACTAGTACATTTTACGTACCAGTATTTTGGTGATACTGGTATATTTTGACATTATCGAATGATACTGGTATATTATTTTTGTTTAGGTGTCGGACAATACTGGAACATTTCATGCGTGCCGTTATCATAACTCAACTTTATCCAGTTATTTAACTCTTTTCTCCCCCAAATGTACTAGATTGTGCAGCTAGTAGATGGGGTCCTCCTAGCTGCTCGGGCATATGTGATAAATGCTACAATGGAGGAGTATGCGATGACAAGTCAGGAAAGTGTATCTGTCCTCCTGGATTTATGGGCGATAATTGTCTTACTGGTGAGTTTAAATACATGTATACCAGAGGCCCTAGTAGTAAGCCATATTGAAGTGCAACAATTGTTTAAATTCGAACAGCAGTATCTAGAAAAGTATTGACTGATAATCTTGACATGGATTGCTTGCAGTTAAGGGATTTGTTTTAAATATATTTGAGCATAGTCTGTTACATCATGGTTACATACATACTTGTTTCGCGATTAGGACGACACGATAAAGTGAGAGGAAGAGACACTTATTTCTTATAAACGATTTGATGCGTATTTATCTGCCATCTTGTATCTCAACTCTGAATAGTCATGGGCACATCGGTATAATATTTCATAAACCTGGGCATCGGTAAAACCAGCTTGGATGAACATGAGGCGCTAACACTCCTTAACGGTGATAATTCTAATGGCCACACTTGTATACAATATTCATTTACAGCTTGTGGGGGTAATACATTTGGCAAAAACTGTGAATTTTACTGCCATAGTGTACACAGTGATGATTCATGCCAAGGTTGGGAAGTCTGCCTACCCGATCCATATGGATGCACTTGCAATACAGGATTCTACGCCCTGGATTGTAACGATGGTAAGTGTTGCTTAGCGATAGACAATGGCTAGCTTGGACACTTGATGTCTCTTTTGATCGAGATCGGGTAACTAAGAAAAGAAAATAAGTTGATTACATTACTGACACCGTTCTATCAGGTGCTTAACCATACGGGGCATGGGGCGACACTACCACAAGGCTCGCCCCCTCCCCTGACACCGTTCTATCAGGTGCTTAACCATACGGGGCATGGGGCGACACTACCACAAGGCTCGCCCCCTCCCCCAATACCATGCCCCCCCCCCCCCCTTATTAATGGCAAATGATGTATACTGTATTAACCAAAAACTAGACAGTTACAGGCCTCGTTGCCCCACTAAATATTACTTGTCATTACTACTACGTGTTTGGTCCGAAACAACAATTTATATCGTAGGCTACACAGTAAAAAAAAAAGTGAACAACATGTTTAAAAAATTGAACAACTGCTGTTTGACGGGTGAGCTGAGCAACTTGTTGCTCAAAATATTAAACATCTGGGGTTGTTTAAAGTTTTAAACACCTAGTTGTTTAACTTTTTAAACAACATGTTTAAAATCAGATTTTACACATTGGTGTTGTTTAAAAATTGTTGTTCAATTTTCAAGGGTTGTTTAAAGAAAGTTGTTCAATCCTCATGGGTTGTTCAAAGAAAGTTGTTCAATCATCTTGGGTTGTTCAAAGAAAGTTGTTCAATCATCTTGGGTTGTTCAAAGAAAGTTGTTCAATCATCTTGGGTTGTTCAAAGAAAGTTGTTCAATCCTCATGGATGAAATTGGCCTGTTTAAATAACCAGGGTTGTTTAATGGCGGTTGTTTAAAACTGCAGGGTTGTTTAAATGATGGTTGTTAAAAAAACAGGGTTGTTTACTGGTAGTTGTTTAAAATTCCAGCACGATTTGAAGACTTGAATTTCTTGTGTTGAAGTACACAGACAGAACGGCAGAACTGTCGAATTCGGATGCCTTCTGTCTGTGGAGCAAAATCGCGAAATTAAAATTATATTTTTGCAAAAAATATCCATCTTCGCCGTCTATCATCAAACTATATCGGTTCTTTGGTCATCATATTTCATTATTTTCTTGATTGTATTTCCCCATCTTGTCAGCAAAATCTTTAAAATTATGATTTAAAATCGAAATTTGTTTACCGAACGAAATACGGCGGCCATTAATTTGCAGCATATCGCGAACGAATCATTGTGACACGTGACTTGTGACGTCACAAGTAAACAACGTTGTTCAAGATCACTTTGTATTGATGTGAACGGCGTTCTTTATACTGTAAACAACACCTGTTTAAAAAAATGTTGTCTTCTTTAAACAACGATGTATAACTTTTACACATCTGTTGTTTGAAAAAGTGTACAACCGAAATTGAACAGCGATATTTTGTACATCGTTTTCTCTGTGTATGCAACAACAAGTAGAATATGGCATGCGATGTAGGCCTATGCTCAAGTATAATTGAATGAGCGCATTATAGAAGAAATAAGCATGGCGTTTACTAGATACGCTGGTTTCCAGCGCATGTGATTTATCTCAAATTCACATTACTTTGCAAGGGTCGCATTATGACGCGTCTGCGCGTCCTAGACCTCTCACTTTCGAATAGTGACGCGTCAGATTTCAAATTGGAAAGCCTTGCGGGTCCCGATCAAAATTGAAGGGACCCCTCACATTTGACGATGTATGGAAATGGAAACCTTAAGAAATTCTGTAAATTACATATCCATCCTTTGATCACAATATAAATTCAATAAAACTGTCCTCATCATCGATCATACCCGTCGACCCCTAACTAACCAAACCATAAGTCATCGACTCATAGTGTGGCCTCTAATTTTCCTAAATCAGTTTCGTCCATTTTCAAATACCCATACTTCGGGACCTCTCATTTTCTTGAGGGACCCCTTAAATTTGTTTTTTGAAGTCCTACGGGGTCCCGAAAAATTTCATGGGACCTCTCACATTTTTGATCCAGTGCTATCCCTGTTACTTTGCTACAAAAAGCAGTACTTACCGTATCCATGGTATGGGGAGGTAATAACAATTGTATTCGATGTAAATTATGTAATACACATTCATTCGATATTCTTTACCATTGTGACGATGGTCCATTATGTGTAGTTTGTGAGCAGAACAAGTTTGGAGCGAGTTGCACCCAGGACTGTCATTGTGCCTCAGGAGAGTGTAATCAGTACACTGGTGCATGTGTAGGTGCGGACATCAGCTGTCTTGCAGGATGGACAGGAGATACTTGTCAAAGTAAGTGTTATATAACCGTAGTTACATCTGTATATGACACAATTGCAAAAACCTTCACTAAGAATATCATGATATGAATGGATATATAGTTAGAGAGTAAACAGTAGCCATTATCAATACCAGTATGGTACGATATTGCATTTGTACCAAGAATGCAATGTAGATGAATACTACTGGGGATAATTGAATCAAAAATCTTATCAATTTAAAGGATAGTTCAAATTTGTGGAGAACCATTTCGATGTTGCAACGACGCAATGCTGTATTTTTCACCTCTTTATAACAATTTAGGGGCAAACGGACCTCTCAGGTCGAGATGGTCGGTTGGGTTTTTTCATTTTCATTGTAAAATTACCGTTCAAAATTCAAAGAAATCTGTAAACATATTGCAGTTTTTCGACAAGCAAACATTTTTAGGGGGTCATTTACACGTGAACAATTTGTCACCAATTTCTAAAATGGGGCGGTCGGGCCCGTACAACAGGGTTTTTTTTCCGTCGTCTTGTGGAAGAATACATACATTCAGATTCCATGTAGACCAAAAAGGGACTCTTTTTTGTTTATCCTCGCCTTGGTAGAACAGCCATGGCAGAGAGAGTAACCTGGAACGTGTTATCCCATATGAGGTATTGCTGTACGAAACAAATAATGTGCGTATCGATATTTTTGCGTTTGCAGTTCCAGACGTTTGTGAGAATGGCTATTATAGTCAAACGTGCACAGAGAAGTGTCACTGTCTCAATGACGCGGCTTGTGACAAGATCACTGGAGAGTGTCCTGGTAAACAATGTGCTCCAGGATTCCAAGTCTACAATGGCTCGGTGAATTGCCAAAGTAAGTGCAAGATACGTCATTGCATTAATAGATATTAATAAATGATTGAATCAAGTTTGTTGAAATAGCGTAGGAACTGTTCCTGGAGAGTGGAGAGTGACCTAAGGAAAGATAATGTGCTCACGGATTCCCATTTTTATAAAGGATATGTAAGCTATATGTATGTTCGATCGTTAGCTTGTGAAATGCACGAGCTAGAACTGTCGCAATCACGACATTTCTGACGCGTCTCCTCGATAATGTTCTGGTGAGTAATATGCTTGTAAGCAGGCCAGGTCAACGCATGTGGACATTATTGTATTGTTCCCCTGCTAATGGCATACGAATGGGATTGGTATGTTAGTTTACAATACTGGGATTCCGGGAGAAGCGTAATGAGTGCTCCTGAAAAGAAGAAAAAATCTCAACGAACATGATGATGAACGCTTGTTACATGTCCACCCTAAAATATCTTGGCAGACACCATGTCCTCTACTCTCCCAGTTCAAATATCCCAGCTATGGAAAACTATCCAAATCTTGTATATTTTTGTCGATTCCAGATTGATCTGACTACTCCCATCTGTCTCATCGTGATGATCGCTTCTCGTCTAAAGGTTAGCTCATCGCGTTCTAACATGACAGAGTAACAAAGTAGTCCACGATGTATTATGATGATGCTAGAAATGTCGTATAGTATCGGCAACTAGCATGAAATTGAAAAAACTATTTATTATTAATAAACACTTAATGTAGATAGAAACCATGCACTTAATGTTATTCGTAAAATGGCTACTTAAAGTACAATGCAACATGATGTTGCTGAATGAAAGCTTTTATATGGACTGATATGAACCATGAAATGTAAATTAAATGAAATAATCAATACACAGAATTGAACCATGCAATAGGATTGGAAAGAGGACAGATAGAAGTATAGAAATGTAATGGCATTCTCCATGAAAGTATAGAATGATTGTAAATAAATACCACACGCGTAGATTGAAATGCCCACAGTAATCTGGGGGCGATTGGGGAGAGTTCAGTTTGATGTACAATTAGGGTGTTACATGGTAAGTGAAAATGGATTGGCTAGAAATATCCTTTACGATTGAAAATAATCCACGTTCATGATAACAAATTTAAAACTTACTCGTTGCATGCAGTTTACTTGCTTGTTTTAGTGTGACGTCAACATCAATCATTGCTATACTCTGTTTGGCTTCCTCTGGACAGTGACGTTCGTAACTTAATAGGCGCAGCTTCTACGCATGCGCATGTATCTTTCGTCCGCTCGAGTGTATACGCCAGCGACCTCGAGTAGGCGCGCGCTTTATGTGCTGCAATTAGTAGAATACGTGGTTACGTCACCGTCTCGTGATGACTAAATAGAGTATATCCATACTTTATCTCACCTTAAAGTACGAAACTGACATTAGAACGTATTCGGTGTATATTCTGGTGATAAATGCATTTAGTTGCGCGTCAATGAATCTCGATCGCGTTATTGTTAGCTGCAAAGAGTTCAACACTTTCTGTTACGACCGCGTTTGAAAGCGTAAACACATAAGTGCGCTTGCCATTGGTGGAACAGAACAGCGCTATTAACCAATCAACGCACGCATCTGATTCGCCCGATTGTATCTATGGCATCAAGATGTACTGAACTTCTCTGCCGGCGACTATAATACATACTCCGTCATGTAGGGGGCATTAGGCATTCAGGTAACCTAAGGACAAGTCATCTGGGTAACTGTTATCGTGTAATGCACCTCATTAGAAACATATCGAATACAAGTTATTCGCTGTCAATTATGTTGCATAAGTATTCGTTATTTCACTCCAAATTTATCTTCTAAAAGAAATTTGATAATTCAAAAAATTGAAACTGAAACTGAAAGGATGAGAAGTACTTCAATATGTAAACAAAAGGAATGATATATCGAGCTGCACCAATTTACTCATTATTATCTTTTGTCTTTTATGCTGTTATATGTTATAGTTCATACCAGTTTAGATTTGGTATTGGCCTACTCATTAGGCCTATGATAATGAAATAATAATGAAAATAACACGATTTATATAGACCTTTGCCAGATACATTATGATGTCTCGTTTGACTATAAATAGTGCAACATTGTCAAAGATTCATGAAAATGATGCTATTTTAATATGTCAGAATAATGTATTTTTCAATTGCGGTTTTTTAGATCCAACATTCAGAAAAGACAAAAAAATCATAGAACCGTTGCGCAAATTCGAATAGCTTAATAATTGCTCAAATGTTTCCTTGATAGATCAATATAATGTACTCAAAAGAATGTCAATGATTTGGAAGCATCTACTTTAAAGTCAAAATTAATGTTGTTGTTTACAAGTATACAACGAGTGTCACTTTCTATTATGGTATTATATGGGTTATTTCGGTCATTTAAGGTCAATTTTTTGGACTTAGATTTTATTTTAATTTCGGGAACGCAACCGGGTACCCAATTTGGCCGGACCCTGATTGTCCCAATCTGTCCCAGTGTTTTCAAATATACAAATAAACAATACAGGGCGAAAATATCTGCTTTACATCAGACTTTGCCTTTTTATTATCAACATTTAGCTAAATTAATAAACATCAGTGTATAGACGTTATTCGTAATTGGCGATTTCAAGCTAAAGAGGGAGACATACTCAGATGTGACGTCACTAATCATAACGAAAGCGAGGCCAATATTGGTAAATTGCGTCACATGACACCAATGTTTACGATTAATGATTTATGAATAATGACGTCACATCAGATTATGTCTCCCTCTTTAGCTTGAAATCGCCAATTACGAATAACGTCTATTCTAGTCTATTGTAGTCTATTCTAGTGTGATTTTGGCATTCTTTGTCATCGACCTACCGACCCAAAGAACTTGAGGTGAAAGGGCAATCCAACCTTCTGTTTTAGGTCTTATGTAAGTGTCTGCCACTGCTCGCCACTCAGTCAATGGCATTCATCACCTATAAAATAAACCATTATGTATTCTTTACTTCTTTATTTGGAAACACTCCTACTAATATCGTAAGACAATATGCTTAATACATCGGGCACGCGTGGTCCAACGGAATCACTCTCGGTCCACAATACAAAGGTTGTGGGTTCGAGCCCCGTTGCTGCCAGCGTGTTGTGTCCTTGGGCAAGGCACTTTACCGCAACGCTTCACCCAGGTGTATAATTGGGTACCGGCATTAATTATACTTGGGAAGTAAAACAGACTCGCTGTGCGGGAGGAGTGGCGAACCCCCACAGCCAAAAATTACATGGGGGAGTCTGGCCCAAACGCTAATGAAAGAGAGATGGGCACTCCGCGCGCAAGCTTTGCTCGGCGCGAGTCTTTACTTTTAATTAATACAAACTATTATATTATTGTGTCACTCTAATAAGTAAATAAGATAAATATCTCTCAGCTAAAGAACTTGATATCGAACATCAGTAATCAATACTATATATATATGTGTGTAAGCGTCCAATCATATCCTGAAGACTTTGGTGAAAACCCAAATAGATGTCACCGGTGTGTTAGGATTTTGGATAAGAAATGCTACTGGCTTGAAATTCAGGATTCGCACAGGAGGCTGCCATGCAATTATTTCAGGAAATTACGGAAAATAAACATCAATCAACCCCGACTTGGGTGTTTCTCACGAAATTGTTCATGTTTTTTCTTTGCAATATTCATTAAGATTTTCTCTAAAGCCTTCAGAATATGTTTGGACGTCTCCCGTAACCAATATCGAGTGGTAGAAGCATGAAAAACGTTTACCCACATTTTGATGAATTTGTGTGATTTTGTAGTAAAACATGAATATATTGTTTTCTTAGCAAATAATACGAAGTATAGTTTGATGGTAAATATCTTATGATATCTTGAAGGTCCAATTGCTTAACTATTCAAAGAATTCTCTTTTAATGGTCAAAATGAACTCAACAACTTTATAATGCTCTTGATATAACCATTTTGTTCAGTAAAAGTAATCGTGAAGTTGTTGACAATCTACATGGTGTCCCTTAAAATGTTTACCTGTTCTATATCGTTCTCATAAGCTGGAAGAATTTATCTAGTTTTCAAATAGCCGTGTGCCTGATTGTTTTTGCTTTCACCATACAGAAATACTCAAAATTGAGTTACTTTACACAAAATAGAGAATGTATTACTTTGTTTAATTAAACTTAGCCTAGTTATAAAACAATTTTATACAACTTTCCAAAGTTTCAGCGGATTAGTATAGCCCATGATACCTAGTTTTAAAAAACGCTTTTGGTTTCGCTCTGGTTTCTATGGTAACCAAGCAAGGCCTCTGATTGGCTAAAGACGTAAACAACAAAAACTAAAAATATAAATAACCAGCTGGTGTCATATTTGGGGGATAGGTGTATGACAACAGTACGCATTAAATATTGTCTCCGTAATTTTGGATTGGTTGCCATGGTAACCATGCCGCAACCAATCAGGGGATTTCATACCGTAATTTAAAAACGAACAAGATATTTTAAAAATCTCTTCATTATTTTGTAGACAATACTCTACTTTACATCTGTGCCAAATATAATAGATTTTTAGTTATCGTTGTTTCCGTCTTTAGCCAATCAGAGGCCCTGCTTGGTTACCATTGCAACCAGAGCGAAACCAAAAGCGTTGTTCAAAGCTAGGCATCATGGAATACAATATGGTATATAACACTTGTCGGCTATTATATGGAAATATTGTGTAAAATTGTGTTATGACCTAGGCTAAATCAGACTCAACCCCCCCCCCCCACCCCCCCCCCCCACCCCCCCCCCCCCCCTTAAGCCTTTCAAATAGGATTGATCTAGGAAGCGGAATTAAAAGTTGTGTCATTCTTTTCAAAGAAAGTATCGATGCGCTTCTTCGAAGCATAGTTCCTTTAATTGGAACACATTGAAACTAAGGAAGCTCTATTCTTAAGAATATGTTCCTACCTTTGTGAGTTTATTATAGCTACCTCAAAGCTCGAGCTTTAGATAATTTAATTTGAATTAAACAGTTATTGGAGAACATCCTTTCCCTGAAAGTGATACAAATCGTTATCGTTGAATTATAGGAAATAATATATTCAGACAAACAGCATTTGATGAGAATAATGACATGTGTAATACGTTCTACTCCGTCCATCTAATACTGTGCAGTGACCACATAGCATATTTTAATAATCGATGCAACATTCAAGCAAGTACGACGCTTTTAGTCATTTATTGCGTGGGTACTTACGCCAGCGCATTGCAGTCGCGCGTACGATAATGAGATGCGATCATCAGAATACGCTCTGACGTCACTGAACAGAGTTAGATGAACGAGGTACATAGGCACCGATTACGCAATTCAAAGATAAATGTTTTATTTTATGTATTTGTTCTTGTAAGTGGTATGATGTGACATTAAAATCGAAAAAGTCTAAATGAAATAAACGATATTTTGCAATGCTTATTACATATGTGTGATATATATCGTCTGCTAGGTTCAATACAGCCTTCAAAAGAAGTATCTTGCAAGGTATAAAATCCGATATTGTTCACGAAGATCGGGTAATTAAAAAACATTACACCGAAAATAATAAGACAAAGTGCAAACGCCGAAAAGAATAAGACAAGAAACATTTTGATGAATTTGTGTGATTTTGTAGTAAAACATGAATATATTGTTTTCTTAGCAAATAATACGAAGTATAGTTTGATGGTAAATATCTTATGATATCTTGAAGGTCCAATTGCTTAACTATTCAAAGAATTCTCTTTTAATGGTCAAAATGAACTCAACAACTTTATAATGCTCTTGATATAACCATTTTGTTCAGTAAAAGTAATCGTGAAGTTGTTGACAATCTACATGGTGTCCCTTAAAATGTTTACCTGTTCTATATCGTTCTCATAAGCTGGAAGAATTTATCTAGTTTTCAAATAGCCGTGTGCCTGATTGTTTTTGCTTTCACCATACAGAAATACTCAAAATTGAGTTACTTTACACAAAATAGAGAATGTATTACTTTGTTTAATTAAACTTAGCCTAGTTATAAAACAATTTTATACAACTTTCCAAAGTTTCAGCGGATTAGTATAGCCCATGATACCTAGTTTTAAAAAACGCTTTTGGTTTCGCTCTGGTTTCTATGGTAACCAAGCAAGGCCTCTGATTGGCTAAAGACGTAAACAACAAAAACTAAAAATATAAATAACCAGCTGGTGTCATATTTGGGGGATAGGTGTATGACAACAGTACGCATTAAATATTGTCTCCGTAATTTTGGATTGGTTGCCATGGTAACCATGCCGCAACCAATCAGGGGATTTCATACCGTAATTTAAAAACGAACAAGATATTTTAAAAATCTCTTCATTATTTTGTAGACAATACTCTACTTTACATCTGTGCCAAATATAATAGATTTTTAGTTATCGTTGTTTCCGTCTTTAGCCAATCAGAGGCCCTGCTTGGTTACCATTGCAACCAGAGCGAAACCAAAAGCGTTGTTCAAAGCTAGGCATCATGGAATACAATATGGTATATAACACTTGTCGGCTATTATATGGAAATATTGTGTAAAATTGTGTTATGACCTAGGCTAAATCAGACTCAACCCCCCCCCCCCCCCACCCCCCCCCCCCCCCCTTAAGCCTTTCAAATAGGATTGATCTAGGAAGCGGAATTAAAAGTTGTGTCATTCTTTTCAAAGAAAGTATCGATGCGCTTCTTCGAAGCATAGTTCCTTTAATTGGAACACATTGAAACTAAGGAAGCTCTATTCTTAAGAATATGTTCCTACCTTTGTGAGTTTATTATAGCTACCTCAAAGCTCGAGCTTTAGATAATTTAATTTGAATTAAACAGTTATTGGAGAACATCCTTTCCCTGAAAGTGATACAAATCGTTATCGTTGAATTATAGGAAATAATATATTCAGACAAACAGCATTTGATGAGAATAATGACATGTGTAATACGTTCTACTCCGTCCATCTAATACTGTGCAGTGACCACATAGCATATTTTAATAATCGATGCAACATTCAAGCAAGTACGACGCTTTTAGTCATTTATTGCGTGGGTACTTACGCCAGCGCATTGCAGTCGCGCGTACGATAATGAGATGCGATCATCAGAATACGCTCTGACGTCACTGAACAGAGTTAGATGAACGAGGTACATAGGCACCGATTACGCAATTCAAAGATAAATGTTTTATTTTATGTATTTGTTCTTGTAAGTGGTATGATGTGACATTAAAATCGAAAAAGTCTAAATGAAATAAACGATATTTTGCAATGCTTATTACATATGTGTGATATATATCGTCTGCTAGGTTCAATACAGCCTTCAAAAGAAGTATCTTGCAAGGTATAAAATCCGATATTGTTCACGAAGATCGGGTAATTAAAAAACATTACACCGAAAATAATAAGACAAAGTGCAAACGCCGAAAAGAATAAGACAAGAATAAGTGCAACTTTCATTTTTACACATGATAGTGTGACAGATATGTGTATGGGGGCTGCATTGATAAAGTTACTTTAATTGGAACACATTGAAATGTTTAAAAGTTTGACTTTTGATAAGGAAGCTCTATTCTAGGAATATGTTCCTACCTTTGTGAGTTTATTATAGCTACCTCAAAGCTCGAGCTTTAGATAATTTAATATGAATTAAACAGTGATTTGAGAACATCCTTTCCCTGAAAGTGATACAAATCGTTATCGTTGAATTACCCCCAAACACTTGCATGATACAAAGAAGAGGAAAAACGGGGCACCAGAAATAGCGGATGACTCCAAACCATTAAAGGTCATTTATTTCATACGAGATGTCAATGGACAATGGTGGATGGTACCACACATAAATATTTCACTTTGATGAAAATACATGTGATTTACGAATCTTTAACTAGCAGCGACATAGTCTACCGCATTCACAAACATGACCCTCCGGCATAGCCTGGAAAGCCTAACAATTATCAATATATCAATCACTATGCATTATCAATAAACAATCGTTTAATTAACTTTTACAAACATTGATACTGGAATGAGTTACGATAAAATGACTCGCGGCATGGCCTACGACAAACTTTGGCTTACGCACCTCCGCAACCGGCATGGCCTGGAGGCGAATTATAACGGGGAATCAGTATACTTTTTTGACAAATTAGTGTCATTATTGTAATTAATATTCAACGAAAAAATGACTCGCGGCATAGCCTACGGACAAACTTTGGCTTACGCACCTCCGCAACCGGCATGGCCTGGAGGCGAATTATAATGGGGAATCAGTATACTTTTTGACAATTCTTGTCATTATTGTAATTTTATACTCAACGCGCGACTGAATAACATACCGCAAACATCTCCTGTCATGAGCACAAACGGTGACCTATACTAGGAGAAAGAGCATCAAAATTCAAATATAAATTAATCGATTCCATACACAGGACACAACTTTTGAATGTATATTTTAAATAACATTAACTAAACACACAACTCTGAATTTATGTTAGAATTTGCTTGACATGTCATACTTTGAGAGTAAAACCCATGCCCATACACCGATTGATGTTACAATGCAATCCCATTACACAATCTATGACAAAAATAACAAAATCCTCGAGGGAGAGGTGGGTGGGAAAATTTAAATTAATCAGTCTTCACTGGAAGAAACGATGACCTTCCAAGATGGAAGATTGGAGACATATGATGAAAAAAGGGGACCAATCAGCCCATCAAAAATTAACAGGGGTGCAATGACCAAGGAATAGACAGCGGCCACTGTGAGCTGATTGGCATGAAAATAATCGCCGCGAAAAATAAAATGAACATATCACTCCGCCAATGACACAACGTGATGGCGCGACAGAAAAAGGGAACAGCCAATAACTGGAATGGCAAGAGAGAAATGGGCGCGACGTGAGCGATGCAGGACCATAAAACTGGCAACCGCAGGTGGTAAACTCGATTTGTTTTAGACTGGGCTAAACAAATCGTTATTATAGGAAATAAATTCAGACAAACAGCATTTGATGAGAATAATGACATGGAACATGTGTAATACGTTCTACTCCGTCCATCTGATACTGTACAGTGACGACAGAGCATATTTTAATGATCGATGCAACATTCAAGCGCGAACGACGCTTTCCGTCATTTATTGCGTGGGTACTTACGCCAGCGCATTGCAATCGCGGCGTACGATAATGAGATGCGATCATCAGAATACGCTCTGACGTCACTGAACAGAGTTAGATGAACGAGGTACAGGGACACCGATTACGCAATTCAAAGATAAATGTTTTATTTTATGTATTTGTTCTTGTGAGTGTTATGATGTGACATTAAAATCGAAAAAGTCTAAATGAAATAAACGATATTTTGGCTTGCTTATTAGGCTACATATGTGTGATATGAATCGTCTGCTGGGTTCAATACAGCCCTCAAAAGAAGTAACTTGCAAGGTTCTTAATCTGATATTGTTCACGAAGATCGGTTAATAAAAAACCTTACACCAAAAATAATAAGACAAAGTGCAAACACCGAAAAGAATGAGACAAAGTGCAACGTTAATTTTTACAAATGATTTTTATTCTCTCTTTTAACCTCATAAGGTAGTGTAGTCTTTATTTTCAAATGTATTAAATGGCTTCTATCATGACTTAATTTCCTAGTTTTAGTTGCATTATATTTACATGAGTCGATATGGTGTATTTCTCAGCACTGGTTTCGTGCTTCCCCAGCCTCATCCACTCACGTGGAAACCGAAGTGAATCCCATATCACTTGTACTTCCAATGAGCCGAGTAATTCTGTATGAGCTGAAGTAGAAGCTTCCACGTTCAAACTTGAAACGAAAATACTCTTTGAAAGGGGGAACCGGTGTAAGAGCCCTCTACGATTCCTGTCACCTAATTGCAATATTACAACGTTGGGGGAATAATTTTGCATTTCGAGTGATTCAGTAGTGTATCTCACGACGAATGAGGGTGCTGCACCGTGTTAATAAATACTTGCATATATAGTACAATGGTGAAAACCATAGATAATCGACACAGAGATGGTAAAGTCCCGGATTATCTCTATTGAAATGTTGTGCGGAGCTGATCTATGTCTGTTTCGCTAACACCTCGTCGCTGTTCTGACATACCGGCACATGTGCCATTTTGGGCAAAATGAGTTTTAAAAGTTGCATTTTATGATCTACAAGTGAAACTCTTTATTCTCCAAAAAAATTGAGACAAAAAGGTAATTAATTAATGAGATAGCGCACTAATTAGTGTCATATGCCAGGGTTTTAACATAATACCGGCATGAAAACCTCATTTTGTATTCTGACATACCGGCACATCACGATATTCTGCCATAGACCACCGTGTAACTACATACCGGCATATCACTGGCATATCGCTGTAGGACTGTCTGACATACCGGCACATGACTTTATGACATAATTACTCCTAATTAATAATTGCAATTTGTTGTTGTAACATGCTCATAACTAACATAAGTATATATATATTAGTGTTCTTTGACAATGCTCTTTAACAAGTCTTTAAAAATTGGAAAATTTTCAAACACGATTTTCTCAAAAAGCTGTTTTTCGTGATGTGCCGGTATGTCAGAACAGCGACGACCTGTATGACTAGCATTTTTGAAAAGACCGGTAAACAGAACGGGTATTGATAGTCTATTGCGGCAACTACAGATCTAATACTAGCTAACGGGATACATAAAATTAGTTTGTTAAAAAAAAGCAACTGTGAAAGTTAAGATACTTCTAATATTTGAAACATAACAATTTAATACATGCATTCACCGATGCGATAGATGTAACACTATTTGTGAAGTTTATAGACACTTATTTCACCCAGTTTTCTATTACACGTAAACTCAGGGGCGTAACAGAGGTTGGTTGTCAGGGGGGCACAGCCAAAACAATTCCTGGTTAGAATAATTTCACGTAAGTGTGTGTGTGGGGGGGGGGGGGGGGTCCAAAAAATTCGCACGGTAAAAAAAATTCGCACGGTCACAAAATTACGCAAGGTCACAAATTTCGCACGGTCACAAAATTTCGCACGGTCACAAATTTTCACACGGTCACAAAAATTCGCAGTACAAAAAACACAACAGTCAACAATTTGTGGACTGTTGTGCTTTTTGTACTGCGACGTTTGCTTTCTTTCTTTCCCTTTCTTCTTTTCTTTCTTTCACCTTTTTTTCTCCGTTTCCTTTTTCTTTTTCCTCCCTTTTTCCTTTCTCTCTCTCTTTTCTTTCCCTTTCCCCCTTCTTTTCGTCTTTTCCCTTCCCCCATTTTTCCTGGTGGGTAGGTTTGAATTTCCTGCTGAGCACCTTCAGGGTGGGGCACTGTGCCCCCCTTGCCCCCCCCCCCCCCCCCCCGGCTGTTACGCCACTGCGTAAACTCGAACCCATGATGACCGCGATGGACAATAGCACTTCTTTTGAAATCGATTCATAGCGACTTCATACATCTGGGAACGAGAGTGGCGTATTATTTATGGATGTTAAGAAGTTATTTCATGACAGGGCGAAGGCTACATCGGCTTTTGTGTTAAGCGACCGTGGTCCGAAACACACACCCCTTCAAACAAAACACCCACTTAACCATCCCTGTGTCGATTATCGATGTGAAAACAGAAGTGTCATTCACGAAGTCACGCTATATAATAAAATAATAGTTCAAACATGTTAGGAATTATTTAGAATCATATAATCAAAATCCAGTTTACGTTCAAACCAAGAAGACCGTTGGCAAACATAGAGCGTGTTTCTGCTGGGACACTGCAAAAAGTTACCGGTAATAAACGCTAAGTTTCAATCGGTCAGTTTTTAATCCCCCCTGTTTCTGCTCGCGAAAAGTTACCGGTAAGTTTATCGATCCTAGTCGATGGGCCACAACTTTTGACCTTATGTAAAACCAAACAATGCCACGGCAAAAGATTGCTTCACAATAATATGTATAACCCAGCGTGACACGGTTCACGGCGCAAACCGCTAAGAATCACCTTTCTGTTTCTGCTGGGTTTATTGCCGATTATTGCCGATTATTGCTGGTTCCAAACCTGCTTTGTTAAGGTTTTTGGGATTACCAAAAATACCGATTATTGCCCGGTTCTGTCTGTTTCTACTGGGCAAATTTAACGTTTATTACTGGTAACTTGCCCAGCAGAAACACGCTCTATATTGACCTTAAAGTGAGGTACTGAACGGGATGTTTCAGGATTGTTTCTGGGTAACTTTAACCTGTAGATTTCAAATCTGGATGATCCAGACTCGTAGACGTTTAGTGTTAATAAGGAGGTTAAAATTCAAAAAGGGTGACATTTTCAAACGTGAATTACAGACACAATTAATTAGTGTATGAAATTATAACTCTTCATTTACTGATCACCAACCTTTTGGCATGGTTATGACTACATGTTTGATTAGATTCATCGGAATTGGTAGTAATACGTTAGGGGATATGGTATATAACGCTGCATCGATTTGGCCTCTCGTCCTTTAGGAAGATCATAGTCTGTTGTTATTGGATAGATGAATATAAATTGCGGCATGGTTGTAGAGATTTCACCATTAGCGTTCTCTATGTCTGATACGAACTAGTCTGCCACCCTTCGCGCCCTCAATGTCTGATAAAATATAGCCTGTCACAGAACATGCACATTATTAGCTAGCCTTTCATCAAGGCGTTGTTGGTTGACCTGGTGGTGTGTGTAAGCACCTTAACAAAAGTATGAGCGCCCTCTGTAAAAATAGTCTGATTCCGCTCGGCGTTCGACAGGTAATTTTGCGAGGTGTCTTTGACAAAGGCTAATAATTAGCCTGTCACCGTTAGCACGCACAAAAGTGTCGCGGGTTGGCGCGAAGCTTTTGTATGTAGTGGTTCTGATAATTTACAGGAAACCGGAGTTTTTTGTAAGGCTCAGTGGCGTAAAGTTGTTGCTGGCATTAGGGGGGTGGGGGGGGGGGGTGATTGACCAGTGGCGGCACCAGCCTCAACATTTTAGGGGTGAAAACAGTAGCGAGAAAAAAACTTTCGGTGGTAAATAAACTTGGGGGAGAATGTGTGCTAAGCGTGCGAAAATGTGGGCATTCGTTGTAAAAATTGCCTGAAATTAGGTTGATTTGTTCTGACATTTCTATTACGTTGAGCATTTTATCAGGCATAACATTGCATAGACCATCCCATGGTCATATATTGGGGGATATACCCCCCCCCCCCCCCCCCCCCACCACCACCCACCCACCCCCACCGGGATATTTACGCCTATGGTAAGGCACCAGGTTCGTAGTGGGGATTTAACCAACGTTTTCTGCAAAATGAGTGATTCACTGACTGATGGGCGGGATTTTGTTCAATGAAAATGGGCTATTTGAAATACTGATATACGTAGAAAATGTAACTGGTTCTCGCACACACCGTCTGCGCATACCTTATAAATTATAGTCCTATATGAACTTTGTACGTATCAACGTTCTACATGTGCATAATGCGTACTTAGGCTTATTGCCATTACAATAATTATTCAATGGCAATAAAAATGTGTAATATTAAACATACAACAAACTTCTTTTATTGCAACGCTTGTGAGCCTCAGTCATATAAAAAATAATTATCCTTTAATCGTAATTTGGCTCGATTCGACGGTATTTTGCCATGCTGCTTGAATAATTTAGTACTTTGACGTCACAAGAAGCAGCAATTCGAAGAAATAACCTATTGTTTTGAAAATATGGTTCAACTCAACGTGGATCTAAAAAATTGGGCCTACATTTGCGGTGTCGATTACATTGAATGAAACATTTCGTAAGATACCATTATTAAACGTTATCAATTATCCGTTGTTGTAAAGACGTGCAATGTGTTACCATTGAACCAGGGCCCTGGACCAATATAATCAAACTATAGCTAGTGGTGTCAGTAAGATGATGAGACGGTTTATAACGTGTATCACGTACATTATAATTGCATGACATAAATTGCCCGTTTAGGAGCGCTATTAATTCGGTCTGGTGAACCTATTGTTCTACGAGAGGATTTCCTGGTTGTATATTTAAATTCGAGCGGTAGTTCTAGCTAACTGCATGGGTGAGTTTCCATTATGTTGCAAATTACATCCACGCTCATGCGTTTAAACTACTCAATGGGCGTTGCAATATACAACCGGTTGGTTGCACACGAGAATTATGTCATATAGCAACCAGCTTTGATGGCAGGCGAATATTTAAATTTTGTGCCGGTTTTTAGGGCAACAATTTATAGCGCTGCTAAGCGGGCCTTGTAGCGTAATGATCACCTATTGTCAATCTTTCTCATCATAATATGCATTCACTCAATGAAGTGTTCGCTTGTTGTAGTTTTTGTGCCCATAAATTTAATAACACGTTGCTTTTCCATAGTTCCAAAATATCTATGGACGGTAAATGTTATGTTTTGATGAATTCATACATTATGTTTTTTGACAAATCTAATATCCAGAAATCCGCTCGATAATATTTTTCTTCGCGAGATCGTGGGAGTTTTTATGAACTGTAGTCTTTCAGAGGAATCCAAGAAAGCTGCAAACAGTCATATTCAGATATTAACATTTTATCTTAATATTAATACTTAAGTGTCCAAGGTGTCTCCCATCCATTGGTGCTCAAGGGAGGGGTTCAATGACACTCCTCTAAGAAAACCATTTTCCGAATATTTAATGAAACTCGCACCAAGTAAAAGGAACTTTAACGAGACAATATAAATGTGTATCATTGATTGTAACACATGTATGATGACAATAAGGTTTTAAATTATTCTGTTACTGTAAATACGTGCTTGCGTTTTACATGCGGATCCTCTCCCGCTCTAGCCAGTGTCCACTGCGTCCCAATCGGTTCTTATGCGCTTGCCTGGTGCTTTGATACTTTTTTCAGCGCAACGCAAGCGCAAGGCCTGATCGCCGTATGTGTGACAGGTGTTAGGCAACGAGTGGTCTATGGCAAGCTCAATGTATAATAATGTGATAAACAGTGTTTTCGCCGATGAACACTGTTTTTCGATCGAAAAACAATGTGTATCGACCGAAAAATCGGGTTTATTGCTAAACATAGTTTTCCGAAAAACATAGTTTATTTCGATAAAGTGTTTATCGAATTATTATACATTTAGCTTGCCATAAGGGCCTGCTGCGATAACTTACCAAAGTACATTTCTATTAAATTATACGACCGTTGCATTTGCATTTCGGTAAATCTGCTAAACAAAGTGCCAACATTTTTCATATTACGCGAAAATGACGTAATAATAGCCGTGAGCCCAAACAGCATTGGCATTAAAAAGCCCCGATTTTCAATATTGATTTTGATAACCCATATTAAAACATTATTCGCATAGGGTTTGTTTTTAATTCGCGGGTATTGATTAAAGGGACATTAAGTGGCGTTGAAAATTTTAAATGTTTAAACATTTACTTTAGAATTCAAGATGAACAAATACACAGCAAAACTTGATTAAAACAATATCATCGCTATTTATTGAAAAACGCCCTCTATGCAAATACGGTTCGCGTTATGTATCAGGCGTACTGCAGGGGGATACTGTCGGACGTAAAATGCTCGTTGCGGCTCTACAAGCATTTTTGAATCGACGGTTTGTTGTACAAAGAGGGCTGATTTTTCTTAATTCTTATAGGTGTAAGTTCATACATGTAATACAATTGTAAAAATATACAAATCCCAGTTTTTATCATATATTTTTGTAATTGAGGGCGCTGCCTCCACCACATCTATTAATGCCCCTTTAAGATCATCATGTTATGGATGCTAGTGAGAAATAATTTCCATTTTCTGATCAGTGTAATGGCGTATCGTGGCAACGCCTACTATTTTCAACGTGAGCGGATAAACGATAAACGAGCTGGAACGAGCTCAAATTAATTAGTTGATGAGCATTAATTATTTACCTCCAATTTCTATCGAAATTCTAATGTGAAACGCCTTAAATTTGAGACAGGTTACATCATTCAGCCTCTTTCTCTAATCAGAGAAAGACGCTTTCTTTTTTTCGCGCGTGTTTGTAAAGAAGATTAATAAACTTATTTGGAAGATTATTGGATCCATATTGGATGTTGAGAGGAGAGGTTTCGAGATGAGAGTCACTTTCGTGACCACCGTTCTGTTGTGCTTAACAGGTAAGAGAACTTTTTTGGTGATGATTTTATGATGATATTATTAACATGTTAAGGTACATTAACTATTTCCGAAAAAATGACCTATAGACCCCTGTTCTACGGGCCCGACCGACCCATTGGTGTTGTTTTTTCAAAATTTCCAAACAAAATCAAAACATTATAACATATTGTGAACATTTTGACATCGATTCTTTTTTAATTTTAAGAAAACAATTCGAGATATTTGAAATTATTTGAATTTATTTAGGAAATTTCGAAAATTGTTGGAAATTCCACCACAATTCCCGAAATTGATGTAAAAATATATATACATATAGGCCTAGAGAAATAAATGGAAACTATATATAAATTATAAATAAATAGAGCGATTCACAGTGTGATTATGCAATAAACAATTGATAAATCTATTTGTAACGAACTGATTATTATCATGAAACTTGCAACTTTCGTGTCAAATTTGTATGTGATCGACCCTCGCGCAAAATGTTAATTTATTATGTATTGATGGTCCTCATTTTATAAAATGATGATTTTAAACGGTAACTCTGGCAAGGGAGTCTACGTCCATAATTAGAGGATATATAATGATCATCAAAAACATGAAAAATTAAACTTGAGATCAATTATTATGTCTCTCAGATAGATGGCACTCGTCCGTGACATTATTGAACATGTTAAGCTCCAAGATGGCCACTACTTTGTTGAAAATGTTAAGAAATGCCGTTTTATATGAGAAATGCTTAGCTTTTACTTCTAGAGCAGATTGGATAGCAATTCATCTTTCTACGTGGGCATGGTGGGTCATTCGATAAGTTCTAACTCCTCCCTAATAACTGTATAATTATTCTGTGCACCTGTTTTCTTTATAGAATTAATTATGCACCTCAAAAATAGATTATCCTTATATTTTATGCATTGATGTGGACTGACAACTGGGTGACTTTTAAAGTTAAAAATTTGACCTGCTCCCATGGAAACCAAAAACCATGTTGTGCCATTTTTGATAAATTCACCCAAAACTGTATAATATACATGTATACTAGAATGAAATAATACAATCGCCTCAAAGGACAACTTGTCCCCTTTTGACTGAAGCGTAAAGGTAAATATATCATTCTTAAAGTCACATGCAAAGTCTTTATGATTGCCTGTTGGAAACAAATATATCTCGTCTTCAGATAAATTAATATGCTCACAAGTTAGACGAGTTTTCAAAGTACAAGGTGTCCACACGTGGCTTTTTTGATTTGCTGGTTCTCGGAGTATACCCCAAACAATTGTTCTCAATACAAATACAATAATAGGCCTACCCTCAAGTTGCCAAATCTACTCTCAAACTTTACTTTTGAGATTCAGTACATGCGTGATGAAAAAGTAAACAGATGATGGGTAGATATGATGGAACCTTCTTTCAATCTCAAAAGAAAGATCAAACTTGTGTTACAGAAGACAAGTTTTCATTTCATAGTCAAAACAATGCTCACAACATTTATTTACCTACATTTTTAATGTTTCAAAATTGGAGGGTTAGATCATCAAGAAAGTGTGTATGGTGACAAGTCTCGTAGGTGTGAAATAAATGGTGTGAGCATTGTTTTTACTATGAAATGAGAACCCGTCTTCTGTTGTAAAATGCGGGATCTCGCCATTTGTGTGAAATGAAGGTGAAAAACAACCATTTCAGCTTAGATCAAGTTATATTTATATTTTAAGAGTGTATGAGAATTATTTTTACATCGTACATAAGATTCCTGCTTTTGGTATGAAATGGCAGGACAATTTTATCTATGCGTTTAAAAAAGTTGGTCCTATTTGTTTTAAAAATATTTTAAGGGGAACCATCTTATTATGTTTTTGGAACAATAGTTTATATGTTTGTAGTTTGGAATGCACTAAGTGTGCATGTGTATGATTAAAATATCTTTTTGGAAGTTATGGTGACTCTGAAAAGAGCCGTTTGTAATACAATATCAACTTTGAATGGTAATTCTTCCTTTTATGTTTTTACGACTGAAGTCCTTATGAAGTCCGTCTCTCGAATTTGGTGAATGTCTAGCTGTGGATTTCTACCGTCTTTAGTAGTAGTCTGATTGGTGGTCTTTTTAGATGGGGGTTTTCATCGATGCTGGTGCTTTAATTATCTCGGTTGAGCATATATCGCCTTTTTTCTAAGTTTCCAGTTTCCTAAACCAGAAGTTGACGAGAATTTTCATCTCGTCGCCAAACGTTATTCTGTTCAACTTGAGCTAAATGTGTAGCGTTTGCCATCATCGGAGAGCGTGTTGGCACTTACGGAGACGATAATGAAATACAGGAGGTCTTTTCTCAATTATTTTTCACAATTAATTATTCCGACTTCTCGAATGAACGTTTGTTGGAGGTAATTTCTTGACCAGGCTTTTGTAGAAAAAGTTATTATATTTCAGTAGAAGATTGTAGGATGAATAACTAATGCCAAGTATGTAGTGGAAGCAATACACAATGGTACACTTCTGGGGTCGCATTCTGACGCGTCTGCGCGTCCTGGACCTCTCACTTTCTTGTAGTGACGCAAATTGTTTCAAATTGGAAAGACTTGCGGGTCCCGATCAAAATTGAAGCGACCCCTTAAATTTGACGATGTATGGAAATGGAAACATTAAGAAATTCTGTAAATTACAAATCCATCCTTTGCTCAAAATATAAATTCATTAAAACTGTCCGTAAAAAAGGAAAATTTTCAAATACCCGAACTTCAAGACCCCTCAATTTCTTGGGGGACCCCTTAAATTTGTTTTTGAAGTCCTACGTGGTCCTGAAAAATTTCATGGGACCTCTCACATTTTTGATCCAGTGCTATCCCTGGTACACTTGCGTTTCGGGATATAAGTTCCCTCGTCAGTTGCACTGCTGAAAAGTAAACTAATGTAGTGATTTTCATCAAATAAGTTACATCCTCATGTAATCCGAGTTTGTCTTGGTGTTGGAGAAAAGTGTATATTTCATGCATTACTTGAATAAAACATGCATTTTATTCGATCTTAGATTTATTCAACAAAGTTTTCATAAAAGATTGAATTATTGACACCTCTGTGGCTCTTTTTCAGAGTTGTATACTTTTCTGTTAAGGAAAAGGACTTCTCTTGATGCTCCTTTATATTTTTCCTCTGTGTGTCCACTGTTTGAACAGTTTGTCCAAGAAATAGTTTTCTTACGAATTGTAAGATTTTCTGTTACTGCATTTCCTGGCATATCTGATTAGGTCATCTTGTATGAACTGTTTGAAAATGGCACAAATTTCTTTCCAGATAGCCAAGTTTTCTAATTTAAAACCTATAGATAACATTTGACACCAGAATTTAACGACCAAAGAGAGCGGAGAACGGCTCAAAGAGCTAACTCAGAAATGTTCGATAAGACATAAATTATAAATGATCATCTATTGTAATTTCTTCCGCTTATAATATATCGAAAACCAGCTAGTGTTTAAATATTTAGTATACGTCGTTTTCCCCTGCTCCACTTAATATAATTGGTAGAGGGCCCGGGTTTAAAACTTTAAAATTGCTCACAACTTGTCATCACAATAATGAAATAATGGATCACTTTAATCATGTTATTGGCATCATACGTTTTGATTGATCTGGCCATCACTAGGCCTATTGTTTAGAACTGGGTTGAGTTCAGCGTTATAGTTAAGCGCTTAAATGCAGAACGTGATAAGTCCATATCAAAATTGACATTTTTGAAGAAACGTGTATTACGTGATAATACAACTTTTGCTTTTTATTTGGAATTCTTATTTCATTCCGTTGCAGAGATATTACAAATTTAAGTTATCGGATATTTTCGGTATTTTCCGGAAAATCTTTTGCTTTTATTTGGAGTTCGTATTACAAATTTAAGTTTTCGGATATTTTCGGTATTTTATGGAAAAACTTAATGAAAATGGTCCAAGACGGGCCCGGGGGAAATCGGATTTTAATGTATTTTAAGGTCTAAGACACTTTCATCATTCATTTGAAATACCAAATGACAGTTATTATTGTACGTTTTACCTAAGCAAAAATTCAAATGATGGTCAATATTTCGGATAATCCCAAAATTTAGGGAAATGGCAATGTTCGGTCATTTTATATAAAAGGTATAACAAGAAAAGGAAATTAGATTTTGGATTCATTCTTTTTGGTTTCTAAGTCATTTGACAACCTCTTTAAAATGCTAAACTTAGTGGTTACAAAGAGTGTTTCTAGAAAGTGGATCAATATGTTGAGTGGCAAAGTCCATAGTATATTTGAAACAAAAGAGATAATAACAAATAACAAAGGTTCAGAATTTCAGGATTTTAGGATTTCAAACAAAATATCCACGTGCAAATTAATACCGACCCAAAAAATCGTGTTGATGTGTCAAAAATGTCAAAATGTGTACAGATTGTGTATATTATGTTGTTGTTGTTTTTTGGTTATTTTGAACACTAGGAATGACACGATCCCGACTGACTGACCCAACAGGTCCATTTTCCTGTAGAACAAGTAGGCAAGGAGGACGGCATTCAAAAGGCCTTTAGTTAACGAGATAATTTTTCACGAGTACTACCAGGAGTTTTGGTATGAAATTAAAGTAGACCGTTTGTGGTTTACTTGAGCGAAGTCTGCAATATTTGGCATGTGTCTAAAATGCTAAATGCACTTTGTGTCCAATTTATAGTCAATTTCATCGATTTTTTTTTAAATTGTATTTTTCCCAAATTTGAGTATAAAACACCAACGGAAGTGGTCGGGATTTATCGGTTTTCCTAATGTCGAAGTGAACAAATAGCTTTATTGAAATAATTTAAAGGGAGAGGGAGAAGGAATAACAACGAGATAACCAAATCCGGTTATCTATTCAACTTTACAAAGGAGTGGACATTACTACGTATCCTATGTGTTAAATCATATTGCCGACTATAACCAGTTCGAAAGTTGTACATACATATTTTGCTTTATACATTTCTACGTCAAAAACATAGTCAAAATCGTAAGAGACGCGCCGACACATTGCTATTGGAAATGTATATTTGTTAAATGTAATATAAAAATGACAACAAGTATAGTTCCTTGAATAACACAATGTCAATAAAATTGGCCTGTTTGTCAAATTAAATGTGGTAACATTTCATTTGATTAATTAATAATATTAAATATTCCGCTTACATGCGGGTAATTAAATCGCTCGCAACTTTGCCATATGAGTGTCCTAGACTAACCCTTCGTCATATATATATATTGCATCAAGGTCAATCAGAATTTATAAGCCAAACATACTCTGCCACAACTATCAAGTGGTCCATATAATTCAATATGGTTTTCTTAATGGACCGATATGAGCAGGGAGAAACACATCATGATACTACCGCTATATCATTGTAATGTTTTCATATTCAACAATGTTATTGATACACCTGTTCAAAACTTCCGCCAACAGACACACTGCTATTTTCATGGCTATACAAAGGTGGCATTATCGCACTACGCTAAGATATGATAAGCTCTCTAATAGGATTTAAATAACAATCAATGTTAAAGATCGGCAATGTGATTGGAGCTTTAATCATGGATCATTGTTATAGCTTCTGTGTCTATTATTTCTACGCTCTGGACTCTCCGCGCACACGCAGAAAACGTTGTGCAAACGTATTGAGAACGTACTAGTAACGCAGAAAGCAATTTTGACGCACTAAAAATGTTTACAACGTAGTGGAAGCGCAGTGAGAGCCCTTTTAAAGCAGAAACACGATGGGTCGTAATAAGAATGTGATAAGCGGGATAGGAGCGTACTAAGAGCTACCTCGTTTTAAAAAGAATGACATTTTTGAGCAGTTTTCCACGCTCTTCTTGCGTGTTACAAGTGGACCCCCTCCCGCTCTAGTCAGTGTCCACTGCGTAACCAATCGGTTTTTATGCGTTTACCTGGCGATTTGATACTTTTACAGCGCAACGCAAGCGCAATGCCTGGTCGCCGTATGTGTGACCATGGTGACAGGGGTATAAAGCAACGAGGGCTGTGCTGCGATGACTTACAGAAGTACATTTATGTATTATACGACAGTTAACATTGCATCTCGCTAAATCTGCTAACCTTGTGGTTTCTTGGCTTCGATCGATACCAAACAAAGTGTCAACATTATCCATATGACGTGAAAATGACGTAATAATAGCCGTGAATGCGAACAGCATTGGCAGGAAAAAAACCCGATTTTCAACATTCATTTTGATAATTACATATTTAAAACATTATTCGCAAAGGGGTTTATTTTTCTTCTTCAAAATTCGCGGGTATTGATTACGATCATCATGTAGATGGATGCCAGTGAGAAATAATTTCCATTTTCTGATCAGTGTAATGGCGTATCGTGGCAACGCCTACTATTATATTCATAGGGCGCGGATAAACGATAAACGAGCTGGAACGAGCACAAATTGATCAGTAGATGATCTTTAAATATTTACCACCAATTCCTATCGAAATTCTAATGTGAAACGCTTTAAATTTGAGACAGGTTACATCATTCAGCCTCATCCTCTTATCAGAGGAAGACGCTTTCTTTTTTCGCGCGTGTTTGTAAAGAAGATTAGTAAACTTATTTGGAGGAACATTGGATCCATATTGGATGTTGAGAGGAGAGGTTTCGAGATGAGGGTCACTTTCGTGACCATCATTCTGTTGTGCTTAACAGGTAAGAGCACTTTTTGGTGATGATTTTATGATGATATTATTAACTTGTCAAGGTACATTAACTATTTCCGAAAAAATGACCTATAGACCCCTGTTCTACGGGCCCGACCGACCCATTGTTTTTCCGAATTTTCCAAACAAAATCAAAACATTATAACATATTGTGAACATTTTTTCATCGATTCTTTTTTAATTTTAAGAAAACAATTCGAGATATTTGAAATTATTTTTGAAATTTGGAAAATTGTTGGAAATTCCACCAAAATTCCCGAAATTGGTGTAAAAATATATATAACTATAGGCCTAAAGAAATAAATGGAAACCAATATAAATTAATAAATAAATAGTGCGCTTTAAATTCACAGTGTGATTATGCAATAAACAATTGATGAATTTATTGGTAACGAACTGATTATCATCATGAAACTTGGAACTTTCAGTGTCTAATTTGTATGTGATCGACCCTCGCGCAAAATGTTAATTTATTATGAATGATGATTTTAAACGGTAACTCTGGCAAGGGAGTCTACGTCCATAATTAGAGGATATATAATGATCATCAAAAACATGAAAAATGAAACTTGAGATCATTTATTATGTCTCTCAGATAGATGGCATTATTGAACATGTAAAGCTCATAAATGGCCACTACTTTGTTGAAAATGTTAAGAGATGTCGTTTTATATAAGGAATGACCACTTTTACGAGAAATGCTTAGCTGTAACTTCTAAAGCAGATTGGAAAGCGTTTTATCTTTCTACGTGGGCATGGTGGGTCATTCGATATGTTCTAACTCCTCCCTAATAACTGTATAGTCTGTGCACCGGTTTTCTTAGAAATAATTATGCACCTCAAAAATAGATTATTCTTATATTTTATGCATTGATGAGCACTGACAACTGGGTGACTTTTAAAGTTAAAAATTTGACCTGCTCCCATGGAAACCAAAAACCATGTTGTGCCATTTTTGATAAACTCACCCAAAACTGTATAATATACATGTATACTAGAATGCTATAATACAATCGCCTCAAAGGACAACTCTTAACCTTTTGACTGAAGCGTAAAGGTAAATATATCATTCTTAAAGTCACATGCATAGTCTTTATGATTGCCTGTTGGAAACAAATATAGCTCGTCTTCAGATAAATTAATATGCTCACAAGTTAGACGAGTTTTAAAAGTACAAGGTGACCACACGTGGCTTTATTAAATTTGCTGGTTCTCGGAGTATACCCCAAGCAATTGTTCTCAATACAAATACAATAATAGGCCTACCCTCAAGTTGCCAAATCTACTCTCAAACTTTACTTTTGAGATTCAGTACATGCGTGATGAAAAAGAAAACAGATGATGGGTAGATATGTTAGAACCTTCTTTCAATCTCAAAAGAAAGATCAAACTTGTATTACAGAAGACAGGTTCTCATTTCATAGTCAATACAATGCTCACACCATTTATTTCACACCTCTTTCGAAACTTGTCACCACACACACATGGTGGCTCCGAAAAGAGCCTTTCGATCTTGAAATCACCTATATTTTTAATGCTTCAAAATTGGAGGGTTAGATCATCAAGAGAGTGTGTATGGTGACAAGTCTCGTAAGTGTGAAATAAATGGGGTGAGGGATCTCGCCATTTGTGTAAAATGAATGGGGAAAATAACCATTTCAGCTTAGATCAAGAGATATTTATATATTTAAAGTGTATGAGAATTCTTTTTTCATCATAAATATGATTCCCGCTTTTGATGTAAAATGGCGGGACAATTTTATCTATGGGTTTGAAAAAGATTTCTATTTTAAAAATATTTTAAGGGGAAAACATCTTATTATGTTTTGGAACAATAGTTATATGTTGTACTTTGCAATGCACTAAGTGTGCATGTGTTTGATCATTATCTCTTTTTGGAAGTTATGGTGACTCTGAAAAGAACCGTTTGTAATGCAATATAAATTTTATATGGTAATACTTCCTTTTATGAAATCTGTATCTTCTGTATTTCATTTCCTCGAATTAGGTGAATGACTAGCTGTGGATTCCTACCGTCTTTGGTAGTAGTCTGATTGGTGGTCTTTTTAGATGGGGTTTTCATCGATGCCGGTGCTTTAATTATCTCGGTTGAGTATATTTCGCCTTTTTTTCTAAATTTGCCAGTTTCCTACCCCCAGAAGTTGAATTTTCATCTCGTCGCCAAACGTTATTCTGTTCAGCTTGAGCTAAATTAGTGGCGTTTGCCATCATCGGAGAGCGTGTCGGCACTTACGGAGAAGATAATGAAGCACAGGAGGTCTTGGCTATTTTCCACAATTAATTATTCCGGCTTCTCGAATGAACGTTTGTTGGAGGTAATTTCTCGAAGAGGCTCTTGTAGAAAAAGTTATTATATTTCAGTAGAAGATTGTAGGATGAATAACTATTGCAAAGTTTGTAGTGGAAGCAATACACAATGGTACACTCGTGTTTCGGGAAATAAGTTCCTTCGTCAGTTGCACTGTTGAAAAGTAAACTAATTGGATTTTCATAAAATATTACATGCTCATGTGATCCGAGTTTGTCTTGGTGTTGGAGAAAGGTGTATATTTCATGCATTACTTGAATGAAACATGCCCTTTTTCGATTTATTCAACAAAGTTTTCATAAAAGATTGAATTATTGACACCTCTGTGGCTCTTTCTCAGCGCTGTAGCCTATACTTTTCTGTTAAGGAAAAGGACTTCTCTTGATACTTCTTTAAATTTCTCCCCTGTGTGTCCACTTTCAAACAGTTTGTCCAAGAAATAGTTTTTTCTTACGATTGCAAGATTGTCTGTTACTGCATTTCCTGGCATATTTTAATAGGTCATCTTCTATGAACTCTTTGAAAAGGCTGGGTTATGGCAGCAATCTCATTCCAGATAGCTAAGTTTTCTAATTTAAACCTATAGATAACATTTACAGCAGAATCTAACGACCAAACAGAGCGGAGAACAGAAATAGAAAAGCGTTTCATTTTCGATAAGAGGATCAGACGGAAAATATAAAGAGTGTGACATAAATTATAAATTATCATCTATTGTAATTTCTTCCGCTTAAAATACATCAAAAACCAGCTAGTGTTTAAATATTTAGTATACGTCGTTTTCCCCCGCTCCACTTAATAAAATTGGTCCAGGGCCCGAGTTTAAAAGTACAAAATTGCTCACAACTTGTCATCACAATATTGAAATAATTGATCACTTTAATCATGTTATTGACATCATACGAGTTGATTGATATGGCCATAACTAGGCCTATTGTTTTGAACTGGGTTGAGTTCAGCGTAAAAATTGAGCGCTTATATGCAGAACGTGCTAAGTCCATCAACATTTATGTGTTTAGAGAAACGTGTATTACGTGATTATATATAAAACTTTTGCTTTTTATTTGGAGTTCGTATCTCATTCTGTTCCAGAGATATTACAAATTTAAGTTTTCGGATATTTTCGGTATTTTCCGGAAAATCTTATTGAAAATGGCAAAGAAGGGAATGTTAATGTATATTAATTTAGGTTTAGTACACTCTCATTATTCATTTGAAATACTAAATGACAGTAATTATTGTACATTTACGTCTTACCTAAGCAAATGGCGGTCAATATTTCGGGTAATCCCAACATTTAGGGAAAATGGCAAAATTTGGTCATTTTATATAAATTATATTTTGGATTCATTCTTTTTTATTTCTAAGTCATTTGACAACCTCTTTAAAATGCTAAACTTAGAGCAATAGTGGGAATACAAAGAGTGTTTCTAGAAAGTGGATCAATATGTTTAGTGGCAAAGTCCATAGTATAATATTTGAAACAAAAGATATAATAACAAATAACAAAGGTTCAGAATTTCAGGATTTCAGGGTTCCAAACAAAATATCCACGTGCAAATTAGTACCGACCAAAAAAATCGTGTTGATCTGTCAAAAAAATCAAAATGCGAACAGATTGTGTATATTATGTTGTTGTTGTTTTTTCGGTTATTTTGAACGGGAATGACACGATCCCAACTGACCGACCCAACCTGATAGGTCCGTTTGCCTGTAGAACAAGTAAGGGGGTCGTCGACTTATCAACATTGAAGCGCATAAGTGGTGGTACCTTTTCATGGGCTTCTTTTGCATCTCACGTTTTAAGGGTCCATATCCAAACTCTCAGTGCTTTTAAATTGTTTTTCTAGCGATTTAAAAGCGCTTTTCCAACGGTATTTCGTTGGAAAAGCGCTTTGAAATCGCTAGAAAAACAATTTAAAAGCACTCAGAGTTTGGATATGGACCCTAACAAAAAAATATTTTGAATTGTTGTTGAAACCTTCTTTGTTACGTAACTTATGGTTTAATACGTGTTTTCGTGTTTTCGAAACATTACGCAAACAATTTTGCGCCTTTCAAAAAACTGTTTTTGAGTCGCAACAGATTTGCCGAAGTGATCACTAGCGCATTCACCAGCTAAATAAATAACAGTCATTCACTGACCATCCAGATATTGAACGTCAATAAATCCATTCCATGATCGTCAAAATGTTGGAACTTTACGTTTAACTTCCTAGAATCCGTTATTCTAGAATTGCCTTTTAATAATGCAATCCTATCTTTTAAATTCTTATCAAAGAATGTTTAGAATTCAATAATAATCATTATTTTATTTATTTATACGTTAACAAGATTTGTTTTTTCACTGCCCTTCGTGATGAAAATGAATGTATTTGTTGATTTATGAAATTATTAAGATGTCACTTGGCTATCACGTTACTGTGTCAAATTGGCTATTGATAATCCATATAATTTAATTACATAATCTTGTGTGGTAACACGCTCCTACATGTACGGATATTTGGCTATTTTTGATGAAAAGTGATTGTCGAGTAAGAAGGATGGTGAAGTAACTTGGCGATTTTTTTTTTTGGCAGCGCAAGTTTAACAGAAATAAAGTTCCACAACAATTGTCAGATTTGTGAATAACTTACAGGGACTTAAAACGCGTCAGGTTTATTGTCGGATTTTTGTACAACTAACGGGCTTTTTAAAGAACGACCCATAATGGTATGGGAGACGACCTATCATTTTTAGGGGGGAAGCCGAATGCATTACAAATTTGAATGGTGACCAGAATATCCTAATGTAAGACCAACCTATCACCTACTGGATAAATTGACGACAGATAATGAATTTTAGCAGCGCAAGAATCTGAGCTTAACAGAAATTCAGTTCTACAATAATTTTCCTGATTTTTGGATAACTTACAGGGGCTTAAAACATGTCAGGTTTATTGTCAGATTTTTGTATAATTCACGGTGGCTTTTAAATTTAAAAAACTACTCACAATATGGGAGACATACCTATCATTGTTTGGGGGTAACCTTATGCATTAAAGTGTGAATGGTGACCAAAATATTCCAATGTAAGAACGACCTTATCACCTACTGGAAATCAAAATTAACGACTGATAATATATTTAGGCAGAAACACATCAGGTTCATCGTCGGATTTGTGTACAATTTATTTTGTTTAATTTAATGTAGGCCCTAGGCTATCAAGCTTTCAGTCAACGCTACTTGGCTATATCTAAGATATTTGTGATTGTTGTCATGAGAACAACCCAAACAAAAATAGAAAAATACCCCTCACTATCCTTTTTTATTTAGATATTATGATATAACACCGAAATAGATATTACAGGCCAAACCAGTACATTAGCTTAAAGGTGCATGTTCTGATCACTTTTTTCTGGCTATGATTGGTTTTTTCACATCAAGATATTTTGATATCAGAAGAATTCCCATATTTTTCTCATTATGTCTGTAAAATCTGCAAAGGAGAGGAGACTCCCTGCAAAGCGGGCTGCAAAGGAGGCCGGGAGCAAACGAAACGTGAAAAAGCACTGCCATTGGTTGACCAAAACAATGGGCTTACTAAACCAACCAAACGCACGAATATTGATTGACTCTCCTCACACAGCTGGCAATGTTGAAATTTGTTTTAGAAAGGTTTCGAAACTTTTGGGACACCCTGTATGTTGAAATTTTCATACACACTTTAAAATTTGTATATCTTTACAGCATGCTTCTCATTCACCGTTAATGGTTACGTTTGTTTTCTTAAAAAACGATGGGATCCGTCTGTTGCCAAGGTCCGTTGGTCAATGCTATCGGAAGACCGGTGCTTTTGTCAAGGTGTCGTTGCACCTGAAGACAGAAGTTATCCCGCCTGTCCAATGCCAAAAGAAGAGTATAAAATATCCGGGGAATTTTGGTACACAGATCATCCGGGTCCGCTTACTAAAAGGGAAAACTGGACACCAGATATTCTCAACTCACTTCTGGAGAGAGTACCTTTTTGCGGTAAGTTGACAAGTTATAACCAATGATACATCCATATGTTTAATAATGTTCATCAATCTCTGAACTTTCCAACTGATGTTGTGGTTTTTTGGTGGTGGTTTTTTAAAATTGTAATAAACATTCGATGATTAATATAGCAATTCCCCTTGCTTATACATTCATTTCAAGTATTAATTTTATTTCTTATTTTTCTGTTATCCTTTCATTTTTTATCTTCATCAATCCAGTATGTTTATTTTATTCAAAGCTTGCTTCTTATTTATATGCATTTTCCACGAATAACCTGAGTACAATACGAGTACATTAATCCGAAAAAGAACTCACGTCTGTTTCCACCAAAAGTATTCATGATAAATGGGAATCGAACTCGAGGTACCAACTCCATTAAATAGCGTCACAAAAACACAAGTTAATGAGTTCGCCGTAAATTCAATATTGCAGTGTTGCTAGAATAGTATATACTACATTCAATTTATGTATTGGTTCTTTATTTTGCTTAATTAAAGCAAATTAGCACACAATTTTAATTTACCAATTGCGATATTCGTATCGAGGAGACAATACCCCACATGACTTACCAATCACATGCTCCATCAAGGTGGGTATCACGAAATGTCTTACGTGAAGCACTTTTCTGGGGTTTTATACTGTACCAAGCGTTGCAATACAAATTATCATGACTATGTTGATATTCATTTCAGACATTGAAGTGTGTCTATCCAACCCATGTCAGAATGGTGGAACCTGTGTTGACGGAACTGGGACATATACCTGTAGCTGTTGGAAAGGATACTCGGGTAAACAATGTGAAATAGGTAGGAACTCCCAATTCCGGTTAAATATATATATTAAAAAATATATAAATATATAACTAACTTTTCAATCAGTTCTAACGGGTACCAAGTTGAATGGAATGTATATGTATAATAATAAACAAAACACAAAGCACGAGCATAGTTTGCTTCTGTTATACTCGCAACAAGTCTCATTATCTGGCCCAAAATCTATTCATATTTAAACATCGACGAATACAATTATCATTTGACATACATTTTTGGCCGTTTTAATCAGGAGGGACATATAAAACTTGACACTTCAAAAGTCACTTGTTCACCATAATAATAAGAGGGGTGCCAAATGTTAAGAAATCCTGTTTTGGAACCAGAACGAAAAAAATTCGTACGAGGGCAGAGCAAAGGAATAAAACCGTGTCTCCTCTGGGCTTCAGACAGGCGTTTTGGAGTCGGTAGCATGACCGGATACTTTGCTTTGAAAATGAGGCAGTCAGTTTTGACGCATATAATGGTTTGTTTTAATGCGGCGGCCGACGACGGCGGATATCGGCGCACGAGTTGAAGCAATGTCAACTTTTATCCGTCGACGTCGACCGATGCCATTTGACGGGAGTAGCCCATGAACGGGCCTTTAATCAAATATACTTTCTTTGATACCACATGCTCAGAGGGCGACCATTTCGGCTGGCATGAGGGTAGGAACTCTAAGAGTATTGCATAACTTTAGTATGTTGTTGGTGCATTAATGTTATAACCAGTTTGGAATTCGTTTCAGAAATCGATGAGTGCAAATCAGGTCCATGTCAGAATGGTGGGACATGTATTGATAATGGTGGGTCGTTCTCTTGTAGCTGCGTTGAAGGGTATGACGGTGAAATATGTGACAAAGGTAACTACAACTGGTTATAGACATAGAAAAAATCGCTTAAAAGGTGTGCAATGACAACTAAGGATGGGACATTTAAAAGGCAGACGAAACAACACATTAAAATGAGGGACATCCCATAATGTCGCTTTAATAACATACTAACAATGATCAATTTATAAAAACGGTTATTTATTTCGGTCTTTCGTTTGAATTTCGCTGTCCAACGGGATACGAAGGTTAACAATTCCAGAATGGTAAGTGTTTATGGTTATATGTATTGAAAATTGTAAAAATTATCGATCTGATTATCGTTAGTGTTGGATTTTTATTCTTGGTAACCTTTCTTTTCAGATATCAACGAATGTGACTCAATATCATGTCAGAATGGTGGGACGTGTGTAGACCAGATTGGGTCGTATGAATGTCGCTGTCCAACAGGATACGAGGGCGAACAATGCCAGAATGGTAAGTGTTTGTGGTTATAAAATGTATTGAAAATGGTAGAAATTATCAATCTGATTATCGTCAGCATTCTATTTATATTCTTGATAACTTTCTTTTCAGATATCAACGAATGTGAGTCAAACCCATGTCAGAACGGTGGGGCGTGTGGAGACCAGATTGGGTCGTATGAATGTCACTGTCCAACAGGATACGAGGGCGAGCAATGCCAGTATGGTAAGTGTTTGTGGTAATAAAATGTATTGAAAATGGTAGAAATTATCGATCTGATTATCGTCAGCGTTGTATTTATATTCTTGATAACCTTCTTTTCAGATATCAACGAATGTGACTCAATATCATGTCAGAATGGTGGGACGTGTGTAGACCATATTGGGTCGTATGAATGTCGCTGTCCAACAGGATACGAGGGCGAACAATGCCAGAATGGTAAGTGTTTGTGGTTATAAAATGTATTGAAAATGGTAGAAATTATCAATCTGATTATCGTCAGCATTCTATTTATATTCTTGATAACTTCCTTTTCAGATATCAACGAATGTGAGTCAAACCCATGTCAGAACGGTGGGGCGTGTGGAGACCAGATTGGGTCGTATGAATGTCACTGTCCAACAGGATACGAGGGCGAGCAATGCCAGTATGGTAAGTGTTTGTGGTAATAAAATGTATTGAAAATGGTAGAAATTATCGATCTGATTATCGTCAGCGTTGTATTTATATTCTTGATAACCTTCTTTTCAGATATCAACGAATGTGACTCAATATCATGTCAGAATGGTGGGACGTGTGTAGACCAGATTGGGTCGTATGAATGTCGCTGTCCAACAGGATACGAGGGCGAACAATGCCAGAATGGTAAGTGTTTGTGGTTATAAAATGTATTGAAAATGTTAGAAATTATCAATCTGATTATCGTCAGCATTATATTTATATTCTTGATAACTTTCTTTTCAGATATCAACGAATGTGACTCAAACCCATGTCAGAACGGTGGGACGTGTGAAGACCAGAGTGGGTCGTATGAATGTCGCTGTCCAACAGGATACGAGGGCGAACAATGCCAGAATGGTAAGTGTTTGTGGTTATAAAATGTATGTCAGAAACTGATGTCAGAATGGTGGGACATGTAATGACAATAGTGGGTTTTCCTGTAGCTGTGCGATATGAACATGATGAAGTGGTTAGATTTGAAAATGGTATGAATCAATGGGTTAAACATCATGGTCGATTAAGCGTCCATGCTGTCGTCTAGATAATTATTTTATAGTTTATAATTATATAAATAGACTAGTCAAAACCCGAAGAAAATTGAATCCGGACCTGTTACCCAAAGTCAAGTAAATATTTCTCTAAGATGTAGGTGACAAACAAAGCCCTAACCATGACCATCACCTAAGTTGCAACAGAGTGCACGTCGTGGTGAACTCCTAAGTTCCAATTATTTGTTTGTGGCCACTTAGTAACTTAGAATAATAATTTCAATGTTTCAGTTAACATCGCATGTGTTACCAACACTTGTGAGAATGGTGGGGTGTGTGTTAATGATACTAGCACTGGGACGGTTAGCTGCATCTGCCAAACGGGATATGGCGGGTCTAGATGCGATAAAGGTAAGTGGTTTAAGAGAATACAAGAAATACAGCACAACTTCTAAAGTTGATTTTACATATTGGAAATAATGTTGTTAGGCCTCTTAAGATGAAAATAAATCCGAATGTCATACTCAGGTATAAACCGTCAATGTATAATAACAGATACATTTAATGCGTTGACATTAAGACGAGGCTATCTCTCTGTGGCCCTGATGGTGTGTAGTTTCGAGGCATTGTTTGGTCATTTACGATTAGCTAATGCTTTGGATATGTGCGCGATGAGATTTGTGACAATGATTAAGAGTTGCAATAGAAAACTACAAAGCCCGGGAAGTGACATCGACAAAATATTGGTATTATAATTCGATCGGCCTTAAATTATGAAATAAAACTCCTTAAAATCTACAGGAAGAGCTAGATGTCTGGTATTATGAGCCACTAAAATAAAAGCACAAAATAATGAAAGTGTTGGTAAAACAGAACAGTTCGGTCGGTCGGGTAACCATGGTAACGGGAAACTGGGAATCAACTTTCATTAGCCTATACACCGTTTTTCATTGTTTACGAGTTGAGACCATCAACATAAAATACATGTTATGGATTTAAAATAAGACATACTAGGTATATGATATTATTTTCTTATATTTCACTGCTATTCCCAAACATTGAAATAGGCTGCACCTTACCATTGTTGTATGAAGGTAGACGAGTAAGGTTTTTGAAAATGTCTTACACGTATTTATAATTATGCAGGAATGGAATTGCGCACATGACTCTGAACCCGGGGTAGACGATGATATTATGTTTGTTGATCATAACAATAGTATTGCTTTATTCCGTAATGTTTAAAAGGGATTAAAATCATGTCCTGGCCAGTTCACCCTTCGCTAGTCTAGTGGTTGAGAGACATGCTTTGCAATGCAGAGGTACATGGTTCGATTCTCAACTAGGACCACTTTTTCAACTGAATTATTTCCTTTTGAAAGAGTCAGAGTTATGAATATATTCCAAGTCCACAAAGTGTGTAATTTAATACTACATAGAGAACGCCGGGTCAGTCATGTGGGTATTTTCATTGCTGCGTATATAACCTATAGATGAGATATCATCATCCAAAACTTTTAGAAGTTGTTTATCCTTATTGTTTTTCTATATGATAGATGTGGAGAGCGTGTTTATTACAGTGTTTAACACAAAGCAACTCAGTGCAGACACCAAACCTTACTACCAGTGTTATCAGACTAAGGGTGAGACTACTCCGAGAACATACGGACGCTATGTCAACACACGGGATGATACTTCGCTGTATCAGGCACCAATACCACGAGATCATCCTTCTGAAACGAGTGCACAGATCATCGAAATACCGCCGAATAATCATAATGGATTTGGTATATTCTACTGCAGAGGCACCCAGCCTAACAAGACAGCTACTACCGTACCAACAATTCTCCTGAGAGGTCTTGGTGCTGGTGGTAAGTTGACGATGTCAAGTTCCCTATGGTGTGTTTACCACTGTATAGATCGGCCTTGAGTGACATCACATGCCATTGGCTGAAGTAAAGCAACAGTCGCTTACACGGCCTCTCACGCAATCACTAGGAACTATCTTGTGTATGATTGAGTAGAGCGTAGAAACTGATGCGTTAAGATGTGTTGCTTTGTTGTTAACGGGCAGTGACAAAAATACCCGGATGATCAAATCCAAATGAAACCTTTACCATGATTTACTGTCACTAAAATTAAAAAGCACATCGTGTCGTTCTTTGTGTTGTTTAACGTGCTTACAGATCAGATAATATTATTACAATCTGCTACTCGTTGTTGTTTTGTTTTTGATACAGCAACAGTTCATCCAAAAGGAGGACTTTTTACTAAAACCGTCAACAAAGGGGAAGTGGGTGTCTCTCTTGAAATTAAGGATGTCAACGGGGATGACTGGAGAGAGAGTGAGATTAGATGGATTTTTAATGGAACCCAGAGTATTGGTAGCCCTTCATTTACATTCACCATAAGTGGTCCTGTGTCAGCAGCAAATGAGGGCGTGTATGAAGCATTCTATAATGGCACGAGAGATGACCAGCAACACGCAATAATGAGATTGATAGTAAGAGGTAAGCTAATGAGATTCAGTCCAAGGTTCTACATCGCCATATACAGTCACAGATGGCATTTCTCCAAAGCAAGTTGCAATCATGATACATACACACACACGACGACACAAGTTTTTGTGAATATACAGATACAAAGACTAGATGGAAACAAATGTGTTTGAATTGCCTTCTTGAAGGCAATTACAGATAAAGACTGTCTAATAAATATATGTAGATCATTCTTAAGCAGCTAAGAATGTTTAGGCAATTCTCATTGGTTATCAGATAAATCGGCGACATCTTTATCAGACAACTTAACACGGCGTACATTAATGAGCGCCCACCCACGCGCATTGCGTGGTAACTAAAGTTTTCTTCCATAACGCGGAATTCTTTTGTGCGTCTAATGCGTTTTCCTGCGTGCTTGTGCGGCGCATTACGCAAACGCATGGTGTACTCAACGCACGGGATTGGATGGGATGTTTTGGGTTATTCTATATACTAACAGGGGTAAAAGTTGACAAATGTAGGCAATTTAGGGCACACTTTTGATTAAATAAATGTTTAAAGTAGGCCTATGTAACACGGCGTCGTTATTCTACTTAAAATAATACTAACGTCCGCATTTATGTCAGACAACGCAACATGTTCAACCTCTTTAAAACAATACCTTTATTCTCTCATACCATAACTTGGTTGCACAAACAGTAGACAAGCGAACGCATTATAATGAGGTGGTATACATTGAAAATGGAGAAAAATACGTTCCCGAAACTGGAAGCATATTTCTTTTATATTTTAGATGAGTTGAGTTAGATCATACGGATGTGGAAATTCTGCCGACCATTGGATAGATCAATGAAAGATGAAAGAGTTTACGTTCAAGTATTTGGTGATACTGGTATAGTTTGGTGTTCCAGTATCGAAAGATACTGCTATTATAATAGGCCTATTCTTTTGTTTAGGTATCGGGCAATACTGGATCATTTTATGCGTGCCAGTATCATAAATCACCTTCATCCCGATATTTAACTCTTTTCTCCCTACATTTTCATAATGTACTAGATTGTGCAGCTAGTCGATGGGGTCCTCCTAGCTGCTCGGGCATATGTGATATATGCTACAATGGAGGAGTATGCGATGACAAGTCAGGAAAGTGTATCTGTCCTCCTGGATTTATGGGCGATAATTGTCTTACTGGTGAGTTTGAATACATGTAAACCAGAGGCCCTAGTAGTAAGCCATATTGAAGTGCAACAATTGTTTAAATTCAAACAGCAGTATCTAGAAAAGTATTGACTGATAATCTTGACGTGCATTGTTTGCAGAGTAATAGTTTAACTGATATATCCATGGAATATCTCAAATAGATTTGAGCATAGTCTGTTACATTCTTGTATATAATATTCATTTACAGCTTGTGGTGGTAATACATTTGGCAAAACCTGTGAATTTCAGTGCACAAGAGATCACAGTGATAATGCATGCAGAGGTTCGGAAGTCTGCCTACCCGATCCATATGGGTGCACCTGCAATACAGGATTCTACACCCTGGATTGTAACGATGGTAAGTGTTGCTTAGCGGTAGACGATGGATAGCTTAAACACTTGATGTCTCTTTTGATCGAGTTCGGTTCACTAAGAAAATAAAATAAGTTGATTGCATTACTGTCACAGTTGTATCAGGTGCTTAACCCCTACCACAAGGCTCGCCCCTCCCCTGATTCCCTCCCCCCTAATTAATTGGCAAATCATGTATACTGTATTAACCAAAACTAGTCGGTGACAGGCCTGCCCCCTCCCCCCCCCCCCCCCCCCCCCCCCCCCCCTCTTTCCCGCTCCGAAAAGGAAGACCCTCGTTGCCCCACTGGATGATACTTGTCATTATCATTACGTGTTAGGTCCGAAACAACATTTGTTGTAGGCTACGCAATAACAAGTAGAATATGCGATGTTTACTAAAGTATAATTAAGTGAGCGCAATTTAGAAATAAGCATGGCGTTTACCAGATACGCTGGTTTCCAGCGCATGTGATTTATATCAAATCTACATTACTTTGCTACAAAATACAGTCCTTACGGAATGCATGGTATGGAGAAGTAAAACAATCTATTTTATTCGCTGTAAATTATGTAATACACATTTATTCCATATTCTTTACTGTTGTGACGATTGTTCCTTTTGTGTAGCTTGTGAGCAGAACAAGTTTGGAGCGAGTTGCAGCCAGCACTGTCATTGTGTCTCAGGAGAGTGTAATCAGTACACTGGTGCATGTGAAGGTGCGGACATCAGCTGTCTTGAAGGATGGACAGGAGAGACTTGTCAAAGTAAGTTTTATATAACCGTAGTAACATTTCGATTAATGCCTGTATATGACACAATTGCCTTAAAACTTCACTGAGAATATCATAATATGAATAGATATATAAACTCCTCAAAAAAAAACAATCACTTGTTTCAGTGCCCAGCAACTTTCTTAAGAACATGGGGAGGTCACAATCTGAATGCGCTCAAAAAGTCAATAGAGTATCACTCTACACTGTAAATGTCAATGTAACACTTCAGAGATCAGACGACGCAGTTGTTCTTTTGGGCACGAAATAGTGGCAATTTTGGCACATTCAGATTGTGAACTCTCCATGTTCTCAAGCAAGTTGCTGAGCACTGACAAATGGGGTATCGTTGGAAAGAAGAATACATCAGCTTTTTATAGACAGGACACACAATATGAATACATTACGAAATATCCCGAAAATTGGTGATTGAAAAACTTCCCTAACTTTTTTTTTGAGGAGTTTAGTTAGAAATAAACAGTAGCCATTATCAATACCAGTCTAATACGAAATTGCATTGTACCAAGAATGCCACAAGTGTAGATGAATACTGCTGGGGATAATTAAATCAAAAATCTTATCAATTTAAAGGATAGTTCGAATTTGTGGAGAACAATTTCGATGTTGCAATGAGGCAATGCTGTAATTTTCAACCTCTTTATAACACTTTAGGTTTCAGGTTTCCCACATGTGAGATCTTGTTACGTTTAACCCTAACACTCTTGAGTACTACGAATTACTACGATGCGGTGTATTTGTGTCACCCGGATCGGCAGTTTTTCGATGAAATAATGGCCCCAGGGTATATACATGGCGGAATATACTCCGCCATGTATGGTTTCCCACCATGGCCTAGCGGTAGATCGTCTGCCTCTGAACCCAGAGGTCCGGCAGAGGTCCGGGGTTCGAGCCCCGGGTGCGTGGGGGCACTTTTCCCCGATTTTGGCCGATAAAAAAAAAATCTTTGGAAAAGGTGCCTCGGGGGTTAGGGATTAATGCGACGAAAAAAACCCTGTTGTGTACGGGCAAACGGGCCTCTCAGGTCGGGCGGTCGGTCGGGGTTTTTATTTTTATTTTATTTTTTCCCCTTTATTTTCCTTTGAAAATTACCGTTAAAAATTAAGAAATCTGTAAACATATTGCAGTTTTTCGACAAGCAAACATTTTTAGGGGGTCATTTACACTTGAACAATTTTTCACCAATTTCTAAAATGGGTTGGTCGGGCCCGTACAACAGGGATTTCTTCGTCGCCTTGTGGAAGAATACATACATTCAGATTCCATGTAGAACAAAAAAATGACATTTATTTTGTTTATTTTCCTCGCCTTGGTTGTACCTGGGGTTATCCCATGATTTATTGCTGTTCGAAACAAATAATGTGCGTATCGATGTGTTTGTGTATGCAGTTCCAGAAGTTTGTGAGAATGGCTATTATAGTCACACGTGCACAGAGAAGTGTCACTGTCTCAATGACGCGGCTTGTGACAAGATCACTGGAGAGTGTCCTGATGGACAATGTGCTCCAGGATTCCACGTCTACAATGGCTCGATGAATTGCCAAAGTAAGTGCAAGAAGTGTCATTGCATTAATAAATAATTTGAAGCAGGTTTGCGTATGTTAAAATAGCGTAGGAACTATTCCTGAAAGTGTTTTTATCGAAGGATAATGAGACTTGTATTTCACTACCGGAGTCTACTGGAGAGTGACCTGAGGAAAGATAATGTGCTCATTCCCATTTTTATAAAGGTTATGTAACTATCTCTGTATGTTCGATCGGCGTTTCCTCGATAATGTTCTGGTGAGTAATATGCTTGTACGAGGGTCATTCAATAAGTTCTACCTCCTCCTTCATAACATCGCTAATATTAATGTCAACCTCATGACATTTGTCATGATTATAGCTCCGAATCATAGCTACAAATATGTAGTAAATGATAGTTGATATCTGTTTTACTTTTGTTATGACGCGGTCAAAGCCAGAGAGAGATTTTGGACAACGGACACAGAAAATCACCTTAAAAATATACACATGTTTTCGGGTGTTTTTTCGTATTGTATGATTAGATATAAAAGCATGATTTAAATACTGAAAATGGAAATGAATGAATGATATCTGAATATATTACAGTATTATCATGTATAGATAAGATTGTAAACAATATTAACTCTTGTATGCTTGCAAATAGTGTACTATCAACTCAAATGTATTGCTATGCCTTTGGCATACCAGAATACTGCCATCAGTCAAATTTTCGTTGTTACAACTTAAGCCACAATGATGCCTCGAATGTTAGATCTTTACCATAATAGTCACTTTATGAGTTTTACTTATGTGCAACCCTAAGAATAGTCAGTCAGGTAGTCAATGATAGAAAATTATCGCTTTGGCAGACTTTAAATCTCTCCATTTAGCACGATATATTGAAGATCGCTTAGTTATCATGACAGGGTTCTCTAGGGGAGGGGTAAACTTAATGGTTGTCCTGACCTGGATCTGGCTAATCATAAGGCATATTTTTCCCAAACCAATCAGTCAACTTTATTGTTTACAGTCTTTTAAAGAAATATCTGACATTTAGAACGGTTATAATTTACCGATAGGTATGTTTTGCCATTTACAATAGGCCAATTGAAAAGCATTTCGGTAATATTTTGCTGTTTTTCATCCGTTTCCGTCACACTAAATCGAGGTTTGGTTCTCACTGCATGTCCGGAAAAGTACAACCAGTACTCAGATCAATTTACATTGGATTTGTAGCTGAGGTTCCAAGCTACAATCGTGTGATATTTGATAAGACTGGCTCATATAATAATAAAGTTATGAGGTAGGAGGTAGAACTTATTGAATGACCCTCGTAAATAGGCCAGGTCAACACATGTGGACATGTGAAGTTGGAAACAAGTCTGTAGGTTCGTGCACTACTAGGCAATGTGTTCCCTGATAATGGCATACGAGAGGGAGTGGTGTGCAAGTTTAGAATACTGGGATTCCGGGAGCAGCGTAAGGAGTGCACCTGAAAAACAGTATTGTTCTTAACGAACATGGTGATGAACGCTTGTTACATGTACACCCTAACATATCTTGGCAGACACCATGTCCAGTTTAAATATCAGAGCTATTGAATCGAACATACAGAGATAGTTACATAACCTTTATAAAAATGGGAATGAGCACATTATCTTTCCTCAGGTCACTCTCCAGTAGACTCCGGTAGTGAAATACAAGTCTCAAACTATCCAAACCTTGTCTATTTTTGTCGATTTCAGATTGATCGGACTACTACCACCTGTCTCATCGTGATATGATCGCTTCTCGTCTAAAGGTTAGCTCATCACGTTCTAAGATGACAGAGTAACAAAGTAGTCCACGATGTATTATGATGATGCTAGAAATGTCGTTGTATCGGCAACTAGCATGAAATTGAAAACACTATTTATTATTAATAAACACTTAATTTAGATAGAAACCATGCACTTAATGTTATTCATAACTTAAAGTACAATACAAGATGATGTTTCTGAATGAAAGCTTCTCTAGGGACTGATCTGAACCATGAAATGTAAATAAATTAAATTAAATAAGCAATACACAGAAATGAACCATGCAATAGGATTAGAAAGAGGACAGATAGAAGTATGAGTGTGGGATGTAGGCGAAAGGGTGTTAGAAATGGTATGGCATTCTCTATGAAAATATAAAATGATTGTAAATAAATACCACACGCGTAGATAGAAATGCCCACAGTAATCTGGGGGCGATTGGGGAAGTGCTGCTTGATGTACAATTAGGTTGTATTATGGTGAGTGAAAATGGATTAGCTAGAAATATCCTTTACAATTGAAAATAATCCACGTTCGCGATAACGAATTTTAAAGAATGTTAACATCCTGGGATTGAAACTCACTCGTTGCATGCAGTTTACTTGCTTGTTTTAGTGTGACGGCAAAATCAATCATTGCTAGCCATACTTTATCTCACCTTAAAGTACGAAACTGACATTAGAGCGTATTCAGCGTGTATTCCGGTGATAAATGCTTTTAGTTGCGCAGAACTCGTAAACAGAATTCGTCTCTTGATCGCGTTACAGTCAGCTGCAAAGAGTTTATCACTTTCTGTTACGACCGCGTTTGAAAGCGTAGACACGGAAGTGCGGTTGCCATTGGTGGATCAGAACAGCACAAATTTGAGCCTACCAACGCACGTATTTGATTGGCGAAAATAATAGTTCATACTCCAGCGCATAATATTTTAACGAGGCCGATAATATGCAGCGAATAGAATGCGCTCTGACGGCATGTAGGGGGCATTAGGCATTCAGGTAACCTAAGGACAGGTCATCTGGGTAACTCTAGTCTTATCGTGTTATGCACCTCATTGAAATTATATCGAATACAAATTATTCGCTATAAATTATTTTATAGTAGCTCTAAGTACTCGTTATTTTATCTGTTTCAATCCAAATTTATCTTCTAAAAGAAATTTGATAATGAATAAATTGAAACTGGAAAGATGACGAGTACTTCAATATGTAAACAAAAGGAATGATATATCGGGCTGCACTTTACTAATCTTTATCTTTGTCTTTTATGGTGTTATATGTTATAGTTCCTACCAGTTTAGATATGGTATTGGCCTACTAGTTAGGCTTATATGATAATGAAATAATAATAATAATATGATTTATATAGACCTTTGCCAGATACATTATGAAGTCGAGTTTGCTACAAAAGACAATGAATAGTCCAACATTGTCAACGATTCATGAAATGATCATTGCTGTTTTAAAATGATAAAATAACTTACTTTTCAATCAATCAAAAAGATGAAAAATCATTGAACCGTTGCGCGCATTCGAACAGCTTAAAAACTGCTAAAATGTTTTCCTTGATAGATAAATATAATTTATTTTAAGTAAAAAGAATGTTAATTATTTGGAAGCATACTTTAAGGTCTAAAACAATGTTGTTGTTTTCAAGCATACGACGCGTGTCACTTAGGCACTCTTATTAGGGTATTACATTGGTTATTTCGGGTACAAGGTCATGCATGTCATGTTTTAGACTTATATTTGTGTTGATTTCGGGAACGCAACCGGGTACCCAATCTGTATCCCTGATTGTCCCAATCCGTCCCAGTGTTTTCAAATATACAAACAAACAATACAGGGCGAAAATATCTGCTTCACTCCAGACTTTTGCCTTTTTATTATCAAAATTTAGCTAAATTAATAAACCTCAGTGTATTCTAGTGTGATTTGGGCATTCTTTGGCATCTAAAATTAAAATTAAGAATCGACCTACCGACCCAAAGAAATTGAGGTGAAAGGGCAATCCAACCTTCTGTTTTAGGCCTTATGTAAGTGTCCCCCACTGCTCGCCACCCAGTCAATGGCATTTATCACCTATAAAAAGGCCTAAATAAACCATTATGTATTCTTTACTTCTATATTTGGAAACACTTCTACTAATATCGTAAGACAATATACTTAATACAAACTATTATATTATTGTGTCACTCTATAAGTAAATAAGATAAATATCTCTCAGCTAAAGAAATACACACTTGATAGCGAACATCAGTAATCAATACTATACACATGGAAAAAAGTATCGCACCACTTTTTTTTCTTTGAAAAGTGCAAATGTGGCCTCGAATTTTGCCACCATGGTGTGATATTAAGGATCATTTGTTTGCGTAAGCTGTCCAACAAAATGTTGTGCAATAAAAGGGCCACATTTGAGTTTGTGACGTAATCGATGTAATGTTGTTTCAAGGCCAAGGAGAAAATGCATGTTTTTGTCCAAAAACGTGCATGAAAAAAGTTTGGGTATAACGCGATATTGAGAGGCCCGATGATTAATCTCTAAAGTTGTAATCTTTGGTAACACAATTAAGTATTCCAAGGTCAAAGGTCATCTGGGGTCAAATTAAACAAAAAAAACTCCCTTTTTCGTACGCCCAACGGTTATGGGGTCTAAGGTCAAAATAGGTCAAATTTTAAAGAAGTTCAAATGACAAAAGCAATATTGCGAAGGTGTTGACCTAGGTCAAATAAACAAAAACAAAATCAACGGTGACTAATATAATGACTATTTTAAGTTTTTAAAGTCTATTCAATATCGCGTTATACTCAAACTTGTTTCTCGAATGTTTCTGGACAAAATCATGCATTTTCCCCATGGCCTTGAAAAAACATTACATCGATTACGTCACAAACTCAAATGTGGCCCTTTTATTGCACAACATTTTGTTGGACAGCTTACGCAAACAAATGATCCTTAATATCACACCATGGTGGCAAAATTCGAGGCCACATTTGCACTTTTCAAAGAAGAAAAAAGTGGTGCGATACTTTTTTCCATGTGTATATATGTGTAAGCGTCTAAACATATCCTGACTTTGGTGAAAACCCAAATAGATGTTACCGGTGTGTTAGGATTTTGGATTAGAAATGCTACCGGCTTGAAATTCAGGATTCGCACAGGAGGCTGCCATAGCAAACATGCAATTATTTCAGGAAATGACTGAAAATAAACATTAATTAACCCCGACGTGGGTGTTTCTCACGAAATTGTTCATGTTTTTTTCTTTGCAATATTTATAAAGATTTTCACTGAAGCTTTCAGAATATGTTTGGACGTCTCCCATAAACAATATCGAGTGGTAGAAGCATGAAAACGTTTACCCACATTTTGATGAATTTGTGTGATTTTGTAGTAAAACATGAATATATTGTTTTCTTAGTAAATAAATATTGATACTACCTAAGTATATTTTGATGATAAATATGATATCTTGAAGGTCAAGTTGCTTAACTATTCAAATAATTCTCTTTTAATGGACAAAATTAACTCAATAACTTTATAATGCTCCAACCATTTTGTTCAGTAAAAATAATCGTGAAGTTGTTGACACTCTACATGGTGTTTTTTAAAATGTTTACCTGTTCTATACTATCGTTCTCATCACTACATTATACTAATGTATATAAGCTGGAAGAATTTATTTGGTTTTCAAATAGCCGTGTGTCTGATTGTTTTTGCTTTCACCATACACAAATACTCAAAATTGAGTTACTTTACACAAAATAGAGAATGTATTACTTTGTTCATTAAACTTAGCCTAGTTATAAAACAATTTTACACAACTTTCCCAAATATCAGCCGATAAGTGTTGCCCATGATACCTAGTTATAAAAAAACGCTTTTGGTTTCGCTCTGGTTGCCATGGTAACCAAGCAAGGCCTCTGATTGGCTAAAGACGGGAACAACAATAACTTAAAATATAAATAACCAGCTGGTGTCATATTTGGGGGGATAGGTGTATGATAACAGTACGCATAAAATAATGTCTCCGTAATTTTGGATTGGTTGCCATGGTAACCATGCCGCAGCCAATCAGGGGATTTCACACCGTAATTTAAAAACGAAAAGGATATTTTAAAAATCTCTTCATTATTTTGTAGACAATACTCTTCTTAACATCTGTGCCAAATATTATAGATTTAGAGTTATCGTTGTTCCCGTCTTTAGCGAATCAGAGGCCTCGCTTGGTTACCATGGCAACCAGACCGAAACCAAAGCGTTGTTCAAAACTAGGCATCACGGGCTACAATATGGTATATAACACTTGTCGGCTGATATATGGGTATATTGGGTAACATTGTTTTATGACCTAGGCTAAATCAGACTCACCCCCCCCCCCCCCCCCCCCCCTCCATTAAGCCTTTCAAATACGATTGATTGATCTAGGAAGCGGAATTAAAAGTTGTGTCATTCTTTTCACAGAAAGTATCAATGCGCTTCTTCGAAGCATAGTTACTTTAATTGGAACACATTGAAATGTTAAAAAGTTTGACTTTTGATAAGGAAGCTCTATTCTTGGGAATATGTTCCTACCTTTGTGTGTTTATTATAGCTACCTCAAAGCTTGAGCTTAAGATAATTTAATTTTAATTAAACAGTTATTTGAAAACATCCTTTCCCTGAAAGTGATACAAATCGTTATCGTTGAATAGAAAATAAATTCAGACAAACAGCATTTGATGAGAATAATGACATGGAATATGTGTAATACGTTCTACTCCGTCCATCTAATACTGTGCAGTGACGGCAGCATATTTAATGATCGATGCAACATTCAAGCGCGAACGACGCTTTTCGTCATTTATTGCGTGGGTACCTACGCCAGCGTACCTACGCCAGCGCATTGCAGTCGCGCGTACGATAATGAGATGCGATCATCAGAATAAGCTCTGACGTCACTGAACAGAGTTAGATGAATAGGGTACAGGGACACCGATTACGCAATTCAAAGATAAATGTTTTATTTTATGTATTTATTCTTGTGAGTGTTATGATGTGACATTAAAATCGAAAAAGTCTAAATGAAATAAACGATATTTTGGCTTGCTGATTAGGCTACATATGTGTGATATGAATCGTCTGCTGGGTTCAATACAGCCCTCAAAAGAAGTAACTTGCAAGGTACTTAATCTGATACTGTTCACGAAGATCGGGAAAATAAAAACATTACACCGAAAATAATAAGACAAAGTGAAAACGCCGAAAAGAATGAGACAAAGTACAACGTTAATTTTAACACATGACAGTGTGACAGATATGTGTATGGGACTGCATTGATAAAGTGAAGCATTCGCAATCTTACTCTCGACCGGTGAATTGTCGATACCAGTTAGACCTATTCAATAATCTGCCTATTCTAAGACACCGAGGCTGCGTGAGATTCCCTATACTCTTACAATTTAAAGGTCAATTTTCTCGCTTATAAAGCTACTGGATTTTTCAACTTGGCCTTTTTCTTCAAGTTCATGATATTTGTGATCATTACAGAAATGTTTGAAAATGCCCAAAAATGTCTGCCGTCGCGCGCTGCTGGAGCGAGCAACAGGACTACAAAGGCAGTACAACGGCAGTACTCCGGTATGGCTTCGTTAATGTCGGTAGAGCACCGGGAGCGCCCAGTAATGGATTGGCGGCTTCCGGTGGCAAAGTCCTGCTGAAGTACTAATGATGTACTACCGTTCTTATGGGGCCTTCACATGTATCCGTGTGAGCTGGGCGGCCCCTTTACGTGTGAGTAATAGCGGGTGAGAACCCGGTACAGGCGCGATGTAGAACGGCCTGGACCGAGGACCCGGTGAGGAGGTGTTATGCACCCGTTGAGAACGGTAAGCTATAAATGTATGAGGACGGTGAGCCCGGTACCAAGCCGGTGAGAACCCGGTAAGACCCGGTATATAACGGTATGGACCCGGTGACCACAAAAAAACCAAACAATCATTAAAAATGTCAACGGGCGCATTATGCGCCCGTTGACATTTTTAATGATTGTTTGGAATCTGTTGTTTTCCTATTACACGGTAAGCATGGTAAGGTGGCCGCCTACCACAACCGCCTACCACCACCGCATACCACCACCTGCGAACAGGCGCAAAACCGGTGCGCCGTCTTTATATCGTCCTCAAACGTTCGCCGCCGATTTTACTCACACGGCAGGAGAGTTCTGAGCATGCTCAAAAGTTCCTGCCGAGCGCGGATGGCCGGCAAAGTCCCCTGAACGTGTTCAACGGACGGAAAACGGCCCGCCGTGTGTCCTCCCCGTGTGCCGCTGTATGCACCAATTTGTCACATGGTAAGGGGCCGGCCAGCTCACACGGATACATGTGACTAATACAGAGATTACCGGAATGTGAGTGAAGCGGCGAGCTTGAGCGCTCAGCTTATAAAGGGCGGTATGATGACGTTATCAAGACGGTTCGGCCATTACCCAGGCGTTCTGGCCGGTGAGGAGGTGGTATGAACCCGGTTCCAGGTCGATGAGAACCCGGTATAGCTAGAACGGTATGAACCCGGTGACAACAAAAAAATCAATGCGGCCGTTGACATTTTTTGCTGATTGTTCACCGTGTTGAACTCTGTTGTTTTTCTATAAGACGGTAAGGGGCCGCCCAGCTCACACGAATACATGTGAAGGGCCCATTAGCGATGTGATACCGTTGCTCTACAATGGCTACCGTGCTAGTAGCGATCCCCGACAATCGCCAAATTTGTAATCTGGTATAGCTCCGGCGAACCAAATCGGCTAGGTGTGAGAACAGCCTGTCTCCTAATTAAGATTCTACGCCACTAAATAGATTCCCTATACTTTTACATGTTAAAGGGGTGTTACAAAACGATCTTGGCCACGGCCAGTGGCCACGGCCAGTGGCCAGTGAAATTTTGAAATTCGTAAACTTGTGAGCTTATTGATTTGAAGACAAGATTAAGGTGGATTAGACTTTATATTGCAATACATGTTTTGTTCCTGTTCTGTTGTTGTCTTCACCAAGAGATTCAAGATGGCCGCCAGCTGCCATATCGCAAATTTCATACCAAACCTCTTTTAACCTTCGTCCTCCTTAGACGTTTTTGGAACACTGTTAACCAACGTTGAAACTTGAAGTAAAATTATTACGTGTGAGTGCCCTCTACGATTCCAGTCACCCAATTGCAATATTACAACGTTGGGGGAATAATTTTTATTTCGAGTGATTCAGTTATAGTATTTCTCACGACGAATGAGGGTGCTGCACCGTGTTAATAAATACGTGCATATAGTACGATGGTGGACACAGACGTGTCATTCACGAAGTCACGCTATATAATGAAATAATTTAGTTCTAACATGTTATAAATTATTTAGAATCATATAATCAAAATCCAGTTTACGTTGAAACCAAGAAGACCGTTGGCAAACCAATTGACCTTGAAGTGAGGTACTGGATATTTCAGGATTGGTTCTGGGTAACTTTGACCTGTAGTTTTCAAATCTGGATAATCCAGACTCGTGGCAGTTTAGTGTTATGAGAAATAAGGAGGTTAAAATTCAAATAGGGTGACATTTCCCAACGTGAATTACAGACACAATTAGTATATACAATTATAACTCTTCATTTATTGATCACCAACATTTTGGCATAGTTATGACTACATGTTTGATTAGATTCATCGGGATTGGTAGTAATACGTTAGGGATATGGTATATGACGCTGCATCGGTTTGGCCTCTCGTCCTTTAGGAATATCATAGTCTGTTGTTGTTATTGGATAGATGAATATAAATTGCGGCATGGTGTAGAGATTTCACCATTAGCGTTCTCTGTGTCTGATACGATTACTAGTCTGCCACCCTTCGCGCCCTCAATGTCAATAAAAATATAGCCCGTCACAGAACATGCACAGAATTTAGCTAGCCGTTCATCAAGGCATTGTTGGTTGTGCTCACCCCATCCTCTATCTTAAAATGCATATATCACGCATTTCATTTATTGCTGTATTTTGCATATTTGACGCATTTTAAGGCAACGGAATAAATCGCAATAACACTGACAAAGTAGTTTAAGAATGTAGGATATCCAATATTTATAGTTTAAGATTGTAGGATATCCAATTTATAGTTTTAGATTGTAAGATTGTAGGATATCCAATTTATAGTTTTAGATTGTAAGATTGTAGGATATCCAATTTATAGTTTTACATTGAGCCATCCTTGTTTTTACCTCCCCGACCAACAACCCCCTGAGTGTTCTGGCATATAATTATGTATCAATATGATTTCCAAGGTGTCAAATCTAGCATGTCGGTTGGTGGGCCGTGCAGCGCCGGGCCTATCTAAATTGGACCCAACTTAAATCGGTTCGCAACAAGCGGCTCTGTTTCTTACTAGCGCCTGTGGCGGGCTATCCGCGTCTCGGCCTCCGGCCTCGCATGGGTACTGTGAGCACGGAACGGCCTTAAAATGCGTCAAATATGCAAAATACAGCAATAAATGAAATGCGTGATATATGCATTTTAACGCGAGAATATGTTGTTGTGCTGGTGTGTGTAAGCAAAAGTGTGAGCGCCCTCTCTAAAAATAGTCTAGGTAATTTTGCGAGGTGTCTTTGACAAAGGATAAGAATTAGCCTGTCACCGTTAGCACGCACAATAGTGTCGCGGGTTGGCGCGTACCTTGTGTTATAATAGTGGTTCTCATAATTTATAGTTTGTCATCTCACACCACCTGTCCTTTTGTGGGCTCTAGGGATGGAACAGGAAACCTGAGTTGTTTGTAAGGGATCACGTCAAAACTCGACCGCCCGTTGACCGCCGGTTACGGCCGGTTCCGCCCGGTTCTCACAAAACGTGTCGTCTGTTATAATATATACACATAATGAGGTCAAATAGTTACACTCTGGTGAACACGACCGGTTGATAGTGCCTCGTCACACGCGTGAGCAATAACATATTGAAGTAATGGGCTCTCAAGTCTCAGTTGACAACCAGTACAATACAGCTATTGATTTTCGCTGGGGTTGGCTTTTTCAATCTGTTTATAGCTCAATTAACTTTTTTAAATCAATATCGTTTTATAGAACGATTATAGAGAGAGCTATTATGACCGCAAAGTAACAGATTGATAGTGTAAATTGGTCCGGTTACAGCATTAAGTCAACCGGCGGTTGTTCAATGTTGCATGCGTGAATATTCATATACCAGTATAACATTTGACCTGAAAAAACCGGGCGGAACCGACCGTAACCGGCGGTCAACGGGCGGTCGAGTTTTGATGTCTTCCCTAAGGCATAGTGGCGCAAGTTGTTGCTGGCATTAATTATATTGATCCTATTGATTTTCAAATGAATTACACGTTTTGAGTTAAATGAAATGCCATGATATGGCTTAATTATGAATTGAATTCATATAATTCAAGAAACGTTGAAAACGATTTTATTCGGATGCATGATACTTACATTGTAAAAAATAAGTTCATCAATTATGTTTGTGTTATAATTGCTAAACTTTATATTAGTAAACTACGTATTATAATTTGATTTAATGTATATATGATTGAAAGTAGAAATAACAGCACGAGTGTTTTCAAACACTGTGGAAACGAGAAGGAAAAAAAATTAACAAATTAAATAAAAATGATCGAAAGTGATGAACTTAGAATATTTACCACAACACAGGAGGCAATTCAATTCAATTTATTCAGCAAAAGTAATACAAAGAAATTATAATACAATATGGAATAGAGGCTAGGAACCCCAGTGGAAACCCTGATAGACGGGCTTATAAAATGGGGACCATTGACACAAAAATAGAATGATAATAAATAGAGCATTTTTAATGACGGTAGAACAGAAAACACGAAACAAGATCAGACAGAACAGCACAAAAACAATACACTTGACAAAGACACACAGAAACAAAAAGAGAACAATACAGAACACATGTACATGACAAGAGACATAAGTTGCCAAGTTAAAAGTAAGTTAAGTCATTTGTTATGTTCTTCAAGAGGAAGGAGAGGGGATAGAATGAAAATAGAGGTAGATGAGAAGAAAAGAAGAGGAGCGAACAAAGTTTATGTTTTACTTAGAGAAAGAGGGTGTATGTGGTGTGTGTATCATATGTAGAAATGTAGCATTTTTTTAGCTGCCTTTTAAATGTATGTTTGTTTGTGATATTTGTGAGAGTGTTGGGAAGAGCGTTCCAGAGCTTAGCACCATAGTAGAGTATCTGATGTTTTTCAGCTGTGGTCGTTGGGAGAGGAAGATGACATTTGTGTGCTTGCCTTGTGTTGTGTGCGTGTATCTGATAGTTTGTGGTGAAATAGTTTGCGAAATTTGGAGGAAGGTTGTTATAGAAGTGGTCGTGCATAAATAGTGCCGTTTGTAGCTGGTTGATATCGTTGATTTTCAATGTATTGAGTTGGTGAAAGAGAGGTAAAGTGTGTGTCATGCGTCGTGAATTGGTTATTGTGCGAATGGCCCATTTCTGAGTGATGTTTAAGCTGGCAAGTCTGGATTGATAGTTGAGGCCCATATTATGTTGCAGTAGCTCAGGTGTGGAAGAACGAGCGTATTATAGAGTGATTTCAGAATGTGCCGTGGAAGATGATCCCTAACTCTGTAAATGGCACTTATTTTTTATTTGCTATCTTGTAATCTTAATTAACAGTAAATAGTTCAAACCTTTCCAAACCTTCATGAAACTCAGCGATCATGGACATATACAATGTAGCGCTGAAAACTCAAATTCACTGAAGAAACCTCAATGATATCATTAAGAAGGACAAACCACGGAACTTATAACTGACTATTTGCAAAAGATAATGGACATGAAATAATCTCACTACCACATACAATCACTGCGATTTAAATCCGGATAGAATTATTTGGGCTAACATCAAGGGATACGTCGCCAGGTAATAACAAACATTACATTTCACAAACAGACTGGCAAAATGGTATAAGCATGTTCCGGATATGGAGAACTCGTATTGGATAAATTATCACATATCAATAGAAATAGTAAAATTATGTTTAAACTAAATATGCTAAAATCACGAGTTTTCTTTTTTGAACATTAAAGGTAGATGACCCGATCACATTTTCGTAACACAGAATTATTTCAAACATACGGAGATTTTCATATCATATGAAAGCTCGTATTTTTCTCATCATCATACTGAAATTTGACGGCCTAAATAGGTATAATTACGGAGAAATCGATGAAATAACGTCGAATTACCGCAAATGGTGGTAACCACCGATAAAGTTTGTGTACTACTCAATGGGTACAGTTCACAGCATCTTGTGCGTCTAAAATAAGAACCATTAGAGCTATGCAACTCAAACTTTGGAACACGACTTTTTAAGGATGACCTTTCATGTAGAATAGAAAACTTCAAGTTGAAAATCGGAACATCTACCTTTAAAATATGCACTCCAAGTAATAAAAACAGACAGCAAGTCGTGACTAACAATTGTTTTGATTTGGGTGTGGGAAATCGGGGAGGGACGAGGCAGGACAGGCATGGGGGTCGGGTGGGGTGGGGTTTTCAAGTAACGCCAAGCAATGCAATTTTTTAGGGAAATCACCATTTATAGCTCAAAAAATAAGCCCGTTACCCTATTTTTTTAATTTAAGATTCGTGGTCAGCTCCGTTGAGAATACCTACTATCAAAATTTCAAGAATATTTCTACGTTAATTCCATGTGGTATGAAACCCCTTAATCATGGATATGGGCGTAGTTTAACACACGTTAACTAAACTCGTGTACGCTTTGAATGATTAATCAAACGTGCCCGATGCAAGCAGACATGCAGATCGTGTAGTCTTAAAAATACATGTGCACTTTGAGGAATTCGGTCGATATCTATTATATCCATTTGGGCCACAATCCATTGAATACCTGTATACAGTGAACGAATGACCACTCTGGGGACTATATTTGCGGGTTCTATTAAACACGTTTAGTACGAGAATACAGCCCAAGGCAAATTCCGCAACAACAAACAATGGAAAACAACAAAAGATAATGAACAAATAGAGTGATTATAATTTAAATTTATTTATTTCTATTTATTTATTTATTCGGAAAACACTTTCAAAACAGCGGCACCCACCCGAAGGTGGTGCATCCACACACAAAAACAAGAATAAGACTAAAATACACAAAAATACAAGGTACAATAAAAATATGATATAGACATAAGAGAGAAGTGTGGGGGATGCAAGTAAATAATAGTAGAGATTTACGAACGAGCTTCATCACGACATTTTCTCAAACGGTTGAAAAATGTCTTTAAAAATGCTTGATCTAGTAGTTCTAAAGATAGCAGGAATAAGAGAGATTATGCCGGTTATGACAGCCATCTTGGGTTGGTACATCAATATATATCTTCATTTTTTTTATTATGAATATAATAATACAAAATTGAAGCAATTTTCTATATTTCTGATTGAATCATGAGGGTACGGTCAGCTTTTGTCTGCAATTAGGTAACGTTTTAATTAATAATCTATCCTATATTCATTTAAACTGGTTGATTTCTTCGACCTATCTACACATTTTGATTTTCTGCAAAATTGGTGATTTATTGACTGGACGGGGGTTTTTTCTCTGTGAAAATGGGCTATTTGAAATACTGATATTTGTAGAAAATTGAACTGGTTCTCGCACACACCGTCTGCGCATACCTTATATTCCTATTACGAATGCTGTACGTATCAACGTTCTACATGTGTATAACGCGTGCTTAGGCTTAAAATATTCAATGGCAATAAAAGTGTGCAATATAAAAATTACAAAAAGCATTTTTTATGGCAACGCCTGTGAGCCTCAGTCATATTCTGTAATAACTCATAATTTGGCTCGATTCGACGGTATTTTGCCACGCTGCTTAAATAATTTAGTACTTTGACGTCACAAGAACCAGCAATTCGGAGAAATAACCTATTGTTTTGAAAATAATATGGTTAAACTCAACGTGGATCTAAAAAATAGGACTACATTGCGGTGCGGTGTCAATTACATTGAATGAAACACTTCGTACGATGCCATTAAAGTTATCAATTATCCGTTGTTGTAGTAAAGACGTGTGCATAATGCGTGCAATGTTGTACCCTTGAACCAGGGCCCTGGACCAATATGATTATATGGAGCCGGCGTTGAGTAAAATACTGAATAATTAAACTATAGCTAGTGTTGGCAGTAAGCTGATCAGACGGTTCATGACGTGTATGACGTACATTATAATTGATCACCTATTGTCATTTTTTCTCATCATAATATGCATCCACTCAATGAAGTGTTCGCTGGTTGTAGTTTTTGTGCCCATGAATTTAATAAAACGTTGCCAGGAAACGCATATAAACATAGACTGCTTTTTCATAATTCCAAAATATCTGTGGACGGTAAATGTGATGTTTTGATGAATTCATACATTATGTGCGCATATGCTTTACCAACATGATTATGGAGTAATTTTCAGAAACTATTACTGAGCCTCTTGGATCCAAGTTAGCACCCCTCAATTTGATTTGAGAAAAGAAATCAAAAAATAATAAATCAAGGTTGCCCCGGCCAAAATAACATGATGCAATTTTGATCTCACTTAAGCTTTTTGTTTCCCCGAAATGGGCCTTTTTACTTTAAAATTGAACTGTGAGGGCACTGTACAAAGAGTAGGTCTACCTTTCTTATTAATAAGTTCCAATTTTAAATGTTGGAACTTGAGGGGAGTTGTATATTTAGCATTTCCAGAAAATTTGAACAAATTACTATTTTGTTCTTTTGATGCTACACACTTTTGAATAATAATTTATATAATTGTCCCTATTGAAATACACACTAATGAAAGTTTGTTGACATCTGAGACGAAACCAACATAACACACCTAACAGCAGCAATGGTAATACCAACATGACTTTCCACCCGGGGTAGACAGCCGGGGTGGACCAACCCTGGATGGTTAGGGTTAGGGTTAGGGTTAGGGTTAGGGTTAAGGTTATGGTTATGGTTATGGTTATGGTTATGGTTATGGTTATGGTTATGGTTATGGTTATGGTTATGGTTATGGTTATGGTTATGGTTAGGGTTAGGGTTATGGTTAGGGTTATGGTTAGGGTTAGGGTTAGGGTTAGGGTTATGGTTAGGGTTAGGGTTAGGGTTAGGGTTGGGGTAGGGGTTGAGGTCGGGGTCGGGTCGGTGTCGGGGTCGGGGTTAGGGTAAGGGTTAGGGTAAGGGTTAGGGTTAGGGTTAGGGTTGGGGTTAGGGTTAGGGTTAAGGTTAAGGTTAGGGTTAAGGTTAGGGTTAGGGTTAGGGTTAGGGTCAGGGTTAGGGTTAGGGTTAGGGTCAGGGTCAGGGTCAGGGTTAGGGTTAGGGTTAGGGTTAGGGTTAGGGTCAGGGTCAGGGTCAGGGTTAAGGTTAAGGTTAAGGTTAAGGTTAAGGTTAAGGTTAAGGTTAAGGTTAAGGTTAAGGTCAGGGTTAGGGTTAGGTAAAAACAAGGATGGCTCATTCTAAAACATCCCCGGGACTGTCCACCCCGGAACTGTCCACCTCTGCTCATGAAGTTCGTAATCTCGGTGTTGTAATTAATGGACAGTCATTTCAATCTTACAACTCACATCAGCTATATCTGCCGTTCTGCTTGCTTCGCCATTTATGAGATAGGACAGAGTCGGAGATACATTGACAAACAAACTGCTGAGCGCTTAGTGCACGCCTTTGTTACTTCGCGCCTGGATGCTAACAACAGCCTCCTCTATGGAGAATCAGAATCAAAATCCCGCCGGATTCTCTGTACAGTGAAATATAGGCCAAAAAAGTTCCAAATAACGGAATTTCAACCGGTTTTTTGCTTATGTTATAAGTGAGACAAATCGTGTTTCTAACATATACTATAATATTCTGGACCATACAATTAAGATATTTTTCAAAATGGTGATTTAAAAAGGCGGTACCTTCAAAAATAAATCGTCAAAACGAGCGCAAGGGATGTAAAAGCGATCATCTAGACGCCTTAGGATACTGTCCTTTGCGTTTAAGCGCAATCGTCGAAAAAAAATAGGGTGGTTAAGCAACGAGGGGTTTGCTACGATAACTTACCAAAGTACATTAATATTAATATACAACCGTTGCCATTGCATTTCGATAAATCTGTTAACCTTGTGGTCTCTTGGTTTTAATCGACACCAAACAAAGTGCCGACATTTTTAATATGATGAGAAATTACGTAATAATAGCTGTGAGCCTGAACAGCATTGGCAGAAAAAAGCCCCGATTTTCAACAATTATTTTGATAACTACATATTTAAACATTATTCGCATAAGGGTTTTTTTAATTCACGGGTATTGATTAATATCATCATGTTATGGATGTCAGTGAGATATAATGTTCATTTTCTGATCAGTGTAATGGCGTATCGTGGCAACGCCTACTTTTTCAGCGTGAGCGGATAAACGATAAACGAGCTAGAACGAGCACATATTGATCAGTTGATGAGCATTAATTATTTACACCCAATTTCTATCGAAATTCTAATGTGAAACGCCTTAAATTTGAGACAGATAACATCATTCAGCCTCTTTCTCTGATTAGAGGAAGACGCTTCCTTCCATTTTTCGCGCGTGTTTGTAAAGAAGATTAATAAACTTATTTGGAGGAACATTGGATCCACATTGGCTGTTGAGAGGAGAGGTTTCGAGATGAGGGTCACTTTCGTGACCACCATTCTGTTGTTCTTAACAGGTAAGAGAACTTTTTTTGGTTGGAGGATTCCAAAACAATGGGTCGATCGGGCCCGTAGAACCTCTTCAAAGGGGCCCGACCGACCAACTATTTTCTCGAATTTTCCAAACAAAATCAACAAATTATAAAATGTAGTGAACATTTCGTCATCAATTCTATTTTATTTTTAGAAAACATTTCGAAATATTTGAAATTGCTTTAATTTTCGTTGGTAATTTCGAAAATTGTTGGAAGGCCACAAAAAAATCCCGAAATTTTTAAACAAACAATTGATCAATTTATTTGCAACGAACTGTTAATTATTATGAAACTTATAACTTTCAGTGTCAACTTTGTATGTGATTGACCTTCGCGCTAAATGTTAATTGATTATGTATTATTCTTATTATTGTGTGCATGGTTACTTCTGAGTTAGCTCTTTGAGCTCTTTGAAAAGTAGACATTTGACCTGTTCCCGGCCATGATAACAACCAAAACCCATGTTGTGCCATTTTTGATACACTCACCATGCCAACACTGTATACTACTAGAATGCTATAATACAATCACCTCAAAGGACAACTCGTCCCCTTTTAACTGAAGCATAAAGGTATTAAATATATCATTCTTAAAGTCACATGCATAGTCTTTATGATTGCTCATTTCAGATTTTAAAACAAAAACAAAAAAACACAAAAATATAAAATGGGGATAAATGGTTGCGACATGCCAATTAGTGGCCATCTTAGATATTTGATCTCTTACTGAAGCTCATCAAATTTTAAAAAAAATATCCACTGTAAAGTATTATACAATGTAAGTCATATGACAATGTCTCTCGTCTTCAGATTTAATATGTTCACAAGTTAGACGACGAGTTTTCAAAGAACAAGATTACCATATAGTGGCTATTTTGAAATTTGCTGGTTCTCGGCGTATATCCCAAGCAATTGTTCTCAATACAAAAACAATAATAGGCCTACCCTCAAGCAGGGCTACGAAGCCGCGGGAACGCGGGAACGGCGTTCCCAAAAAGGATTCATTAGTCGCAGAAAATAATCATATGATTGAAAAAAAGTAATCGTAGTAAAAAGAAGAAAGAAATTATATTATTTAGTTGACATATAAGTTCACTCCATAAATCTACTCTCAAACTTTACTTTGCACTCAATATGATAATGAGATCCAGTACATGCATGATGAAAAAGAAACAAAAGACGATGGGACCTTCTTTCATTCTCAAAAGAAAGATCAAACTTGTGTTATGTTCAATTCAATTTATGGTGGCTCTGAAAAGAGCCTTTCGATCTTAAATTCACCTACATTTTTAATGTTTCAATATTGGAGGGTAAGATAATCAAGAGAGTGTGTATGGTGATAAGTCTCGAAATAGGTGTGAAATAAATGGTGTGAGCATTGTTTTTACGATGAAATGCGAACCCGTCTTCTGTTGTAAAATTCAGGATCTTGCCATTAGTGTCAATGAAAGGTGAAAAACAATCATTTCATTTCAAGTGATATGTATAGTTTATGAAGAAGAGTGTATGAGAATTATTTTTTCATCATAAATGAAGATTCCTGCTTTTGGTGTAAAATGGCGGGACAATGGGTTTAAAAAAGTTGTGTGTTGGTTTTTTGTTAAATATTTTGAGGGAAAACCATCTTATTATGTTGTTGGAACAATATTTCGTAAGTTTGTACTTTCGTAAGTATGCATGTGTATGTTCATTATCTCTTTTTGGAAGTTTTGTGACTCTGAAAAGAGCCGTTTGTAATAAAATATAAACGTCTCTTCTCTCATACGTCGTATTTCTATGCCTCGACTTTGGTGAATGTCTAGCTGTGGATTCCTACGTCTGTTTGTTGGTCTGTTTAGATGGGGTTTTCATCGATGTAGTTGAGCATATCTCGCCTTTTCTATAAGTTTGCCGGTTTCCTAAACCAGGCGTCGAGTTGGTCGGCTTGGCGAGAATTTTCACCTCGTCGACCACAGCTGTTCCATCAACTTCTGTCTGTGAAGAAGGCACGCCTCCGATGATCTTCGATGTTTCCATATGTTCAGCTTGAGCTAAAGTGGTAGCGTTTGCCGGCACTTACAGAGAAGATAATGAAGTAACAACTATTTTCACTGTGCTTACCGACCGACCAGTGTCGAAATACCGTAGGATTCTGTCCAACCAATCTGAGATATCTCTGAAAAAGTCGAAAAATACACAGTCTCTGAGATTTGCACAAAAAATTGCCGATAGATTGGTCCAAAATTGTCAATCGAAAAATCGAATCTGAATCAGAAGCTTCTTATTAGTTTGCGGTCAATGATTGGTTAAAGTAAAAATGTCTATGCATTCCTCTCATTGGGTATGTGTGTCAACTGTATAATGCAAGACCGTGGTAATGCGTGTTAATAGGCTACACGTGTCATTCTATGATTGTTGTAAATGTTAGAATGTAGGCTTAGTCCTCTCTGTTTTCCGATTAACTTTTTATTATGAAAGAGTTTTTTTGAAACGACTGCCGAACTCCTTGAGGATTATGTGGCGGTTTTACTATCAACATTTTTTTTTTAACAATTAATTATTCCGGCATCTCGAATGAACGTTTGTTGAAGGTAATTTCTTGAACAGGCTCTTGTAGAAAAAGTTATTATATTTCAGTAAAAGATTGTAGGACGAATAACTAATGCCAAGTATGTAGTCGAAGTAATACACAATGGTACACTTGCGTTTCGGCAAATAAGTTCCCTCGTCAGTTGCACTGCTGAAAAGTAAACTAATTTGAGATTCATGAAATATTACATGCTTATGTGATCCGAGTTTGTCTTGCTGTTGGAGAAAGGTGTATATTTTATGCATTACTTAAATAAAACATGCATTTTTTTTCGGTCTTAGATTTTTCGGTCTTAAATTATTGACAACTCTGTTGCTGAGTTGTATACTTTTCTGTTAAGGAAAAGGACTTATCTTGATGCTTCTTAAATTTCTCCTCTGTGAGTCCACTTTCAAACAGTTTGTCCAAGAAATAGGCCTTGCGCTCTCGTTGCGCTGAAAAAAGTACCGAAAAGTATCAAAACGCAGTAAGGTCTCTAAGAACCGATTGGGGACGCAGTGGACACCATCTAGAGCGGGGTAAGGTCCCCATGATCGCCCTTGAGCGCCATACAAAGCGCCGCGATTGTTTTTGCTCTGCTGTGATCAGCCAGAGCTTGTATTGCGCTTCTAAGTCGCTGTCTGCATTACTAGTTCCTTCTCAACACGTTTTCATAACGTTCTCTGCGTCGGCGTGGAGAGTACGGAGCGAGTGCACGAGGGTATTATATTAACAAACATATAGAAATAGTAGATACAGAAGGAATAACAATGATCCATGAGTAAAGCTCTAATCACATGGCCGATCTTTAACATTGATTGTTATTTAAATCCTTAGAACGCATAACCCTAGCTTAGCGTAATGCGATAATGCCACTTTTGTATAGCCATGGAAATAGTAGCGTGTCTTTTCGCGGGAGTTTTGAACAGGTGTATCAATAACATTGCTGAATCTGAATACATTAAATGATATAGCGATACTATCATGATGTGTTTGTCCCTGCTCATATCGGTTCATTAAGAAAACCATATTGAATTATATGGACCACTTGGTAGTTGTGGCAGAGTATGTTTGGCTTATAAAATCTGATTGTCTTTGATGCATTATAGTTGTGGCGGTGCACCCAATACATGTTAGCTGGGGAGCGCGCGTGGTTTTTGGGTCCCGGTCTGCTGGCACAGGGAGTCATATACCAAAATGTTCCTTGATGTCTGTTGTATACAACCTAGGTGGACATCATTGCCAACTCGGATGTTAAGTTGACCATTGACCTCGATTTAGGGTCAAAGTTCACATGTATTTCAATGGGACGTCAAAACTTTAATTCAACATTGGAAAAAATTTAAAATACAAATCATTGACCACATAAAGTATATCATATTGTTGGACTGACTGTTTAGAGCAAAAAAGTTAATCACAACTTTGATTGTCGATCAATCATTTTTGACCTATGACCTTTTGAAAATGACAAGTACTTTTCCTTAACAGAAAAGTATATAACTCAGAAAGAGCAACAGAGGACTTCAAGGAGCATTTTGGTATATGTCTCCCTGTGCCAGCATACCATGACCAAAAAACCCTAAAAATGGGCCTGGGATTGAGATACACAATCCTATGTTAATTTGTATGACAGATTATAATCTGTTAACCTAGATTACAGCATCCCATCTTTACAAATATTAAAAAACACCTCTGAAACGATATAAGTTTTGGCAGAGTATGTTTGGCTTATCAAATGTGAGTGTCTCCCGAAAAAACGCAGTACCAGCGCATAAGGACGGGAGAGAGACGTATTGAGCGTAATAAGGTCGGGAGAGACACGTACTGAGCGACTCATTGATCTTACTGCAGTCGCAGAGGACAAGTTGTTTGTATGGGACTCTGCTACGTCAACGGGACGCTCACGTCGCTCGCTTTGTGCTGCCACGGCGCCAATACTGAGTCATTAAAGCGCTCTGAACAGAACGCCGAGCCTCTACGCGTATTCTGTGCATGCACAAAACAAGCGCGGTGCAAGGCGCTCAAGGGCGACCACGGGGATCCCATCACCGAGGGGTTCATGCAGATCTTGGTGCGCTTGGCTTGGCGTCTTGATAATGTTTCAGCGTAATCCAAGCGCCGGCCTGATCGCAGCAGAATGTGGACAATTTCGGAGTTTTTCGCGCTCTTATTGCGTGTTATTCATATTTGGATACTTTTTGAGCGCAGTGCAATCGCTGGCCTAATCGCCGTATGTGTGACAGGGCCTTTAGGATAATTGTAAGATTGTCTTTTACTGCATTTCCTGGCATATCTTATTAGGATATCTTCTATTAAAGGGACATTAAGTGGTGTTAAACATTTTAAATGTTTAAAAATTTACTTCAGAATGTGATTAAAATAATATCATCGCTATTTATTGAAAAACTCCCTCTATGCAAATATGGTTCGCGTTATGTATCACGCGAACTGCAGGGGGATACTGTCGGACGTAAAATGCTCGTTGCGGCTCTACGAGCATTTTTGAATCGACGTTTTCTTGTACAAAGAGGGCTGATTTTCCTTAATCCTTATAGGAGTAAGTTCATACATGTAATTCAATTATAAAAATATACTAATCCCAGTTTTTATCATAATTGGGGGCGCAGCCTCCACCACATCTCTTAGTGCACCTTTAACTATTTTAAAAGGCTGGGTTATGCCAGCAATCTCTTTCAAGATAGCCAAGTTTTCTAAATCAAACCTATAACATTTTACACCAAAATCTAAAGACCAAACAGAGCGAAGAACGGCTCAAAGAGCTAACTCAGAAATAGAAAAAGGTTTATTTTCTATGAGAGGATCAGTACAGATTAGTATTATGTCGTTTGCCCCCGCTCCACTTAAAAAAATGGTCCAGGGCCCGGGTTTAAAAGTAGAAAAATGTTCACAACTTGTCATCACTATAATAATTTAAAAATAATTGATCACTTTAATCATATTATTGGCATCATACGAGTTGATTGATATGGCTATCCCTATGCCTATTGTTTAGAACTGGGTTGAGTTCAGCGTAATAGGTAAGCGCTTATACGTACATGTAGAAGTCCATCAGATATCAAAATTGACATTTTTGGAGAAACGTGTATTACGTGTTAATACAACTTTTGCTTTTATTTGGAGTTCGTATATCATTCTGTTGCAGAGATATTACAGATTTAATTTTTCGGATATTTGCGGTATTTTCCGAAAAATCTTATGAAAAAGGTCAAAGACGGGGGGAAATCGGATTTTGATGTATTTTTAGGTTAAGTATACTTTCATCATTCATTTGAAATACTAAATGACAGTAATTATTGTACATGTACGTCTTACCTAAGCAAAAATTCAAATGACGGTTAATATTTCGGAAAATCCCAAAATTTAGGTTAAATGGCAATTTGTTGGTCATTTTATATAAAAGGTATAACAAGAAAAGGAAATTCGATTTTGGATTAATTCTTTTTGATTTCTAAATCATTTGACAACCTCTTGAAAATGCTAAACTTATGGCCATAGAGCGTGTTTCTACTGGGGCACTGCAAAAAGTAAACGCTAATAAACACTAAGATTTAATCAGTAAGTTTTTAATCCCCACCCCCTGGTTGTACACGCGAAAAGTTAACGCTAAGTTTGTCGATCTTAATCGATGGGCCACGACATTTGACCTTTTCTAATACCAAGCAATGCCACCGCACCTGAAAAAGATTGCTTCACAATATGTATAACCCAGCGTGACACGGTTCACGGCGCAAACCGCTAAGATGTATCGCCTTTTTGTTTCTATTGGGTTTATTGCCGATTATTGCCGGTTCCAAACCTGGTTTGTGAAGGTTTAGGGGATTACCAAAAATAATAAACGGACAGAAATGAGAAAGGAAGACAGGCAAATTAGCTGTAAATGGCAGGATGGGGAAGTAACTTTGCGATTTTATTTGAAAGTGGGAGTTTAACAGAAATTAAGTTCCACAACAATTTTCAGATTTGTGGATAACAGAGGCTTAAAACGCGTCAGGTTTATTGTCTTGATTTTTGTACAATTTACGGGCTTTTTAAAGAACGACCCATAATGGTATGGGAGACGACCTATCACTTTTAGGAGGCAGCCGAATGCATTACAAATTTGAATGGTGACCAGAATATCCCAATGTAAGACCGACCTTATACACCTATCAGTTGTAAGACGCACTATACGACACCCGGGAGTGGTGCGTCACTTTACCGAGGTGCGTCAACTTCTCATGTACCATGACGCAGCCTGTGTCAAAAAAAACGACGGACCATTGCCATCCAAATACGCACCCTCAGTCAACTATCAGCCCATTCGCACCCATGTAAAGTGACGGACCTTTACGCACCCTCCGTCATTTTTTTGACGGACCAAAGGCTGCCACTGACGTACCCTCCGTCAAGATTTATTGGTAAACGACGCACCCACGACGCACCTCTCCCGGTGTCGTATAGTGCGTCTTACAACTGATAGGTGTATTATGTTACTGGAAAAATTAACGACTGATAATGAATTTTGACACCGCATTGAAAAAGCACTGTCATTGGTTAACCAAAACAATGGGCTTACTAAACCAACCAAACGCACGAATATTGATTGACTCTCCTCACACAGCTGGCAATGTTGAAATTTGTTTATACGGTGCTCAAACAAAATTCATGATGATTAATGACGTGCACAAAATGTAAGCCTTTTTTAAAAAGTTGACAGTTTTATGATAAAGGTGTATGTTCAGATCCCTTTTTGGGGGCTATGATTTTTTTTAACATCAAGATTCAGAAGAATCCCCATATTTTTCTCATTATGTCTGTAAAATCTTAGGGGCCAGAAATGTTCCATTAAGAAATTATAGGCTAACATGTGGTGAATTACATGAATTACTGCCAAAGGTGGTTTAACCACCAGCCAGTTTGTGTCCTACTCAATGGGCAAATTGTATGTGACCATGTGCTTCTAAAATAAGAACCGTTGGAGTTATCCAACTCAAACTTTGGAATGTGACAATTTTAAGGATGACCTTCCATGTGAAATAGAAAACATAAAGTTGTAAACTGGGCAAGCAATCAGAACATCTACCTTTAAGGGGCCACAAAAAGAGTCAAGTTGAGTATCACAATAATTCTGCAAGTTTTCTCTATCCAAATATGTTTTCATTTTTGATACTGCGAATTATTGTAAGAGAGATACACAGCTTTAAAAAAGTTTCGAAACTTTTGGGGCATCCTGTATATTGAATTTTTCATACACACTTGTATTTCTTTACAGCATGCATTTCATCCACCGTTAATGGTTACGTTTGTTTTCTTAAAAAACGATGGGATCCGTCTGTTGCCAGGATCCGTTGGTCAATGCTATCGGAAGACCGGTGCTTTTGTCAAGGTGTCGTTGCACCTGAAGACGGAAGTTATCTCGCCTGTCCAATGCCAAAAGAAGAATATGAAATATCCGGTGAATTTTGGTACACAGATCATCCGGGTCCGCTTACTAGAAGGGAAAACTGGACACCAGAAATTCTTGACTCACTTTTGGAGAGAGTACATTTTTGCTGTAAGTTGACAAGTTATTATCAATGATACATCCATGTGTTAATGTTCATCAATCTTTTAACTTTCCGACTGATGATTTAGTTGGTGGTGGTTTTTTTTAAATTGTAATACATATTCGATAATTAATATAGCATTTCCTACTTTCATTTCAAGTATTTATTCTGTTTCTTATTTTTCTGTCACCCATTTTTATCTTCATCAATCCAGTAGCCTATGTTTATTTTATTAAAAACTTGCTTCTTTATTTGCATTTACCGTGCAAATTTGATTTAGTCCAACTACTGTCTGTCTATAGGAATATTTCTTCAATGAGAAATTAGCTTTTTTTCAGCCTATTAACTTTTTCAGATTTATAAGCATAAAGGTCCGTTCATACTCCTGTCGTTGCGCATCGCCCGACGTAGACGTAATATACGCCCTCGACCGGTTGTATTAGTATCAACCAAGCTGATCTAATAATAGTCCCAACTCCCCATCCACGCTGTTCTAATCAGCAGTCCATAATCCTTGAAATATGTTACCAAGCTGCAGCGGCGTGACCAGAGGGGGAGGGGGTGAAACAAATTTCGCGTGCAAATGAGCAAATGAATACCGACTCAATAAATTGCTATTTGATATAAAACAATATTGTATACTTGTGTTAACATTTATTTCAGTTTCCAATGAGTGTGGGTCAAATCCTTGTCTGAATGGCGGGACATGTGTAGACGGCCATAGATCGTTTGAATGTAGCTGTACAAAGGGATTCACTGGTGAACAATGCGGGACAAGTAAGTAAAAGACAAAATCAAAATGCAACTGGAGTTCTGTTCCTTATGACGATAGTCCAATTTCAAAAATTTCAAATTTCCTCTACTATACAGTACATGACAGAAGTTAAAAGGGATTTAATATTTAAAAAATGAATAAGAGGAGCTAGAAAGAAACAAGTAAATGCAAGAGTAAGGACCCCCCCCCCCCTCCCGACACACACCCCCATACACCCACCCCGCCCCGCTGAATTAACAATTAGCTAGTGCCCTCTCTACATTATAAATGACGGATGGACTCCCTGTTTTATGTAATGGCTAACAAATTCCGTACTTGAAAGTCAAGATTTTATGAGTGGATTGAATTAAAATAGAGCTGAAAAATAATGGGCATTATACAAAATCAGATCAGTGTATCCAAATTTGAACGACTCGTTAATGTGGGCCAGTTAAATGGCCCAGAATGCGGATGGTCAAAATGGTTTTACCCGAGTCACTCCGTAATATATCCTAAAGTTGCATAAAAGCATACCTTTTTAAGACTGAGCTATTGAAATGTATATACTTCTCAAGTGAATTAGGCTATTCAGATCAATATCATATCAACACTAAACACCGTGTAAGAGAGTTGTGCATTATTGTGGAAAAAGCCAGAAAAATGAGAGAAATGTGTTTTGTTTAATGTGCTTTTTGCTCCCAATGTTTATCTACACAGTAGCAAAGTTGAGCGGCGAGTTGTACCTACGCACACTATTTTTAAATAGTGTGCGTAGGTAAAACATGTTTAAGATGCTCTATGTGCTTTCGCACTGTGCGTTCAAACACTCGCGTCACTGCATCATATCTACATGTATATCTGTACACGGACCCATGTCGGACCCATGTCCCAAGCTTTACGCTCACACTGAATGTGTGTGCATTTGATTGCTAGCTGTGTGTGTATGATTTTATTTTTATTGGGCTACAACGGTATGGAGAAGGCAATTTCTGCCAATACCAGAATGATAATCATCAAAAGATGCCTAGAGATTTTTAAATGTTGCATATAATGAATGGGAATGGGTTGATATCAAAGAAGTTACAGTTGTGCTAAAAGTAAGATAAATGTGCGGTTTCCATTTTCACATTTTGCTTGTCTACACGCGGACTCAATTACGGGCAAATTATTACTGGTAGTGCTAGAGCAAAATTGACCATAAATTGAACACATTTCTGACTGTATGCACATTATTTCCACCGAATAGTATAAATACTCATGAATATGTGATTGAGACCAAATAAGGTAACATTAATGTATTGACATGTATACGTAACTTGTTGGCCAATCAGAGCGCGCCACGCTTGGGTCGATGTTTGCCTACAGACCTGGGGTGCGCGATTCCAATAGTTTCTGGTGCCGGAACAATCACGACGTCAGTCATTATAATTATGACGTAAAACATCTTTAAACTGTAATTATTGTTGACCGACTGATTTTTTTATGCATACAATCAGTCGGATTGAGTGATTTTTTAGGTAAAGGGACATTAAGTGGTGTTGAAAATTTTAAATGTTTAAAAATTTACTTCAGAATTCAAGATGAACATTAAAAATTGCCATTATTGTTGTTTCTACTAACAAAAACACAGCAAAACTTGATTAAAACAATATCATCGCTATTTATTAAAAACGCCCTCTATGCAAATATCGTTCTCGTTATGTATCACGCGTACTGCAGGGGGATATTGTCGGACGTAAAATGCTCGTCCCGGCTGTACGAGCATTTTTGAATCGACGTTTTCTTGTACAAAGAGGGCTGATTTTTCTTAATCCTTATAGGTGTAAGTTCATACATGTAATACAATTATAAAAATATACTAATCCCAGTTTTTATCATAATTGAGGGCGCAGCCTCCAATACATCTCTTAGTGTTCCTTTAAGGGTGCACACTACTAAATAGAGCCCCATGTAGTGCACCCTTAAAGACAATTATATATATTGTGCTGAATGTACTTGAAATGTGTCCTAGTCTAGGAAATGTCACCGTAATCGCCCTTATTGCTAGTAAAAAAGACAAATTTGAAAGATCTCTCAAAATTTACATAGATGACATTCACATTTTATAGTCAGTGTGCAATGGAGGTGATGTCCCATAATTAATCAAGCATTCTAGGCATTTACACAATTGTTCTTAATGTCAAGTCTTTTAAACTGAGGATTTTGTCATGCATACTTTCCGATTCTAGTTTAAACACCTCTTTAGCATGTTTAGTGTAGTGCATGCACCCTAAAGTTTTTCTTTTAGCAGTGATTTCATCGTATTAATTAAGTTTCGCTCGGTTTTGAAATATATTAACCACGCATCGCATCATACCACATTCTTATTGCCCTTCTTTTCAAAAACAAAGGAATGTGACTCAAACCCATGTCAGAATGTAAGACTGTCCTATTGAAATGTATACACTTCTCAAGTGACGGCTTATCAGATCAATATCATATAGGCCTATCAACTCTGAACATTACGAGTTATGATATTCGTTTGCGTTATATGTAGTCTTTGTTTCCTTCTTTTTAGAAATCAACGAATGTGACTCAAACCCATGTCAGAACGGTGGGACATGTGAAGACCAGATCGAGGAGTTTGAATGTCGCTGTCCAACCGGATACGAGGGCGAACAATGCCAAAATGGTAAGTTTTGGGCCAAACAATGAATTAAAAATTGTAGAAATTATCGATCTGATTATCGTCAGCGTTGTATTTATATTCTTGGTAACCTTCATTTCAGATATCAACGAATGTGAATCAAACCCATGTCAGAATAGTGGGACGTGTGTAGACCAGATTGGGTCGTATGAATGTCGCTGTCACACAAGATACGAGAGAGGGAAATTTTAGAATTGTGAGCGTTTGGGACTATAAAATATATTGTGAATTTTAGAAATGACCAAAATGATTTTCGTTAGCGTTATTTGTAGTCTTGTTTCCTTCATTTCAGATGTCAACGAATGTGACTCAAGCCCATGTCAGAATGGTGGGACGTGTGTAGACCAGATTGGGTCGTTTGAATGTCGCTGTCCAGCGGGATACGACGGTGAAAAATGCAAGAATGGTAAGTTTTGGGCCAAAAATGTATTACAAATTGTAGAAATTATCGATCTGATTATCGTCAGCGTTGTATTTATATTCTTGGTAACCTTCTTTTCAGATATCAACGAATGTGAATCAAACCCATGTCAGAATGGTGGGACGTGTGTACACCAGATTGGGTCGTTTGAATGTCACTGTCCAGCGGGATACGAGGGTGAAAAATGCCAGAATGGTAAGTTTTGGGCCAAAAATGTATTACAAATTGTAGAAATTATCGATCTGATTATCGTCAGCGTTGTATTTATATTCTTGGTAACCTTCTTTTCAGATATCAACGAATGTGAATCAAACCCATGTCAGAATGGTGGGACGTGTGTACACCAGATTGGGTCGTTTGAATGTCACTGTCCAGCGGGATACGAGGGTGAAAAATGCCAGAATGGTAAGTTTTGGGCCAAAAATGTATTACAAATTGTAGAAACTATCGATCTGATTATCGTCAGCGCTGTATTTATATTCTTGGTAACCTTCTTTTCAGATATCAACGAATGTGAATCAAACCCATGTCAGAATGGTGGGGCGTGTGTAGACCAAATCGGGGCGTTTGAATGTCGCTGTCCAACAGGATATGGGGGCGAACAATGCCAAAATGGTAAGTTTTGGGCCAAAAAAATGTATTAAAATTTGTAGAAATTATCGATCTGATCAAAAGTTGATTTTACATATTATTGGAAATAATTTTGTTATGACCTCTAAAGATGGAAACAAATCCGAATTTTATACTCAAGTATAATTATAACAGATACATTTAGTGTGTTGACATGAGAACGAGGCTATCTCTCTGTGGCCATGATGGTGTGTCATGTCGAGACAGTGTTAGGTCATTCACGCTTAGCTATTAATGCGTTGGACGTGCGCTATGAGATTTGCGACAAGGATTAAGAGATGCAATTAAAAACTACGAAGCCCGGGAAGGGACATGGAAAAAAATATTTGTATTATATTCGTTCCCTCAAATTATAAAATAGAATTCCTTAACATCTACAGGAAGAGCTAGATGTCTGGTATTATGAGCCACTAAATTGTTTGCACAAAATAATGAAAGGTTTGGTAAAACTGAAAAGTTTAGTCGGTCGGGTACCCATGGTAACTGGGAGTCAACTTTCATTAGCCTAATCACCGTTTTCAATAGTTATAAGTTGAGACCACCAACATAAAGTACATGTTATGGATTTAAAATAATTATTTTCTTTTATTTCACTGCTAATCCCTAAAATTGAAATAGGCTGCACCTACCATTGTTTTGTTGTGTGAAGGTAGACGAGTATGGCTTTTATGTATTTATATGCAGGAATTGAAATGCACACATGACTCTCAACTCGGGGTAGATGATCATATCGCAGTTCTATTCATAATATCGTATTATGTGTACTGATCATAAAAGTAGTATTGCTTTATTCCGTAATGTTTAAAAGGGATTAAACATGTCATGGCCAGTTCACCCTGGCGCTAGTCTAGTGGTTGAGAGACATGCTTTGCAATGCAGTGGTACATGGTTCGATTCCCACTAGGACCACTTTTTTACCTGAATTATTTCCTTTTGTAAGAGTCAGGGTTATAAATATATTCTAAGTCCACAAAGTGTGTATAGTTACTATATACATAGACAACGCCGGTCATGTGGGTATTTCCATTGCTGCGTATTTATATATAACCTATAGATGAGATATCATCATCCAAAACTTTTAGAAGTTGTTTATCCTTATTGTTTTTCTATATTATAGATGTGGAGAGCGTGTTTATTACAGTGCGCAACAACAAGCCACTCAGTGCAGACGACGCACCTTTTTACCAGTGTTATCAGACTGCGGGTGAGACTACTCCGAGAACATACGGACGCTATGTCAACACACGGGATGATACCTCGCTGTATCAGACACCAATACCACAAGATCATTCATTTGATACGAATGCACAAGTCATCAGTATACCGACGAATAATGGATTTGGGATATTCTACTGCAGAGGAACCCAACCTAACAAGACAGCTACTACCGTACCGACAATTCTCCTGAGAGGTAATGGTAAGTTGACAAAGTCAAGTTCCCTATAGTGTTTTTACCACTATATAATATGACGGATATAATGTATATCCAAATGAAACATTTACTATGGTCACTGTCACTAAAATGCACATCGTGTTGTTCTATTTGTGTACACTTGTGTTGTTTAACGTGCTTCCAGATCAGTTACATTTTGCCGTTCGCTGTTTGTTTTTTTGTTGATACAGCAAATGTTCAACCCGCAATAGGAGGAAGTTTTACTAAAACCGTCAACAAAGGAGAAGTGGGTGTCACTCTTAAAGTTAAAAGAGCCAACGGGGATGGCTCGATAGAGAGTGCGATTAGATGGATGTTTAATGGAACTGAAAGTATTGACAGCCCTTCATTTACATTTACCATAATTAATCCTGTGTCAGCAGCAAATGAGGGCGTATATGAAGCATACTATGATGGCAAGAGAGGTGTCGGGCGACACGCAATAATGAGATTGATAGTAAGAGGTAAGCTGATGAGATTCAGTCAAAGGTTCTGCATTGCTATCTACAACCCCAGGTGGCATTTCTCCAAAGCAAGTTGCAAATATATACAGATACAAAGACTAGATGGGGAACAAATATGTGACCCAATATGAGTAAATGAGGCACAATGCGGCAGCAGCTAATTTGATTTAAGGACGCAAATTAATGTGAGACAAGGTCATAATAAGTCAAATGTTAACAGTCTTATTTCTGATCTTTGATAGGCCTACATCTTGTATCCAACCAAAAACTCAAATTCTTAAAATAACGAGTTAAACTACGATTTGAGATATTCAATTTTCATTTACTCCATTGAATTGTTAACAAAACCAAAATTTAAAAATCCATAACTTGGCTATTTGTATTTTTTGTTTACCGATCAAGTGCTTTTTCAATCGTCTGTAACTTTGGTTAGGCATATGATATAACATTCACATTAGTACCAACATGTCCCTTAACTTATAGATATCATCATGATATAAATAACTCAATATTCATATTTCCCTCATTGTGCCTTATTTACTCACTTTGGGTAAAATATGTATTGAGTGGCTTCTTGAAGGCCATAACAGAAACAGACTGTCTAATAAATATAGGTAGATCATTCCATAACTGAATGAACAAACAGTAAAGTCCTTTCACCAGCTTTAACGAAGATGATCCTAATACCACCACCCCACTTATATGTTCACTTGTGACCGTTTTTATACTTGGATAAGGATACTCGACGAGATACCGTGCATCAGTGTTTTTGTCAACGCCATAATGCAATTTCATGAAACGCTCCCTTTCCTTGATTTCGACATAGGAATGCAGGTTGTTTGCCAAATTGCATTCATGAACACAACACTAAAACATCTTCTAAGTTACAGAGCGATACGATTCCTATACTAACCTCAAAATCGACGTTTGAAAATAAGTAGCTTGCAGGTACTACTTATATTTGATAATTCTGGCCTGTTTTTCGCTTGAAATTATATTACAGGGTTTGAAACTGTGTTAACCACGTCCACCACAGCACAGTGATTACAGCTACGATCAACAACAGCGAACACTTTAGTGTGGGTGGTATACATTTGTCTACAATTTGGATAGGCCAATGAAAGATGAAAGCGAAACAAATCGTTCCAGTATCTGTTCTAATAGTGAACGATACTGGAACCATTTTTGTCCCAGTATTGAGTGATACTGGTACATTTTACGTACCAGTATTTGGTGATACTGGTATATTTTGACATTATCGAATGATACTGGTATATTATTTTTGTTTAGGTATCGGGCAATACTGGAACATTTCATGCGTGCCGTTATCATGGTTATCATGACTCAACTTTATCCAGTTATTTAACTCTTTTCTCCCCGAATGTACTAGATTGTGCAGCTAGTAGATGGGGTCCTCCTAGCTGCTCGGGCATATGTGATAAATGCTACAATGGAGGTGTATGCGATGACAAGTCAGGAAAGTGCATCTGTCCTCCTGGATTTATGGGCGATAATTGTCTTACTGGTGAGTTTAAATACATGTATACCAGAGGCCCTAGTAGTAAGCCATATTGAAGTGCAACAATTATTTAAATTCAAACAGCAGTATCTAGAGAAGTGTTGACTGATAATCTTGACATGTATTGCTTGCAGCTAAGAGTTTTGTTTTCAATATATTTGAGCATAGTCTGTTACATACTTGTATACAATATTCATTTACAGCTTGTGGTGGTAATGCATTTGGCAAAAACTGTGAATTTCACTATGCATGCCAAGGTTGGGAAGTCTGCCTACCCGATCCATATGGATGCACCTGTCATACAGGATTCTACACCCTGGATTGTAACGATGGTAAGTGTTGCTTAGCAGTAAACGATGTCTCTTTTGATCGAGATCGGTTCACTAAGAAAAGAAAAGAAGTTGATTGCATTACTGACACAATTGTATCAGGTGCTTATAACCATACGAGTCAGGGGGCGACCCCCACCCCTACCACAAGGCTCGCCCCTCCCCTGATGCCCCTCCCCCTAATTAATTGGCAAATCATGTATACTGTATTAACCAAAACTAGTCGGTTACAGGCCTGCCGCCCCTCTCCCCCCCCCCCCCCCCCCCCCCCCCCCCCCCCCCCTCTTTCCCGCTCCGAAAAGAAAGACCCTCGTTGCCCCACTGGATGATACTTGTCATTACTACTATATACGTGTTTGGTCCGAAACAACATTTATTGTAGGCTACGCAATAACAAGTAGAATATGCGATCATGGATGCTAAAGTATAATTGAGATAGCGCAATTTAGAAATAATCATGGCGTTTACTAGATACGCTGGTTTCCAGCGCATGTGATTTATATCAACTTTACATTACTTTGCTACAAAATAAAGTACTTACGGAATGCATGGTATGGAGAAGTAATAACAATCTATTTTATTCGCTGTAAATTATGTAATATACATTAATTCGATATTCTTTACTATTGTGACGATGGTCCATTTTGTGTAGCTTGTCGGCAGAAAAAGTTTGGAGCGAGTTGCACCCAGCACTGTCATTGTGTCTCAGGAGAGTGTAATCAGTACACTGGTGCATGTGAAGGTGCGGACATCAGCTGTCTTGAAGGATGGACAGGAGAGACTTGTCAAAGTAAGTTTTATATAACCGTAGTTACATTTCGATTAATACCTGTATGACACAATTGCTTCATTAACAAGAATGCCAAAAGTGTAGATGAATACTGCTGAGGATAATTGAATCAAAAATCTTATCAATTTAAAGGATAGTTCGAATTTGTGGAGAACCAATTCCATGTTGCAATGACGCAATGCTGTAATTTTCAACCTCTTTATAACAATTTAGGTTTCAGGCTTCCCACATGTGAGATCTTGTTACGTTTAACCCTAACACTCTTGAGTACTACGAATTACTACGATGCGGTGTACTTGTGTCACCCGGATCGGCAGTTTTTCGATGAAATAATGGCCCCAGGGTATATACATGGCGGAATATACTCCGCCATGTATGGTTTCCCCGTGGCCTAGCGGTAGATCGTCTGCCTTTTCCCCGATTTTGGCCGATAAAAAAATCTTTGGAAAAGGTGCCTCGGGGGTTAGGGATTAATGCGACGGAAAAAACCTGTTGTACGGGCAAACGGGCCTCTCAGGTCGGGCGGCCGGTCGGGGTTTTTTATTTTTATTTTATTTTATTTTCCCCCCTTTATTTTCCTTTGAAAATTACCGTTAAAAATTCAATGAAATCTGTAAACATTTTGCAGTTTTTCGACAAGCAAACATTTTTAGGGGTCATTTGCACGTGAACAATTTTTCACCAATTTCTAAAATGGGTCGGTGTCGGGCCCGTACAACTGGATTTTTTTCGTCGCCTTGTGGAAGAATACATACATTCAGATTCTATTTGATTTATTTTCCTCGCCTTGGTAGAACAGCCATGGCTGAGAGAGTGCCCTATGAAACAAATAATGTGCGTATCGATGTTTGTGTATACAGTTCCAGAAGTTTGTGAGAATAGCTATTATAGTCAAAAGTGCACAGAGAAGTGTCACTGTTTCAATGACGCGGCTTGTGACAAGATCACTGGAGAGTGTCCTGATAGACAATGTGCTCCAGGATTCCAAGTCTACAGTGGCTCGGTGAATTGCCAAAGTAAGTGCAAGAAGTGTCATTGCATTAATAAATACTTGTTTTGAAGCAGGTTTGTGTATGTTAAAATAGCGTAGAATAATGAGACTTTTATTGCAATACCGGAGTGTAATGGAGAGTGACACGAGGAAAGATAATGTGCTCATGGATTCCCATTTTTATAAAAGTTATGTAACTATCTGTATGTTAGATCGGCATTTTTGACGCGTCTCCTCGATAATGTTCTGGTGAGTAATACTACGCTTGTAAATAGGCCAGGTCAACACATGTGGACATGTGAAGTGAAGGCTCAATGGTCATGTTGGAAACAAGTCTGAAGGTAAGTTCACTACTAGGCAATATGTTCCCTTGTTGATGGCATACGAGAGGGAGTGGTGTGTAAGTTTAGAATACTGGGAATCCGGGAGCAGCGTAAGGAGTGCACCTGGGGGAAAAAGTATTTTTCTGAACGAACATGGTGATGAACGCTTGTTACATGTACACCTTATAATATCTTGACAGACACCATGTCCTCCATTTTTCCAGTTTAAATGTCACAGCTATTGAAAACTATCCACTATCCATTTTCGATTCCAGATTGATCGGACTACTCCCATCTGTCTCATCGTGATATGCTCGCTTCTCGTCTATCTAAAGGTTAGCTCATCGCGTTCTAAGATGGCAGAGTAACAAAGTAGTCCACGATGTATTATGATGATGCTAGAAATGTCGTCGGCAACAAGCATGAGATTGAAATAACAATTTATTATTAATAAACACCTATATGTAGATAGAAACAATGCACTTAATGTTATTCGTAAAATGGCAAATTAAAGTACAATGTAAGATGATGTTGCTGAATGAAAGCTTCTATACAGACTGATATGAACCATGAAATGTAAATTAAATTAAATAAGCAATACACAGAAATGAACCATGCAATACGATTGGAAAGAGGACAGATGGAAGTATGAGTGTGGGATGTAGGAAAAAGGGTGTTAGAAATATTATGGCATTCTCATTGAAATATAAAATGATTGTAAATAAATAACACACGCGTAGATAGAAATGCCCACAGTATACTGGAGGAAATAGAGGAGAGTGCAGCTTGATGTACAATTATGGTATACATAATAATGTGTGAAAATGGATTCGCTAGAAATATCCTTTACAATTAGAAATAATCCATGTTCGCGATAACGAATTTTAAAGAATGTTAATATCCCGGGATTAAAACTTACTCGTTGCATGTAGTTCACTTGCTTGTTTTAGTGCAGTGGCGTATCCAGGGGGCCCAGCAGGCCATGCCCCCCCCCCCCCCCCCATTGAAAAAAGAGTTTAAAAAAAAGGACGAAAAGGAGAAGAAGGAGGAAGAGGAGAATAAGGAGGAAGGAGGTAGGGGAGGAGGAAGGGTAGGGACATATGCGGCGCAAATGGGGGGGGTACGGTGTCACGTCCCCATCATTTTAATGTGAGGGACGTTAAAAACGTTAAACTAGACCAATTTAAGTGTTAGAAATGTCAATTTGTGCGTACTTCGCGCATTAGTTTCAATGTTTCATTATTCAAGCTTGGCTTCAGGACAGTTTTCCATGACCATTTTAGTTTCATAAAAATGATGCTGTTTTAAAATGTAAAAAAATATCGTACTTTTCAATTGCGGAATTTTAAGATCCGACATAATAAAAGACAAAAATTCATTTAACCGTTGCTCATAATTATGCTAACAGCTTAAAAACTTCTAAAATGTTTCCCTTGATAGATAAATACAATCTACTTTAAAGAATGTCAATGATTTGGAAGAATCTACTTAAAGGTCTAAACAAATGTTGTTGTTGTTTTTCAAGCATAGGGTATTATACGGGTTATTTCGGATCCAAGGTCATATTTTGTTTTAATTACGGGAACGCAACCAGGTACCCAATTTGGACCCCTGATTATCCCAATCCGTCCCAGTGTTTTTAAATATAAAAACAAACAATTCAGGGCGAAAATATCTGCCTATTATATTATTGTGTCACTCTAAGTAAATATCTCTCAGCTAAAGAAATACACACTTGATATCAAACATCAGTAATCAATACTATATATGTGTGTAAGCGTCCAAACATATCCTGAAGACTTTGGTGAAAACCCAAATAGATGTCACCGGTGTGTTAGGATTTTGGATTAGAAATGCTACTGGCTTGAAATTCAGGATTCGCACATGAGGCTGCCATAGCAAACATGCAATTATTTCAGGAAATGACTGAAAATAAACATCAATTAACCCCGACGTGGGTGTTTCTCACGAAATCGTTCTTGTTTTTTTCTTTACAATATTCATTAATAAAGATTTTCTCTAATGCTGTCAGAATATGTTTGGACGTCTCCCGTAAACAATATCGAGTGGTAGAAGCATGAAAACGTGTACTCACATTTTGATGAATTTGTGTGATTTTGTAGTAAAACATGAATATATTGTTTTCTTAGTAAATAAATATTGATACTACCTAAGTATATTTTGATGGTAAATATCTTATGATATCTTGGAGGTCCAGTTGCTTAACTATTCAAAGAATTATCTTTTAATGGACAAAATGAACTCAACAACTTTATAATGTTCCAAGCTCTTGACATAACCATTTTGTTCATTAAAAATAATCGTGAAGTTGTTGACAATATTCATGGTGTCCCTTAAAATGTTTACCTGTTCTATATTATCGTTCTCATCGCTACGTTATACTAATGTACATAAGCTGGAAGAATTTATCTGGTTTTCAAATAGCCCTGTGTCTGATTGTTTTTGCTTTCACCATACAGAAATACTCAAAATTGAGTTACTTTACACAAAATAGAGAAGGTATGACTTTGTTCATTAAACTTAGCCTAATTAAAAAACAATTTTACACAACTTTTCCAAATATCACCCGATAAGTGTTGCCCATGATACCTAGTTTTGACAAACGCTTTTGGAAGCGGTATTAAAAGTTGTGTCATTCTTTTCACAGAAAGTATCAATGCGGTTCTTCGAAACATAGTTCCTTTAATTGGAACAAGCTCGAGCTTTAGATAATAATTTAATTTTAATTAAACAGTTATTTGAGAACATCCTTTCCCTGAAAGTGATGCAAATCGTTATCGTTGAATTGTAGGAACTAAATTCAGACAAACAGCATTTGATTAGAATGGAACATGCGTAATACGTTCTACTCCGTCCATCTACAACTGTGCAGTGACGACAGAGCATATTTAATAATCGATGCAGACATTCAAGCACGAACAACGCTTTTCGTCATTTATTACGTGGGTACTTACGCCAGCGCTGCAGTGAGATGCGATCATCAGAATACACTGTGACGTCACTGCACAGAGCTAGATGAATGAGGTACAGAGACACCGATTGGGCAATTCAAATATAAATGTTTATTTTGTGTATTTGTTCTTATGAATGTTATGATGTGACATTAAAATCGAAAAAGTCTAAATGAAATAAACGATATTTTGCAATGCTTATTACATATGTGTGATATATATCGTCTGCTAGGTTCAATACAGCTCTCAAAAGAAGTAATTTGCAAGGTAATTAATCTGATACTGTTCACGAAGATCGGGTAATAAAAAACATTACACCGAAAATAATAAAACAAAGTGCAAACGCCGAAAAGAATGAGACAAAGTACAACGTTAATTTTTACACATGATGGTGTGACAGATATACATATGGGACTGCATTGATAAAGTGAAGCATTCGCAATCCTCATCTTACTCTCGAACGGTGAGTTGCCGATACCAGTTTAGACCTATTCAATATTAATCTGTCTATTGTAAGACATCGAGCTGCGTGAGATTCCCTATACTTTTACATTTTAAAGGTCAATTTTCTCGCTTATAAAGCTACTGGATTTTTCAACTTGGCATTTTTTCTTCAAGTTCATTATATTTGTGATCATTGAAGTACAGAAATGTTTGAACATGCTCAAAAATGTCTGCCGTCGCCTAGGTAGCCTTGCGCTGCCGGAGCGAGCAACGGAACTACAACGGCAGTACAACGGCAGTACTCCGGTATGGCTTCGTTAATGTCGGTAGAGCACCGGTAGCGCCCAGTAGATTCCACGCCAGTAAATAATTTCAGTCCTTGTAGAGACGACAATCAAAAGTTTTTTCTTAGCTTTCATCCTGTGGCCCATTGATTATAGAATTAATCAGAAATGGTACTTATTGCTCCCAAATGATTAAAGTTGTAGTTTAATCCTGATTTTAGGACTACTACCTAATACCACAGTGGAAAAAGACATATTTTCAATGCATTTTGTAGGTTTTTTGGATGTATTTTGATTGTAAATGATCTGGCAACATTTCTCAACTTTTTCTGATAAATGAGGGCGCTACATCAATTGTCCAACTTTGGGGTCTTGTTTCTCAGAACTTTCGGGGATACCATATATATTTGTTTTGATTAAATGATCAAATATATCATGAAATTTAAGGAAAATGTCAAATTGAAAATTCCAGTCGCTTTATAAGCGAGAAAATGGGCTTTTTGTAACTACCATTTTACATGTAAACGCATAGGAAAACCATTTGGTGGTGTGAATTCAGTAATGGATTGGCGGCTCTCCGGTGGCCTCAAAGTGTAACCATACTGGTACCGATGTGATACCGTAGTCCTGCTGAAGTACTAACGATCTACTACCGTTCTTATCGATGTGATACCGTTGCTCTACCATGGCTACTGTACTAGTACCGATCCCCGAAAATCGCCAAATGTGTGCTCCGGTATACATGGTATAGCTCCGGCGAGCCAAATCGGCTAGGTGTGACAGCGCTTTAACCGCAGCCTGTCTCACAATTCAGATTATACGCCACTAAATAGATTCCCTATACTTTTACATGTTAAAGGGGTGTTACAAAACGATCTTGGTCACGGCCAGTGGCCAGTGAAATTTTAAAATTCGTAAACTTGTGAGCTTATTGATTTGAAGACAAGATTAAGGTGGATTAGACTTTATATTGCAATACATGTTTTTTTCTGATTCAAGATACATGAAAGCAATTCATAGACTCTACCACAAGGCCTGAATCTGAATTCAAATGTCAACATCCCAGGATGTTGACAAAAAAAGAAGTGAGCAACTCACTGTGAGCAACTCCAGCTTGCTTTATTTTTCATCACTTGACCACTGATTTCTGTCACCAGTGATTCATTACACAATCGGTAAGATACTTGCACTTTAAAGTGAAGCATTTGTAACGAAATTAGTCAAATCACTGCACTAAAAAAATAGCAGTTGGTGCCGCAATTAGTCATATCACTAAATAGTCAAGTAACCAAATCAGTTAACTATAACTGCACTCTAAACGCATTTGTGACCAAATCAGCCACATAACTGCACTGTTAAGTAAGGAATTTGTAACAAAATCAGTCACATAATAAGACTGTACAGTAAGACTTTTGTCTGCACTATAATGTAAGGAATTTGTAAGCAAAAATAACTATAATTGCACTATAAAGTAAAACAGTTGTATCAAAATCAGTCAAATAACTTCACTGCGAAGTAAGGCATTTGTAACGAAATCAGTCCAAAAAAACTGCATTATAAAGACATGCTTTATATCAAAGTCAATACACCCGCTGCATTATAACGTAACGCGAGGTCTTTATAACGAAACCAGTCGAATAACTGCATTGTAAAGTAAAGCGTTTGTGAAAAATGTCATTGTAAATTTAGGAATCCCAAATACATCCCTGTAAAGTAAAGGACTTGTAACCCCCCAGCCCCCCAAAAAAAAAACCACACACTCAACAACAACAAAACACCACCACAACAACAAACAAACAAACAACAACAAAACCCAAAAAAACCCAAAAAAAACCGTCACTGCAAAAAAAGCATTAGTAACAAAATTAGTTGAATAACCGCACTGTAAATTAAGGGATCCCAGTGACGTCAATGTAATGTAAGGCATGTAACCAAAATAATAGCACATACACTGCCAGTCCAGAGTTCCACAAATTTCACTTCAATTTGACATCGTAAATAACCTGATTAATTACAGCACTGTAATTATTACCCAACTTGGTGTGTGTATGTTTAGTAGATGATTGTTTATCTTTATCAGTGTTGCGGATCTTACACAAAAGATCATCAAGCACAGCCAGACACTTACATATCACACTTATTACATTAAAATTGGCAGTGGTAGCAATATGTGAAGTGTAAGAGATTGTATATGTCTGAGGCAGATCCCTCATATGTAGTAACTAACTTTTTTAGTACTGTCGATGGGTGCTATTAATTCCTTATAGCACTCGGCAGCGCAGCCTCGTGCTATAACAGCGCAGCCTCGTGCTATAAATCATACTAAACAACTTCACCGTGAAGTAAGGCAATATTGTACCCAGACGAGTAGTATATGAACTTGCTGTAAAGTAGGGAATTTGCAACCTAGTCAGTAGAATAAGTGCACTGTAAACATGGTAAAGTAAGACATCGTAACAAAATCACTCAAATATCGTTGTAAAGTAAAGTATTCGTTACAAAATTGTCATTGCACTTTAAATTAAGGCATTGTAACCAAATTAGTCAAATCACTAAAAAATTAGTAAAATGCTTTTGTATCACAAACAATCAAACGGCTGCACTGTATATAAGCGTGATGTCTTTGTAACGAAATAATTACACTGTAAACAATGTATGGTAAAGAAAGATATTGTGTCAAAATTAGTCAGATAACTGTACTGTGAGGTAAAATCTAAATCAGTCAAATAACTGCAATGTAACGTAAGGCACTTAATAACGTCACTGTAAAATAAAATCCGTAATGTCACTGTAATGTAAAGGTATGTGTAATTAGAATAACTGCACTGTGAAGTAGGCTATTGTATCATAATTGGTCAGATTTCGTCCCTATTAACACTTTCCAAAATTTCACAAATACTTAAAGAATAATTGCAAGATAAGCTGCGCTTTTACGACGGGTATTCATAATAAATAAGTGAAGAGTTTAACGGGTTCGCCGTCGGACAAGTTCTAAAGCTTGTCCGACGGCGAACCCGTTAAACTCTTTACTTATATGATTAAAGAATGTCAAAAGTATTGAATTTCATTACCATATTTGGAATCGCCATAAAAACTACATTGAAAGAAGTACAAAAATGCCTAGTCTTGGTTCAGTAGTTCATACATAGTGTCTAATTGATTAGTATATTGTTTGTGTAAACTATTGTGCAGGCCCTCTGTATTTTTGATATGCAGTTTTTGTATGTCGTCTCATATATTTTTGTATTTTATGTATTAGTACTTTTCTCTTTGCATAGCGCTTTGAGAACTTGTTGTAAGGCGCTCTATAAGTATTTTGTATTACTATTATTATTATTAATCCTTGAGATAGACTTTGAAAATTGAGAAAGGTTTCTCAAAAATCTATATAAGTAAAACTAATAGCCGTGTGGAAGGTGTTTTTAAGGCGTTGTTACAAAATCAGTGAGATGACTAAAATGAAAGTAACAAAATCAGTCAAACCATTTCACTGTAAAGTTAGGCATTCGTTACATATATCGGTAAAATGATTACACATTGAAGAATTTGTACCGAAATTAATCAGATCACTACACTGTAAAGTAACAAAATCCAGATTATAACAAAATCAGTCAAATAAACCCAATTGTAAAGTATGGCATTTGAAACCAAATGCTTGATATAATTATACCTACACTGTAAAGGAAGGAAGGTGTAACAAATAAGTCAAATGACTGCATTATAATGTGTTGCCCTTGTGACGAAATCAGTCAAGTAGCTGCATTGTTGTAAGACATTTGTAAAACGCCAGGCAAACAACTTCATTGTCAAGTGAGGCATTTGTATTAGAATTGACTAGAAAAATAGTATAGGTGTTTGTAACAATAATTGCACTGTAAAGTAAAGCATTTGTAACACAGTCAGTCAATCCTCTTCACTGTAAAGTAAGATATTTGTAACAAACTGTGTTAAATAATTGTACTGCAATGGAAGGCATTTGTTCAAATCAGTCAACTGCATTATAAAATAAAGCGTTTATAACAAAATCGCGCGAATTTCTGCACTGTAAAGTAAAGGAATTGTAACAAAATCAATCGAATAACGAAATATGTCAAATAAAACTGCGCTTTAAAGAAATGCTTCTGTATCGAAGTCAGTCAAACGTCTGCACTGGAACGTGAGACCCTTGTAAGTTGTAACCATGGTAACGAAATTGCATTGTAAGGGTATTTGACAAACGCCAGTTAAAGAACTTCACTGTAAAGTGAGGCATTTGTAACATAATTGAACAACTTCACTGTTAAGTAGTAGGCATTTGTAACGATATCAGTCAAACTACTTCACTGTAAGGTAAAGCATTTGTAACATAACGTCACTGTAAGAAAGGCATTGTAACCAAATCAGTCAAGTAAACTGCACAGTAAGGTAAGACATGTGTAACGGAATAAAAAAAACTGTAAAGGCCCTGTCACACCATAGCGTATGGCCTGAACGTGGCCTGAACGTATGCCGACGTATTCAAAAAATAGCTCAAAAATTGTCAGAGTCCAAGAACGTCCAAGAACGTCCAACTTCCCAACGAATTGCGTAGGAAAAGTCGACATCGGTGATGGAATGGACGTATCCATAGCGTATCCATAGCGTATTAAACGTATACATAGCGTATGACTAACGTATTGATAGCGTATCACTAACGTATAACAAACTTATCACAGCGTATCACAGCGTATGCGATCGACGAGCGTATGACCACGTATGCTTAACGTATTCGAAGCGTATGTCTGCCGTGTTCGACGTATCCTCAGCGTATCCTCGACGTACAACGAACACGTGATTTATGCCGCTGCAGAAATTGAGTTTCGTACCGCGGCGGGACAAGTGTTGCCAGTTCAAGTAAACGCAGCCTAGATGATAACTATTAAAATATCTAGAAGGGTAAATCTATAGGTCCAACCTATAACTTACGACGAGTAACGTACCTCTAACGTATGTCAGCGTATGTCAATGTATGTCTAACGTATGTCAGCGTTTATAAACGTATGTCTAACGTACCACGAACCTATCGGGAAGTTATGCAGAACGTTGAGTAGGCCTACGTCGAGACATTTTGAACATGCTCAATAATTTTTCGCGGGCTCGACGTGTTCCAAATTTTCACAACGTATTACAGCGTGCTCTTAACGTAAACGACGTATCCCCAAAATTACTTACCCCTAACTTGTATCAGCGTGCACAAACGTACGCCAACGTATTTTTCGATATTTCGCATACGTTGTCATACGTTCAGGCGATACGCCATGGTGTGACAGGGCTACCGTACAGCTAGCGTATGTACCGTACAGCTAGCGAGCATTCGGCGTTTTGGGAACTTATGGAGGGTTTGAGTATATAAATGGGTCCCTTGAGTATCTCATCCTCACTTCTTCATGGTCTGTCGTGCTGAACACATCAACCCATCATCATACGCTACGAATACGCTACGCTACGTTAAGTATACGTTAAGCATACGTAGTCATACGCTCGCATACGCTGTGATACGATGTCACAAGTATGTTATAAGTTAGTGATACGCTATCAATACGTTGGTCATACGCTATGTATACGTTCAATACGCTATGGATACGTGACAGGGCCTTACACGATCGCCCGGCATAAGGTGAATACGTGAGAATACGTCGAAACTCGTTGGAAATACGTCAGGCATACGTTAGACATACGGCACATATACGTTATCAACTCGATATCACTACGTTGGCTGTACGTTTCCCCGTCAGCCTACGTTCATCAACGTATACCAACTTATGTCAGCGTATGTCAACGTATATTTAACGTACCACAAACTTACCGGGAACTTATGCAGAACGTATTAAGCACACGTTGAGTACGTCGAGAAATTTTGAGCATGCTCAATATTATTTCGCGGGCTCGACGTTTTCCATAATTGTCACAGCGTATCACAGCGTGCTCTTAACGTAAACGACGTATCCCCAACGTACTTATATCAGCGTACACCAACGTACACCAACGTATTTTTCGATATTTCGCATACGTTGAGGCGATACGTTATGGTGTGACAGGGCCTTAAAGGAAGGCATTTGTAATCAAATCATTCAAATAACTGAATTGTAAAGTTAGGCATTTGTAGCGACACCAGTCGAACAGTTTTGATCAGTGTCGGGTTATTTATTACAGTTGAGGGGTTATTTCATGACAGCGCAGAGGTTACGTGGCCTTTTACGATGCTTCCTTATGATCGATTTTAGTCCGAGACACATAGCTTCAACCATTAGCGGTTAGACCATTAGCTTGATTATCGATGAAATTGACATGGACCATTAGACTTTGAGCTTTGATGAAACCGTTGACTTTCAATAGGTAATTAAAGTACATTCAGTCGTTTGGTATCGAAAAGGAGCGTCATCTCTCTAAAATAATTAGGAATTTGTTTTGTTTTGGGGGTTATGGTCATACTTTTATGTAGTTCCTCAAATTTGAGTCTTGTTCAAGGCAATTTTAAAACAATTTAAAGGGGCTTTGTACCGCTATATTAAGCCTATTTGGTATGTAATGTCATGGCACGTAATTGCCATGGTAATGTATATAATGGTGTTATTTATTGTTAGCATTCGTACGCGTAATTTTCTATTTTACAGACACATGTCTTCTGGATTGATTGTGATTTCCATAATTATCACAATAGGCCTTCATATCACAATACATGAACAATAATAGTAATTTGTAGTTATATTAACACTTTCCACGCGGCTATTAATAGATTTACTATATACAAAACAGATTAGTGCAACATTACTGAACCAATACTAGGCATGTTTATACTTATTGTAATGCATTTCTCATGGTAATTCCAAATAACGTAATTATATTCAATAATGTTGACATTTTTAAAACATTGTGTGAAATTTTGGAACCCAGACGACTGCCGCGTGGAAAGTGTTAAAAAGCCCTCCTATAGCCAAAAACAACACATTTGTTTTATGAACTCGATACAAAGATTAAAACTCGTGGCCTTTGCCATAGTTATGTATTCTATTCATGGTGAACTTTAGGAGTTTGGTCCAATAGCCCTATAATTATTGTTTAGCATGGGGCATTACCAGTGGCGTGCGCAAAGGGGGGGGGGCGTGCGAATTTTTTTGAACCTACCACCACCCCCCCCCCCCCCCCCCCCCCCCCCACCCCACTTACGTGAAATTCACGAGGTGACTGCAAAAAGAAATTGGGGCTATACCTTTTACTATTTTTTTCTGAGTCGGGGGAATTTCATTTTCATGCCCCCCCCCCCCCCCCCCCCCCCCCCCCTCCCACTCACAATATCCTGCGCACGCCACTGGGTATTACCTTTCAAGATTGCTGTTAGGGGTATTTCTGTGGTTCCGGACTTAATGATGGCATTTTTAACGTAACCACAAATTACAAAACATAGACATGTTCGTGTATTTTGTTATAGAAATCACCGTAGAAATCACAATCAACCCAGATGTGAAATAGTAAACTACGAATGATAACAACAAAAAATACCATATAGATTTCAAATACATACATAGCACCTTTAAGTGAGTTTATCTATTATATCGTTTCTGTATAACATGCTGATACTTTTGAGTACGAAATAATACAGTTTCAGTTTCAGTTTCAGTTTCAGTTTCAGTTTATTCACCATAAATGAGGTACATACAAAGACAACTATTGTGGGTTGACCAAATCAGAGCAGAGCTTGAAAACAGTTGGGCACCCAAATAAAAATCATTAGCTATATAACGCAATGAACTTTGGTGTATGTTGGCATCGGCATGAATAAAATTACAATAACATATCAAGATTATAATATAAATTTAATAAGTCGTTTGTCTCAAAAATCTTCAGTTATTAAAAAACGCGGAATGTTTCATTTCATTTCATATTTATTTAGCCAAATCAATATTGCACATTAAAACACATAGATGGTACATACAATAATCAAATATAATAAATACGATAAGAGAACAATAGTAAAAACACAGACAGAAAGCACGTTGATATTAAAGACCAAGGATAGCCCAAAAAGCCACAAGAGTTTATTTCTATTGGGAATGCATCTAATTGAACTGTTACTAATGATGGCATTTATGGTTTTATCATCATTAGGCATCGGTTTATAGATCGTTTGTCTCAACAATCTTCAGTTATTAAAAAACGTGGAATGCATCTAATTGCACTATTACTAATGATGGCATTTATGGTTTTAATAATGATGGATTTATAAATTGTTTTGTCTCAGAACTCTTCAGTTATTAAAAATGCTGAATGCAATTTTTCTTTCTTCGTACGTTTTTTTAGGGTTTTCTGTTTGTTTGTTTATTTGTTTGTCCTTAGGGACCGTTCATTATTTCTACCGGAGGCGGGACCGGTAGCTGGAAGAAAGCAACAACCAAAAAACACATGACCCCCCCCCCCCCCCCCCTCCCCTCCTTCCCTAGATACTAAAAAGTTATGACCCCCCTCTCGAATGTAGAAAAAAGTTATGACCCCCTTTTTTTTACTCACACAAGGCCTACAATACAATAAGCATACACACTTGAAGGGGCGGGTGCAATAACTTAGCTCTTTATTGCACCCACCCTTCAATTATGAATATTTTAGAATACTATTCTCAAAAACATACAATTTTATTTTTATAATACAACAATTATATTATTATACACACTTGTGATTTTTGTGGAGTAAAGTGTTAATTTCAGGCAGTGTAGGTGTGGGCATGCATAATTTCAGACTGTGTATGTGTGGGCATGCTGTCAGCATGGGCATGTTCTCAGCAAGGGCATGCAGCGGCGTAGCTAGGTTTTTCATATAATTGAGGTCTATTTTGGCTTTAAACGTGCTTTAAAACACCGAAAATCTATTTTGTAGGCACATGCGCACAAAATATAGCCATATATATACTTTTGTTATATAAACAAAATTATGAAATATTAGTACAAAATTTTTTGATTGTTTTACAATTCACGATGTGTGTGATCGTTGACGTGCAAACATTACATATGTTAATCCTTGAAAATTCTAAGAAATATAAGTCTCTGACATTTGGAAGCTAATTAAAACATACTCAATCAAAGTCGCGTCAAAACCCATTTACGTGTACTTTACGCGAGATCAACCTCAAGTCAGGTTTTTCATATTAGCATTTGGTTCTCCAGCACGCAGCCTCTTTGCCAACAGGCAGACAGCGCGACAAGCAAGACAGGCATACCACTAGCTGCAGTTATTTCTTCCGATAGAAGAATCATGCAGGATTGAGGTGTATTCTCGAGATAGAGAGATTGATCTCACCCATGAACCTTTTCCTTTGTTAGTCTACGCAAGACATAGACTTCAATGCCTTGAACATGCCTTCATCCAAATCAACGACAAGCGGTTGTCGAATTGCTTATGACAAAAGATGGTTGGCACGATTGATTGAAAGGGGCAATGTCAACGAAATAAACGGGCTCGGAATTAGCTACATGTATGGGGTACACACCAGGTATTGTATCACATCCTAGAACCATCAGTAGTATGAGCCCCAGACCTCCAAATTCGGCTTTAAAATGATTTGACCCATGACCTCAGAACATAGGCCTACTCCTGGAATTACGGTTTTCAGATAGGTTAAACCCTTGGGAACAAACCTGTAAACTTTTTTCTCTTGCAAACTCTAGTTATACTAAGAACACTATGGCCACCTATTTCACTATAAATTGAATCTGTGATTTATTTTCAAAAGGTAGAGATATCAAATACTGTATACACCTTATACCAAGTCTAAATTAACACTGCAGACGACATTCCAAAACTTCATAAAATGTTTCAAAAATGTCAGCATTATTGAATTTCATTACCATATTTGAAATCATCATGATAATTGCGTTATAATAAGTACAAACATGCCAAGTATTGGTTCTGTAATCCTTGAGACCTGTAGACCTTGAAAGTTGGGAAAGGTTTCTGAAAATCTGTTTTGTATAATAATGGTAAAACTAACAGCCGCGTGGAAAGTGTTAAGAATGGATGCATATATAAATTGAATTTATGAAATTGAAATTATTAGCACTCACTACAGTTGTATGTCTAATTCTATATTTTGAAGGTTAAAGGTCACCTATTGTACGACATTTAAATGTTGTGACATGTTTATACTAAAACCGCGCGTAAAAAAAAGCTGAGGAGATAGACTTACCGCAGTGGAAAGTATGTGTGGCCATCTCTATCAATAAAGATAATCTTCCTCTGTATCTTTGTACTCCACGGAAAAAGCAATATGCAACGTTACCTAACAATTGTGGTATCATACTTCGAGGTCTATCGTTAGGTCCAGCACTTCTCCTTTCCTCTGAGTATTTGGAAAGTCTTCTAAATATGCCATTACGCCCCGATTGTGGAGTTTAGAACAGTTACATAGTGCAAGCGATCTTCGATACAGACCGCCTTTTTCGTCATTATACAACAACAACGGCAACAGAAACAATCATGAATCATTGAATACATGGGATTAAGTGCTTTGCAACAAAGAACTGTTATATTATTCGTATACTTCCTTCAACTGAGGATGCTCTTAAGCTACATATTCTCCGTAGTCTCCATCAAAATGCTATGGGAATTGGGAACGAGCTGCAAAAGAGAATTTACAACTATCGTTTAGCACGGGAGTAAAGAATTGTTGTTTAGTAGCAAACCAATGATGAAAGTATCCATACCAGATTAGAGTCAGTAAAACACAAAATCAAATGCAATTGCCCGAATGGCTAAGGTCTCAGAGGGTGCATGTGCAAAAGCTAATGCAAACTCTTCTATGTCATACTGGTCAGTTAGTAAGATCGAATAAAAAAATACGAATATTTAAATTCGTGCGGCGAATTCATGGAGGCCGCCATTTTTAAAATTACGTCATTATAGTTGCTACTAATAACGCCTTTTCTTGAATGTAGTGCTGGTGTAGGGCAGATCTAGAGGAATGTCATAGAGAATTTCTGTAGTTATAATTACATATTGAATGTTTCTTAATCTTAGACTACTTTAATTAGCGTCGCTGAATTGTTCTAATCCGACACTTAGGCCTACTTAGGAAGTTACGATCACTTAAAGGTACGCTGTTTTCTTTTGAAAGACACCCTGTAGGCCTATATACAAAACGGAGATGATATTGCGTGCATTTGTTTTCAATTTAGTCACTCACGCAACTACTCACAGATTGGTAGCTGAATATTTACAATCGTTTCCATGACAATGACGACACACACAATTTATAATAAGGCTATTATCTTGTTTTTGTTACCATGAACACAAGAACATTTTTTCTAATGCAAGTCATTTATCTCATAAACCTTGCTTGTGATGCCCATAAACGATCTCGCTTGAGATGTCGCTCAGTCAGGTAAAAGGATTACTTTGATCGGATCACAGTCAGAAGTTGGGACTGAAAAGCCAATACAAAATGTTCAAGCAGACCGTATAGTTGTTTTAGTTTACTATTCTCGGAATAAATATGCTGTTCTATGAGACAAAGCGATCAGGGGTGTCACAGTTGATGTTGCTTCTATATGTGTTTTGGGGTGAGTATCTTTAATGAAATCGACGAAATTTAGTTTAATTTGTAAGCTGTTATATCTACAAAGTGGTAACAATCAAAGACACTTTTTCAGAAGCAGACTTCTCAAATTTGTTGATTTTAGAAATTTGTGGGAATTAAAAATGTACATTGTTAACACTTTAGTTTTACCATATACAAAACAGATTTGTTAGAAACCTTTCCCAACTTTCAAAATCGATCACAAGAATTTCTGATCCAATTAGGATCATACATATTTGTACTTATTTTAATGCATTTCTCATGGCGATTCCAAATATGGTGATTAAATTCAATAATTTTGACATTTTTGAAACATTTTGTGAAATTTTGAAAGTGTTAATGTAAGTTGTATACAAAAATTGCCATTTCAAAAATTTCTGAGTTGTGCATAAAGTACTCTTGTATAGATGGTGTGACCGGTGACGTCATGTATTTACAAATGGGACACCCTCTCTTGATTCCCTCCGGGCAGAATATACAGTAAAGTTAATGAAGACAACATGAAATTTCTTTCTAATGAATTGTAAAACTCATTTATTTTTAATTCTTTTTGTGAAATTCGATAGCTTATAGCATTCCTAAGCAAGTTTAAAGACAGTTTTGATAACAATTTGCTGTAACACCACAATCTAGTTAGAAAACCTGATCTGGCCTATGTAAACTATAGGAATCTTGCCCGGTTAGTTTTGTCTCAAATCAACAGAGGGCGTCATAAATGTAAACAACGGTCACCTCATCTATAGCATTTCTATGTACTCGAGTTGATAAAAACACTGGATTTGACAAATTTGAATTACTATCATCATTATTATTTGTTCATTCTCAATGCCATTCAATACACACCACTTTGGCGCTTAAACCATTCTCTGTGTACACGGGAAGAAAATACCACATGTTGCCTGTTCATAATCAAATAGCCCGCTCGCTCAGGCTCGACCTAAAGCAAGTAGGCCTAAGTCAAACAAACGGCATTTGAAAATATCTAAATTATTAAATTATTTTCAATCTTAAAATGATTTCGCATCACGTGAAACATGCACCCATTCTTATAAAGTTAAACCGAGTCCGGAAATATCTTTGTCTTAAAAGAGTGTAAGGGTTTCTTTGCTGAAATCTATACAGCAACATTCCATAGAAGAAGCATGATGAAGGTAAGGAAAATGAGGGTAGACGGATTCTTTTCATGTTTTGTCGATTGCACAAGTACCCGAGTTATATGAATGATGATGACATATAAAAAAAAGGTTCATAACTCCCTAGTGGGAGATATTATAAGACCGCTCCTCCTAAAACAGGGCTCCAAGAGTCCCTTTCCCTGAGAAGAAAAAACGACAACCGAAAATTGGACATCTTAAAGACAGTCGTATACCAAAAAACTTTCAATGATATAAACTCTCCTGTACATGAGAAAACACGGCAACTCAGACTGGGTTATTCCCTTTCTTTTGAGAAAGTGTGACAAAAGATGATTTTGTTATCCATTTTAACCCTAACACTTTTGGGACGTAAATGTTGAAAAAACTATCCAGGGGGTGGAAATGGGAAAATTTTAGCGGGGAAATCCGGACTTGCCGGCGACGGGATTCGAATTCGGGTCCTCCAGCATAGAATACACTGTCTTAGTCCACTATGCCAGGGGGTCACGTGCCTGTAATGAACAATTTCTTGCGCAAATTATCACTGGAATTTCATCTGGTTCGAGACTGTAGGTTATGGGAAAAGATAACTTGTATACCCTTTAATTAATTTTATTTTCACCTGTCTAACCTTTGTCTAACATACAAAATAATACAAAAATCAGCATATTGAGTGAAATTTGATATCAAAAATGGATTCTCTGACTCATTTTGTTCCCAAAAATGTATACTTTTATATACATCACAATAATAGTTCAAAAGTTATAGCGCTTGATAAGTTTCATATATTTTGTGTTAGCGTTCGTAAATTGGTTTACTCCGTGAAAGTTCCTGAAATCACCAATGTTTTATGAATGAGTACAAATGAAATAAAAGTTTAGGGACAAGAAACTATAAAGTTCTTCAATTATGGGCGGTGTAGGTGCATTGACACTAAAAGAACATTACCGACCGCTCACTCACTATAGACCATTTCAAATCCGAAAATATACGATCGGTTCCGAATGTTTCCGAGTGTTTTGACGCTCGATTACATGACTTGTGAGCTCACAAGTCTGTCCATGTGCCGGAAAAAAGGGGGTTTCACCCGTCGGCCGTCTGCCCGTGTGGTAGATTGCGCTGGTGTTGGTGATAGATTGTATCCCTCACAAAGTTGTATGTTGCGGTGTTTCATTAACAAAAACGGTGAGATAAAAGAGATTCGGGGTAATATTTTCACATTTTACCGTTCTGCTCGATACATTTGGAAACTTGCCGGTCGACGCCATTGTTGATAAAAACAAAATAGTCTCGTTCCACGTTTTACTTCTCATGGGTGTACGCGTGTATGTTTTAACATACACGATATGTTACTTTACTATGTTAAAACACGCTATGTTATTTTACTATGTTAAAACATAGTAAATCGCTAGGCGGACAACCAATGCTATGAATGCGATCAACTGTTGCGAAGAACGCACTACGCACCTACTCCACGTGACCTGGTTTTTTTCGAAGATTTCCAATCTCAATTTGAAATGGTCTATAGTAAACTCACTCTACATACACTCCATATCTTCGCGATCCACCCTACAAAGATGTGAGAATCTCCAATGACATTGATACTTTTGGTCTGAAATACTCTTGACAGACTTTTTGATGTTCGGGCATCCCTTTAATTTAGTGCTTGTCACTATTTGATTTTGTCCTGGCTCTTCAGCCTATTGTTATAAATAAAATTTAAACAATTTAAAAAAACGAAGACCGAAACATTTAATTTCTTTTTTTGAATAATTTTATGATCAAAACGTTGTTGTGTAATGTTTTCAGTGAATTTTGTTGTTGTCCCATTGCCCGATACTGGAACATATAAAAATGTTCCGGTATTGATCCCTACATGTAGGCCTACTGGAACGTTTTGTTCCAGTGTTGCTTGATATTGGAAACAGTATCTTACTATAAATCTGGAAAGTGTCGCCTACTTTGCATGAAATATAGAGGAAATAACTGGAAGTGTGATAAAGTATATTCCAGTGAAATTGGTAAGCAATTGGCCCAAAAAAAGCAAAAACAGCTCTCGAATTTGGCTCAAAAATGCCACTAGAATTGCACGATATTGTGCGTTGCGTGAATGTACTACCGCGTAATCATACCGTGGTAACGCGTCGCGTGCATGTTTTCGCAAGGGCACTATACGCTCTCCTACACATGGCGCATATGACTATAGAGCCACACGGGAAATGGTTATAGGCTGTCGGATGGGGGTAAACCACGGGAAATGGTTTAGTTTAGGCCTAGAGTTATATAGCGTTTTGTGGGGGTTAATAAAGCAACCCGATATCTTTACTTTCTTTTGAGGGTGGAGGTAGGGGGTTAAAGGGACATTAATCTATCTGATATTAAAACAATTGCTTAAAGCAAAGGTTTTAAATTCATCCCCACACCAAAACAACCCGGTCGAACTCAACTTCATAAGGGGGAGGGGCGGGTCTGGGGTCAAAAGCCCCTATAGGATATGGATTTTAACAACTTTCCCAAAACTGCACCGATAAGTGAGGACGATCGCGTACACTTGTTCATAATGTTTTCTACTATGTTCAAGATATGATATAAGCAGATTGTGATTACCCAGAGTTGACAAATAAACTTAATTGACAACTTCAAGTTGACAATACAAGCTGTGAAATGATCATGCAGGGTTGTTAACAATATTTGTTTTTAAATAAACATGTTAAAACATGTTTAAATCCTAATATTATGGACATATTCCCCAATAGTTTACTTTAAATAGATACTAGAATATTAATTTAATGTTGAAAAAATATACAATAGCTAACTCTCAGTTGTGATTTTGAATAGGTTTATTAAGAACAAAATATCAGGCAACAATTTTATGCATTCCTATAAGAGAAAAACATGTTAAGACTTAAAGCACGGTAGCTAATATTGCAATAATCAAAGTATTCGTAGGTAACACATTTGTTCTCAACTTTAACTTCGTTGACTAAGAACGGTTGGATTCTTTGATTTTACATATGTTTAAGAGGCAAAATTGTACTCGACGTAGTTTTTATGCCCTGAATCGCGTGTGAGGGTGAATGTCGTACAGCAAAATAAAAAGGTTTCTTGCTTGACGTTAAAAGTTGATAATATAAGAATGTGCGCTCAGCGCTGCTTTTACAAAACAATCAGAATTGCGTAATATTCAACATTTGAATAAAAAGCAAGATTAACCAAATAAACATTAAAATTATATAAAACCACAGATCTGTGATAAAACTATGTTCCTATTTCTAAGATATAAAAGAAAACATCCTAAACATCAATAAACTCACGAGGCCTATACTGTTAGTATTGATCATCTAATTTGGTTAAGGAATGTTGATTAAAATTAATTTACACATGATAATTACGGCAGAAAATGTTTTATTATGCTAACGTATCTGATCATCCAATTTTGTAAGTGTCTTTCTTGCTTGTCTTTCAATTATTAAGAATGTGCGTTTAACTTCTACAAAACAGTCAGAAGTGTGTAATATTTAACATCTGATACAAGGCAATATGATGACAACATACATATCGTACTGGGTTAAAATTTCGTAAAGGTATAGATAGTTAAACAATCAATTAACTCGCTAGTATAATATTCTTACTCATCTCATTTGGTAAAAAGCATGTTCATCATTAAAACTAAACATAATGAAATATTAAGCATATAGAAACATTTTAAGTAAGATACCTCTGATCATTCATCCTTGTAATCTCTACTTAACAAGTTTAGTGGATCTTGTTGTGATAGTTAGTTCTTCATCTCTCTCTTGTCACGAGAATGAATATCTAGTAGAACATAATTACTCTTTGTTTATTATAGGACATTTTAGAATGTTAAGAATGAACGTTTCAGTTTCCGTGTGAATCCTATTGAAGTATTGGACCGAATCAACTATTGAACATTTCCTCGAGCCATCATTAATTAGAAAGCAAGCGGTTTTCTTTTAGCAAACAGTTTGATTTGCCTGTAATTCATAATCTTGAATGTCAGGTTATTTGTTTTAAGCAATAAAACAACCGGTTGTCTTCCTCAATTTGTTCTAAATGAAGAAGGCAAGTGAGTCTTCTAGCAGTTATCATTTTAAATAGCTGTTTTAAACACGAAAGCCAGATCGCTTTTTAATTCATTTAATATATACTTTGAAATAATTTCATATCAGACCTTATATTATATATACTAGCGGGCACCAGCGCGAAGCGCTGGACCCGCTAGAAGATTTCACGGGGAATAAGTAAACAAAGCGTAAGAAAATTTGATACAATAATATCAAGAACATGTCCTATACATGTATACATAATCCAGACGGGGCCCTAAATAATCCGAATATCGCAGGTGCTTTTGATAATCCAGGTTATACATATACATTGCCTTAATCTAGGTAGACCTACGTTTGTGTTTCCAGATACCTATGTAGGCCTCCCATGAGACCTGAAATGCAGGTACCCGTTGTCCCATTATATCCAGGGACCCCATAGGCCTAAGCCCTACCCCCTAATCCAGTTACCCCAGGTGCCCTTAATAATGCACTGGATACCACATAATCAAGGTAGGCCCACTGCAGTGTGCCGTTATCTCGAGATACCCAGGTGCCCTTACTTTATCATAGTCAAGTAAATTAAACGCGGGTGCCGAAGATAGCGGACAGTAAAAGTCATATCACAATAGGCAGAGGTCAATCAAGAGTATGTCCTTAAATAATTCAGGTACTAAGGTGCCCTTGATATAATGTAAGTAACATGGTGCCCTTAATACACCATGAGCCTAGGCCCAATGTGCTCTTAAATAACACAGATACCCAAGATCTTAATCCGAGTAGGCCTACTCCATCAACGTGTTCTTAATACCCCCCACTCCTGTCAGCGCATGTCTCTACCTATTTTGTACCCCAAATAATAAAAAGTTCCCCCCCCCCCCCGATTCTTTTATTGCCCTGCCACCCCGTTTTCCTCCTTTAAAGGTATATTATGTGATCTTTCCATGGAACGCCCTCAACATCGAAAAAAAAATGAAAGCAGATTTTCTTGCAGATTTACATTTCTGATCATAAATCGTACATACATTCCAAGTTACAGGGCGATACGATTCTTAATTACTTCAAAATCATGGTTTTAGAGTGAAAATAAACTGTCGGATATCCGACAACTTATTTGATTCTAGTCTAAATTCACTCTAAAATCATGATTTTGAGGTAATTAGGAATCGTATCGCTCTGTAACTTGGAATATATGTACGATTTATGATCAGAAATGTAACTTATCTGCAAGAAAATCTACTTTCTAAAAAAATCACGAATAGAGGGCGCTCTCTGGAAAAGATCACATAATATGCTTTTAACATATGGTGCTGGTGCAAGTGTCGCCACTGCCCATACTGTATCCAGGTAATTCAGTAGGCCTACGTTCTGAGCGTTATAGTTTTGTAGTCGGTCGTTTAGTGTTATGGTTGGCGGAGTCTATCATCAAGATCACTTGTACCATTCCACGCTTGTACTTGAGCACAATGTGTGCCATCCGGGTTTTGTTTGGCCTATTTACATTAAATACATTATTCCTCCAATAGACATGTGGGGCCTTAACGTATAGTATATGTAGTCCCTTTATAATGTTTGCTGTGTTCTATAAAGCCTCCCGAGATACTACCTGAGTGTACACCCTTAAAATCCAGTTATCACAGGTGGCCTACCTGCGCATAGTATATCCAGGTAATTTGAGACTCGTTTTATAGTGAACCCCGTAATCCAGATACCACGGATGCCCTGAATAATCCAGACACTCTATAATAATCAGGATAATGTACCACACGTTCCGTTTATCCAGATGCCCCGTGCCCTTATATCCAGATTATCAAGTAAGGGAAGTGCGGAGAGGAGGAGGTGGCTTTAGGGTACACTATTAGAAAAAGGGTGCTTCAGAGGGGTTTTTGACTGTCCCGTATAATGGTTTAAAGGTTCTTTGATTTTAAAGGCCCCAAAAGGTAAAGGTTCTGTAGAGAACCTTTAGAGGTTCGAAAGACCAATGTTTGCCCATATTTTGCCCATTTTGAACCTTTAAATGGTTATTTTTGGAACCTTTTAAGGTGATATAAAGGGTTCCATACGGGACAGCCAAGAACCCCTGAAGCCTGAAGCATCCTTTTTCTAAGAGTGTACGGACTGCCTGCTTTCACTCTGCTCCGTTACAATGTGCACGGTTTGCGCCACAAACGCGTACATTTTTGTCTGCGTCATTACGTGTGCGCCGAACCGCGTGCGCCACTGTTAAACGCGGTCGCGCAGCACAACATAGAAACGGTTGACATGGTACTGCGAGTTTCTTTATCGTTAGCAAACGTCGCATTCATCTATGTTACTAATGTGAAAGTGTCACTTTAAGATCTGTGTAAGAGTTTTTGTTTACATTTAGAAAATGTCGTGAAATATTTTTATTTGTCGGACGTATAAATGCTTGTTACTATGCGATCTTTAAGAATAACAAACAGCCGCATATACAGAAATGTAGCTATATCCCTGAAGAAAATATTTTGGGTGAAGACCATATGCCATCACTCACTCCGAAAACCACAATTTGTGTCCGAACAGTAGCTACCCGAGTAAAATAAATTCAACATTTTGGATTTTCACATGTGATCCTTTCTGCGCATGTCTGAAAACGGGAAAAAACGGGTATTGAACTATCTAATTAGCTCGTGTATTAGAGGCGCAATTACCACGCTTTTTCAGTTGAAGAGGGACGCGAGTGCAAAATTATTATTGAACTATCTAATCAGGCGAGGGACCGAAAATTAGTATATAGATAAGTTTAATATGAGCCGAACATGTTCAAAGTCTAGAATATTCAAATGTCGTGCATTTCAGTCCACAGCGCGCGGCATAAAGCACATACAACTTACAGCAAGACATCCAGTTGTCAGATTAGAATTAAGATTATAATTTCCTAGTTTGGAATTTGTATCATTCTAAAAGTCGTACATAGTAAGTTTTTATCGAGTTTCAACCGGAGGCAGATTCCGTTTGACGTAGAATCACCAATATGAAATATTTTGTCAGATGTAGACAAAGTAGGAATTTTATGTTTAAAAATTCAATGTTGTTTGATTTAAAAACACTAATCTAATAGGTTTTGCCACGACAGACAGTGACAGAGATATTGTCGGGCATGTGCCTTTCATTGTGATTTTTTTTTAAATCAACCACTGCTTAGTTCAATTACACTAATTAATGAATGTCGGAAGCATTATTCATGAACAATTCTTGATGTGAGACTGAAATCAGTTAGGCCTACCCTTGATTACCTCCCACCTTTAAAAAAAAAGGGAAAATGTTTTACTAAATTTCTTGTTCACTTAAATACGTTTCGGTGACATTACACAACCTGCCCGAGCAAAAATGAAGCAAGTTATTTTATATTTGTGACACATGAATTCCATTTTCAAATACAACTACAATAATGGCCAATATTATGTACCTCAGTAGTCACTTCTCTGCAATTCCAGAAGAAGTTGGTTAACTACGTATATATCATTCGACAAGCTGGTTTAAAACAATATTACGCACCAAACGATATTATTCCCGTCTTATACAGTCCTGCTAAATATTTACATAATATAAGGTGCGAATGAAAGCGAAAAACAATACAGGAATTGTACCATGCTCATTAACTAATATATAGGTTACCTACGAATACAAAATGGAATATGAGAGAATTGATTATGAAGCCGAAATGTCATGGATATTATGACTAAATGTACCCATTTTAAGACGATCAACGTGTAATCTATGGATATAAATAACATTCATTCACTCTAACTCCATCAAAAAATATGTTCTCGGCAAAACCAGTGTGATTACACCATGCATTTTATTTAAATTAACACCTCATATTTTCATTTAATAAGGGAATATTAATTTTTTCCCTCCAAATATAAATATAATAATATATCCAGTCAGATTGTATGATTGCGCACTGCTTGTATGTAAAATAAAATCATTTAGGGCCAATATGCACCGTGTATATTATTGAATGTTGCCTACATATACATGTTACCTCCGAATACAACATGAAGTCAATGCACGAGAAGCTGTTGCTGATTATTTATATAAACATTAATCACCCCCATTGCGATTTAAATCAACTGTCAGAGGATGTCTTTGCGTGAATAACATAAACAACTACACTAATAGGAGTAACAAGATTGAGACATAGGGAGGCTATATTCAATCAACTTTTAAGACAACAACATATTATTGATGCACTTGTACGCAAACTACAGAATTTTGTGAAAAGTTACTTACAAAAGCTGAAAGATTGATGCAAAACTTCTCTGTGGCTTGCCGAACGCAGCGCACATTTCTACTTTATTCCAGTCGATACAAGTGTGTAACAACAGAGGGAATAACCACGGTATCGTTATTTGTATTTGAAGGTAAAAGTTCATATTTCAAATTTGCCTACGAATACAGCCTTTTATTGCTGATATTTCAAAAAATGTTGCCTTCAAAATGATAAAACTTGGCACACATGTACATTGTATCACACTTCGCTTATTCTATAGATATCATTCACTTATCTGTGTTTATATTAAAATGGCAGTCTTTTAAATAGGTATTCGGAGGTAATGCATTTTTTTTACCAAACCGATCGTTTCCGCTTTTAAAATTTCTAACAGCTTTATCAAAAAATCGACATGAATGTGGACAATGCATTTAAGTATTTAACATATTTAGGTATCCTTACAGCACAAATTACACTACCTCAGGCGAATTCTTCCCCGAAAGTGAGATTTAACAAAACATGTATTGGTAGGTAACGTCAAAACTTACCACAGCCAAAAAAATCACAACAATTCAGGGGATTGATCAAAATTAACAAAAATTACAAGAGGCATTCTTGAGATATCCACCCATCAAACAGCTTAAGCTTGTTTTCAAACGGTTATATGTCTAAAATAAAACCTTAACAACTATTTTGTAAAAAGGGTGAAAAATAGCAGGTTTATTGCTCGCATACGCCCAATTGTGCATAGAAGTTAGTCATATTATATATGGCGCGAAGCGTCTCATCGAGGCGGATACGTATAACACAAAAATAAAATAGTCAAGATATAGATTATTTTATTATAGGCCTGAACATCACGTGTACACTTTTCGTTGGATTCGACCATATACACGAGGTTCTTAAACGAGTACTTATTTCAATAGGCATATTGTTGGCGTTTAATAAAGCCAACCAATTCTTTGGAATTGATTTGAAAATAATAAAAAGCTCTGCAATCCAGTTGTGCTTATTTTTAAGCTTGTCAGGTATATATGTAGTGGAAATGATACCATCATTATTTATAAGATCATTGATATATATTATATCACTATCAATCCAGTGTTTGAAATACAAGGTCTTGTCATTGTGCATGATCAGGTCATTTTCCCATATAATATGACTTTTGACCCTTAATGAGTCGTTGATTTGTAAGTTTCTATAATCATTATCTAGATTATGCCATGCTTTTACCAGATCTGAATACAATTTTGGTAGACCAATTAACGATGGGGCATTCTTTGCTTCCACAAAATTCATATTTAAGATTAAAAAGTTTGGACCATGAGCATTTAAATAGCGTTTAAAAAGGCATTTCCATTTACTATCATCATCATACATATAACGTTTTAACCATATACATTTCAAAGCTATACACTGAGATTTAAAATCACACATTTGTATTCCTCCCATATTGTAATTTCGAATGAGAGTCTTTCTCTTTATTTTCTCTGGTTTTTTATTCCATAAGAAATTGAAAATAATTGTGTTCACTTCATTCGTGAAGTTTTCAGGAACGGGTAGACAAGACATTAAAAATGTTAAATTGGATATACCAAGACATTTTATAATAGTTGCTTTACCATACAGCGTTAGCTTTCTTCTATACCATGAGTTCAAGATTCGAATTAGTCGATCTTTTTTCTCTTGCCAAATGCTCTTGTAACATTCTATCATATTGTGTCCAAAATAAACACCAAGAGACTTAACATTTTCAGTTGGCCATTTTAGAGAGTTATGTTTTACAAAGTGACCAAATGCTAAACCTTGTGTTTTTTCCACATTAATTTTTGGTCCTGCAAAATATCCAAATGTATTTATGATTTTCAACATGCTATCAAGAGATTCTTTCGTTGAGCAGAAAAGAGTTGTATCGTCAGCAAATTGGCTAATACGAGCTTCACATTTTTCTTCGTCATTGTCATCAATGACAATACCTGAGATAGTTTTATCTTGTCTTATGTTCAAAGCTAAGACTTCGGAGACTACAACAAACAAGAGTGCCGAAACGGGCAGCCCTGTCGCAAACCTCTGCTCAATCTAAAGAACTTTGATTTCCAACCAAGATTTAAAACAGAACTCTCATTATTATTATACATTACTGTAATCCAATTGATAAACGATGGTCCAAAATTAAACTTCTGTAATGTTTGAACTATAAAGTTCCATTCGACGGTGTCGAAAGCTTTTTCGAAATCTACAAACAAAATCGCAGCCGATTTATTCTCATTTATACATAAATTAATAACATCATCAATTAATCTTATATTTGTACCAATATATCTACCTTTTATGTACACAGTTTGATCTGTATGTATGATTTTACTTATAACTTTCTTCAAACGATTTGCCAATACCACTGACATGATTTTGTAGTCAGTGTTCAACAGACTTATTGGGCGCCAGTTTTTTAATTGCAGTTTGTCGCCTTTTTTGTAAATTAAACTGATAATTGCTCTTCTTTGAGTGGGTGACATGTGACCTTTTTCGAAGCAGCAATTTAATGAGTTAATCACTAAGGTACTTATGTAATTCCAGAACACTTTATAAAACTCTGCTGGAATACCATCGCAACCTGGACATTTACCTGGTCTTAGTTGATCTACTGCTTCTTTACATTCATTATACGTCAATAAACCTTCACATTTACCTTGTTCTTCTTCGGTTAAAATCTTAAGAAATGTTGTATTATTCAGATACCCTTTAATATTATCACTATCAACATTAGCACTTGTATACAGATTGGTGTAAAACCTTTCCTCTTCCTTCATAATGTCTGATTGCTTAGTAAGCAAGGAATCGTCAGGTAGTTTGAGTTTTGTGATAGACTTTTTTGTTGCGTGAAACTTTTCGAGACCAAGAAAATACGCACTACTTTTTTCTCCTTCTTCGTACCATCTTGTTCGAGATCTCACTATTTGCCCTTTTACTGTATTTTCATACATCTTGTCAAGTATACCGTTTACTCTATCAATTTCATTTACAACACTTATATCGGGAAAGCGGATAGCATTTAGACCTTTTAAATAAGACACTAAATTCTTCTCAACCTGACGTTTTTGTTGCTGTTTTGTCACACAATATCTAACCGAGAATTCTCTTATTTGGACCTTACAATATTCCCATAATAAGTGGTCATCATTTATAGATTCTGCTTTTTCATTAACACCATGGATGATATCTTGTATACCTTTTACATATGCAACATCATTTAAAACTGATGTATTTAATTTCCAATTACCTGGCCCTCTTTTCTCAGTATTGATTTGGAATTTCAAAGAAACAGCTTGGTGATCCGAGCGCACACTCGGTCTTATATCACATGAATTGAAAACATCTACAAGATTTTTACTTACAAGAATGAAATCGATTCTTGTTCTTACAAGTGGTGTTTTCTGTCTATATGTGTATTGTCTTTTTGATGGATTGAATGTCCTCCAAATATCTAGAAGGTTACGTTTATTTATTTCTGCATTAAGATATGCTGCATCTTTATTGACACACATTTGTCCACCTTCTTTGTCTTCTGCTTGATTCAAGCAGGTGTTAAAGTCACCACCTAGTACAAGGGCGTGATCATCTGGAACATGTTGATCAATTTTTTTGAACATTTTTGTGTAAAAGTTATACCTTTCTTTCATATTATTCGGAGCATATATATTCATAAGGGTAGTCTTTTGGTCATCAATAACCGTGTTTATCATCAACATTCTACCATTTTCATCAGAATATGTGTCATTTACTTTTATATTTGCGGAGGATTTAATTAATATTGAGACACCTCTGGCATTAGATGCACCACATGAATGATATGAAACACCATCAGGCCAATCACATACTCGTATATCATGGTTTACAATGAGTTCATTTGTGAAATGCGTTTTTTGCATAAACAGTACATTTCCATTTTGATTACAAAACCACTTGTAAATTTGCAGTCTTTTTGCACGGTCTTTGAGACCGTTAACATTAAGAGTTATAACATGTATCATGCGTATCGATCACAATCTTACCAAAATTTCAACAACGGTAATAACACTCCAACACCTCAATAACTTTCAAAAAACTACAACTTCCGATTAATTTACGAGCTCTAATTTAATTTAGAATAAGGGTCTTAACACCAAGCGTCGCTTGGTCAAATAAACTCTTCTTCAGATTTCAAATTTACTAAAAAATCGTAATCAAAAATCGGTGCACATGTTAAATTTGCGCCTACTTCGGGTAAGAGTGGTTACATTTTCAATGAAATGTGGGGTCATTAGGTGAGAGCCAGGCTGAACTAGGGGGGGGGTCTTAACAAGCTTATATGCATAACCCCAACATACGGGAATCCCCCTCCCGGGGATAAGGCTGAAACTATAACATAGAACGGCTTGACAAGAAATAGGCCTATGGTTTGAAAATAAGTATTAAATGATGAGCAAACAAAAGCATTTGGTTGTCTGTCATTTGGTACTTGTGTATATTTTATTCTAGTTCACAACGAATCCCCATATTCGATTTCAATAATTAGCGTATTATGCACACAAATCGTACGTACAGAACGCACTGTTTAGTGAAGTGAGTCGCACCCAAACAGCTCGTAAGTACAGTACGTACAGACAACTCGTAGGTAGATCTTAGTCATTTCCTCTTGGATAAGTAGCATTGTGAGACAAAGGAGCGGAATTATATATTGACCTCTAGTGACCTTTTGTTGACCTTTGACCCCAAAGTTATGATTGCCTTTTTATATGCTTATCAATGCGCACAAGACGAAACAAGTCCGGTCAACATTGGAGCATGTATTACATTTTACACCTGTATAGTTCCATGACCTTAGTGACCCCATATTACATGTCACTTTTAATCGCTGAAATCGGTGTATGAACATATCTAAGGAACCTTTTGACCAAATCTGACAATCATCAATCATTTCCCTTTGGAGGAGTAGCATTTTGAGTGAAAGGAATGATAATTAATATTTTGACCCCTAGTGACCCTTTCGGGACCTTTGACCCCAAAGTCATCACTCACTTTTTACTTGGCTTATCAATGCGCTCAAGATGGAATAAATCCGGTCAAAATCGGAGCATGTCTTAAATTTTACACCTGTATAGTTCAATCACCCCTAGTGACCCCATATGACATGTCACTTTTAATCGCTGAAAATCAGTATTATGTACATAAATCCAAGAAATCTTTTGACCAATTCTGACAATCATCGGTTATTTCCTGGAGGAGTAGCATTTTGAGTGAAAAGAAGTTGAAATGGACATCTTGACCTCTAGTGTCCCTTTCTTGACCTTTCTTCCAATTGTCACGATTTACTCTTTTCTTGGTTTATCAAAAGACACACGATGCAACAAGTCCGGTCAAAAACGGAGCATGTCTTCGTTTTTGCCCTGTATTCTCCAATAACCAATGACCTGAGTAGGGGTTCACCAAAGGGTACTTTTTACTTTTAACTTATATGGTCAAACTCGGTCAAAGGGTTACAGAGCTATGGCTCTGTTGCCAGAAAGTAGAGGAACTAGAGCTAATTGTGATCATAGATCACGGATATTAATCGAGGGCATTGACCTTTGACCTCATTGTATGGCTGGCAGTTGTCAAAAGATAATTATCTTATAATGTTTGAAATTGTACTATATTGGAAGATTTCGGCCCCATGGTTTTCGGCCCCATGGTAGTGGAAAAGCTAAATTTTGACCTCTAGTGACCCCTTCTTGACACTTGACCCCAAGGTCATTATTGACTTTTTTTTCTTGTCTCATCATTTCGCACAAAATGCAACAAATCCGGTCAAAATTGGATCATGTCTTAAATTTTACACCTGTATAGTTCAATGACCCCTAGTGACCCCATATGATGTCACTTTTAATCGCTGAAATACCTATATATACATCATAGATCCAAGGAATCTTTTGACTAATTCTGACAATCATCGGTCATTTCCTCTCGGATAAGTAGCATTTTGAGAGAAAGGAGTGGAATTATACATTTTGACCCCTAGTGACCTTTAATTGACCTTTGACCCCAAAGGTATGATTGACTTTTTCTTTGCTCGTCAATGCGCACAAGATGAAAGAAGCCCGGTCAAAATTGGAGCATGTATTATATTTTACACTGGTATAATTCGATGACCCCTAATGACCCCATATGACATGTCACTATTAATCGCTGAAATCAGTATACATGTATGTCCATAGATTTAAGAAATGTTTTGACCAATTCTGGCAATCATCAATCATTTTCTCTCGGAGGAGTAGCATTTTGAGTGAAAGGAATGAAAATTAACATTTTGACCCCTAGTGACCCATTCGTGACCTTTGACCCCAAGGTCATAATTCACTTTTTTCTTGGCTGATCAATGCGCATAAGATGGAATAAATCCGGTCAAAATCGAAGCATGCCTTACATTTTACGCCTGTATAGTTCAATGGCCCGACCCCATATGACATGTCACTTTTAATTGCTGTAATCAGCATATGTACATAGATCCAAGAATCTTGTTGACTAATTCTGACAGTCATCAATCATTTCCTTTCGGAGGAGTAGCATTTTGAGTAAATGAAGTGAAAACTTACATTTTAAAATCCGGAATATTGTATATGTGTAGGGTCTAAGGAATATGTTAACCAATTATGATGGTCCTGGGTCATTTCGCTAAGGAGCAAGGGCATTTTAAGTGAACAATCACGTGTTGATCCCTAGTGACCACTTCTTGACCTTTGACGCCAAGGTCATTATTGACTTTTTTCTTGTCTTTTCAATATGCACAAGATGCAATAAGTCCGAGCAAAATCGGAGCATGTCAAATTACGTTTTGACCCATAGTGCTTTCTGGCCTGAGTAGTGGTTTACACAAGGGCACTATTGTTCTTTGGATGGTCAAAAATCGGTCAAAGGGTTACAGAGCTATGGGTTTGTTGCCAGAAGAAGAAAGAAACAGGTGCAGTACAGCATATAATAATCAATTCTCGACTAATATAAATAAACAAAATATATATAACAATATGGCCTTAAAACAAGAACGGAAAATGAACGGACGCACAGATTATATTTTAAGCATCGAAATAGGCCTCCGTTGGTTTTTTACAATTAATAATCCGTACATGAAATCGCGAATATTTTTGTGGGCCCTGACAAGCCGCCATGTTGAAATATGGAAATGTCAAACTCAAACACGTCATGTACGACGTAATATCGACGGGTTCTTTTAAAGAAAGAATACTATATTTTTAAAAAGTAAAAGAAACCAATTTTATTTTTCAATTCATTCAAATGTCGGGCGCTGCGAGCGCATTTGTAAATCAAAGCACAAATAAATGTTAGACTTTGTCAACCAAATCAGTGTTCCAAATTCTCAAAAAGTTTGATTAATGATAGGTTGATTACATGTTTAACTTTCAAAATAATAGGTTATAGGCCTACATGTATCATGAGATATCGATCCGTTAAATGCTAAAATCACGAGTTTTCTTTTTTGAACATTAATATATGCACTCCAAGTAATAAAAACAGACAGCAAGACGTGACTAACAATTGTTTTGATTTGGGTGTTGGGTGGGAGAAATCGGGGTGGGCGAGGCAGGACCGGCATGGGGGTCGGGGTGGGGCGGGGTTTTCAAGTAACGCCAAACATGTAATTTGTTGGGGAAAACACCATTTTTGAAATGGATATAGCTCTAAAACTAAGCCCGTTACCCTATTTTTTATTTTAGATTCGTGGTCAGCACCGTTGAGAATACCTACTATCAAAATGTCAAGAAAATGTCTACGTTAATTTCATGTGGTATGAAACCCCTTAAGCATGGATATGGGGGTAGTTTAACACACGTTTAACTAAACTCGTGCACCAAGTGCACGATTTGAATGATTACTCAAACGTGCCCGGTGCAAGCAGACGTGCAGATCGTGTTGTCATAAAAATACACGTGCATTTTCAGGAATTCGGTCGATATCTAATATAACCCATTTGGGCCACTATCAATTGAATACCTGTATACTGTGAACGAACGAACACTCTGGGAACGAGATTTGCGGAGTTTAAAATCGGGTTTTGTTAACTGATTAAGCACGTTGTTTAAAAGATAAATTCGCGTTTAATTTAGACACGAGTTTAGTTAAACGCGGTTTTAAGCTAAATCCGTGTTTAGTACGAGAATACGGCCCAAGGCCAATTCCGCAACAACAAACAATGTATATAAAACAACAACGGATATAGAACAATAAGAGTGATTATAATGTAAATGAATTGTTGTGGGGTGCAAAGGGATTTTAGTGGGGATTTACGAACGAGCTTCATCATGACATTTTCTCAAACCATTGAACAATTTCTTTAAAAATACTTGATCTTGTATCTTTAAAGATGGCAGGAATTATGAGAGGTTATGCATGTTTTGGCAGCCATCTTGGGTGGGTACATCAATGTATATCAGGCGCGTGCCCAGGGAGGGGGGCTTCCCGGGTCCCCAGAGAGTAAATAAAAACAGAGGGGAGAGAGGGGAAGGGAGGAGAGGAGGAGGGGAGAGGAGGAGGAGGGGAGGGGAGGGGAGGAAGAAGGGAAGGGGAGGAGGAGGGGAGGGGAGGGGAGGGGAGAGGAGGGAGGGAGGGAGAGGAGGATGGGAGGGAAAAGGAGAGGCCGGGAGCTTTTATTAGTGTCTCTCACTTTATCTCTACGTCTCTGAACCATGTAAGTTTTTTATAACAAAAGTAAATATTGATAGCAAGGAGAGTTTTAGGTCATCCAGGCAAGTTAAAACCCAACAGCTCGGCCCTCTGAATCACCAGTGGCGTAACAAAAGGAGACAGACGCCCCCCCCCCCCCCCCCCCCCCCCTCAAAAGTAGCCTTTTTAGAATTAGTTTCAATGTTTAACTATTCAAGCTTAACAACATGGTTTCAGGAACGTTTTCCGGACCATTTTAGTGAAATTTTTGCGAGAAGGTGTCCCACAAGGATCAGTTATTGTACCATTATCATTTACCATGTACACAGCACCGTTGGAAGACATCATCTAGCGCCACCTGTATCAAATATAAACATACTTATGAGACTATTTTTGCACCATAATGTTTTTAAGGACCAGTGATTATACTGACAAAATTTCATCGATATAGCTCCTTCACTTCCGGGTGATTTCAAAAACTTGTTATATCCGCGAAATTCAGATAAAGGGTATTTACGAAATCCGAAAAATGTTTATGTTTTGGAATCATTCTACTCCACCATGTCCACTTCGTGTGGTTTGAATTATTGGATCAGAACACAACCCAAATTCGTGTCTGTGTAATGGCAATAATTTACACCGAAAATTCAACATGTCATAAAGTTCACAGATAATGTTAGAAAGTTTAAATTTACATCGTGCTATATCGAGGTCAACTCTGACTTTTAAAACGTATCGCTACGGGTGAGTACTTCCGGGTCGCTGTGCGCGGGTTAGAAAATCGACGGGATTGTTCGTAGCTGCATGCTGACTGTACATGTGCATAATGCGTACTTAGGCTTACCATACAATATTCAATGGCAATCAAAATGTGCAATATAAAAAAAACACATTTTTTTGTTGCAAAGCTTTTGAGCCTCATAAAAATAATAATTATCCTATAATAACGTATAGTGGCTCGTATAGTGGTATTTCGCCATGCTGATTAAATAATTTAGTACTTTAACGTCACAATAACCAGCAATTTGGAGAAACAACCTTTTATTTTTAAAATAAGCTGAACATAGCGTGGATCTAAAAAAAATATGCCTAAAATGGCGTACAATGATTACATTGAATGAATTGAAAAAAAATCGTATGATGCCAAGGTTATCAATTATCCGTTGTTGTAAAGACGTGTGCATAATGCGTGCAATATTCAAACTATAGCTATTGTTGTCAGTAAGGTTATCAGCCGGTTTATAAGGTGTATGCCGTACATTATAATCAAATAAAAATTGTAATTTCTTCTCATCATTATGCATCCACTCAATTATGTGTTCACTGGTTGTAGTTGTTGTGCCCATGAACGTTGCCAGGAAACGCATATAAACATAAACATTAAAACTGCTTTTTCATAATTCCAAAATATCTGTGGACGGTAAATGTGATGTTTTGATGAATTCCTAAATTGTGCGCGCATATGCATTATCAACATGATTATGGAGTAATTTCCAGACTACTATTACTAAGCTTCTTTGTTTAGAATAGGAGTGGGCTATACAGGGTCATATAGGACACTTCATCAGAGCCAAGTGAGCACCCCTTATAGTTTGATGACTTTTATCCATCGAATATGATTTTTGGATGGAAAAGAAAGAAAAATTGCGAACTTCCGGTTGCCCCGGCCAAATAAGTCCAAAAACATAGTTTAAGGAATAATATGATGCAATTTTGATCTCACCTATTATATGCTTTTTCCCGAAAATGGCCTTTTTAGTATAAAATTGGACTGTGAGAGCACTCTACGAAGAGTACCTCTCTTATCGATAAGTTTCAAATTTAAATGTTGGAACATGAGGGGATTCGTATTTTAGCATTTCCTGAAAATGTGAGCAAATTACTATAATTTGTTCTTTTGATGATACACACTTTTGAATAATGATTTAACTTTTCCCATTGAAACAGACTAATGAAAGTTTGTTGACCTCTATATTCCAAATATAACGAGAATGTTTTTCCAGAAACATAGAAATAGTTTCTGGAACGAGAAAGTATTTCAGTCATTTTGAAATGGATGCCACAGTACCCTATATTGAAATGAGGTACCATACTCAAATCATCAAGAAATACTCATTCAACTTTTCGTAACATGTTCCATCTATTAACATTGTCATTGCGATGGCTACCTTTTTGCATAGGGCCCAATTTTGAGATAAATCGGCCATTGCATCAAAACAAAGGGGTTGGATGAGTCGAAACCAACATAACATACCCTATATGTAACATGGTATTGCCACCAAAATCAATGATGAATTGGACTAAAAAAGATCGAAACACTGTATGGCAAAATGGCGGCCATTTTGGAGGTTTTTTGGCTGAGGCAACATGGAATTTTTAAAACAAATATTTATTTTTTCCAAAAACATAATTCTGTACGATAAAGGTCATCAATATTGTAAGGGGTATTTGATCTCATGATCATTGAGTGCAAAGAAAAGCTTGAGAGTTGATTTTGGTGCCGCAAGGTATTGGATGATTGGGTATTAAATGCTCAATAAGGCAGAAAAGCTGCAATTGGCCGCGGCCAGTGGCCAGTGGAATTTTAAAATTCGTAAACTTGTGAGCTTATTGATTTGAAGACAATATTGAGGTGGATTAGACTTTCTATTACAAAGCAGGTTTGTTTTTCTATTCTGTGGTTGTCTTTAGCAAGAGATCCAAAATGGCCGCCAGCTGCCATATCGCAAATGTCATACAAAACCACCTTTAAACGCAAATTATGCGTTGTTTTTTGACAAATCTAATATCCAGATATCCGCTCGATAATTTGCTTCTTCGCGAGATCGTGGCAGTATTTATGAACTGTAGTCTTTCAAAGAAATCCAAGAAAGCTGCAAACATTCATATTGAGATAAAACATTTTGATATGAATATTAATACTTAGTTGACCAATATATATTAGTTTCTTCTAAATTACTTGGATTTGTTAGTTTGTTTATTTTTTTCAAATGTATTAAATGTATATGTTCCGATCACCTTTTTGGAGCTATGATTTTTTTCTTCACATCAATATATTTTGATATCAGAAGAAAGAATCCCCATATTTTTCTCATTATGTCTGTAAAATCTTAGGGCCAGATATGTTCCATTTAGAAATTAAAGGCTAAAATGTGGTGAATTACTGTCAAAGGTGGTTAACCACCAACCAGTTTGTGTACAACTCAATGAGAAAATGTTGTGTGACCTTGTGCTTCTAAGAATAGAACCATTGGAGTTATGCAACTCAAACTTTGGAATGCGACAATTTTAGGGATGACCTTTCATGTAAAATAGAAAACATCAAGTTGAAAATCGGGCCAGCAATCGGTACATCAACCTTTAAATGGCTTCTATTATGACGTCCTAGTTTAAGTTGCATTGTGATTATATTTACATAAATATGGTGTATTCCTTAGCACTGGTTTCGTGCTGCCCCAGCCTCATCCACTCACGTGGAAACCGGTGTGAATCATATAGCACTTGTACGTCCAAGGCCCAATCGCCGTAGGTGTGACAGCCCTTAATTAACCACCCTAACTCCCACGGCTATGTGTATCGGGAGGAGGGGAAAAGTACAATTTGTTTAACCCGCAAATCACCAAGCACCCTCGGGATTCGATCCCGGGACCATCCGCACCCCAGTCTGTGCCCCTATCAACTGAGCTAACTCCCCAGCGCATATGCGGGCACAAACTTCGTGCCCACATATGCCTGCGGTAGGTGACGTAATCTAGCCAATCCAGCAGCACGCGCGTGGATATTTTATTTTGGATGATTTTGTATGGTGTAGTGGGGTTAGGGTTTAAGCAACGAGGGGTCTGCTGCCATACCCCTGTCAGGCTGTCACACATACGGCGATCAGGCCTTGCGCTTGCATTGCGTAGAAAAAAATATCAAAGCGCCAAGCAAACGCATAAGAGCCGATTGGGGACGCAGTGGACACTAGCTAGAACAAGGTAGCACTTAGTACGCTCCTATCCCGCTTATCACATTTTCACGGCAGTGCTCTTATTACGCATTGTGTTTCTACTTTAAAGTCTCACGGGCTCCTTCTGCGCTTCCACTCACTATAAACATTTCTAGTACGTTCAAGCTGCTGTCTGCGTTATTAGTACGTTTCCAATACGTTTGCACAGCGTTCTCTGCGTGTGTGCGGAGAGTACATAGCGATTGCACGAAGGGTATTAGTAAGATTAAAAAACATATAGAAATAGTAGATACAGAAGGAATAACAATGATCCATGATTAAAGCTCTAATCACATGGCCGATCTTTAACATTGATTGTTATTTAAATCCTATTAGAGAGTATAATCCTAGCTTAGCGTAATACTATTATGCCACTTTTGTATAGACATGGAAATAGTTGCGTGTCTTTTGGCGGGGGTTTGGAACGGGTGTATCAATAACATTGTTGAATCTGAATACATTAAAATGAAATAGCGATAGTATCATGACGTGTTTTCCCTGCTCATAACGGTTCGATAACAAAACCATATTGAATTATATGGACCACTTGATGGTAGTGGCAGAGTATGTTTGGCTTATAAAATTTGATTGTCTTTGATGCATTATACTTGTGGCAGAGCACCCAATACATGTAGAAGTACATACAATAAACATGGGATTGAGATACACAATCCCATGTTAATTTGTATGATAAGTTAGAATCTGTTAATCTAGATAACAGCATCCCATCTTACTATAAATCTGGAAACGGTGTGTGTTTGTGTGTTTGTGTGTGTGTTTGTTTGTGTGTTTGTTATCCTTATTTCTCCGTTAGTTGTGATCAAAGTGGCGCCTAATTCGCATGAAAGATAGAGGAAATAACGGGAAGGGTGTTAAAGTTTATTTCAGTGAAATTGGTTAACAATTGGCTCCAAAAACAGCAAAAAACCGCTCAGATTTGGCTCATAAATGCCACTAGAATTGAACAACATTGTGCGTTGCGCGTACTACCGCGTAATCATACCGTGGTAACACGTCGCGTGCATTGCGCAAGGGCTCACTGCCGCGCGCGGCACACGCACTCCTACACATGGCGCAGAAGCCACACGGGATAATGGTTAACTTATAGGCCTGTACAGTGTGTTGGTTGGGTATTTGGTGGCATGTTGAGGAGGGAGGGGGGGAGGGGGGGGGGGGGGTGGGTGAGGTAAAACCACGGGAAATGATTTAGGATAGGCCTAGGGTTAGCGTTTTGCGGGGGTTAATGAAACAACCTGATTTCTTTACTTTAAGTTGGCATGCCAAACAATCTAAGGGACCGAGGGTTAATGAAGTAGCCACGGGAAATGGTTTAGGGAGGGTTGTGATTATAAATCAAACTGGTTTGGGTGTGTGCATGGGCCTGGGGGGGGGGGGGGGGGGGGGGGCTTTAAAACCACGGGAAATGTTTTAGGATAGGGTTAAGAGTTAATGAAGTAGCCGCGGGAAATGGTTAGGAGGGTTATGATTATAAATCCACCTGGTTGGTGAAGTTGCAGTGGGGGGGGGGGGGGGGGGGGGGTTGTAGAGGGTTTATGTGGTTTTAAAAGTACTGAAGGTTAACTTGATGCGGTTTGTGAGGTAGGGGTTAATAAAGTAGCCACGGTAAATGGTTTAGGAGGGACATGGTTATAAATCAACCTGATTTGGTGGGGGGTTGTATGGGGTTTATAATGCCTTTAAAAGGGATATGGCTTTAAATCAACCTGGTTTGGGGTGTTGTAGGGAGTTTATGTGGTTTCAGAGGTAGGTAATGTGGCATAACCATCTAGCGGGGACCCGAGCGTAGCGAGGGTACGCCGCTAGTGTTTACAAAAATTAAAAACACCTCTGAAACGATATTCATGAATAAGTTTTGGCAGAGTATGTTTGGCTTATCAAATTTAATTGTCTGCTGACAGCGCAGTAACAGCGCATAAGGACGAGGGAGAGACGTATTGAGCGTAATACGGTCGGAAGAAACACGTAGTGAGCACCTCATTGATCTTACTGCAGTCGCAGAGGACAAGTACTTTGTATGCGTCCTTGCTACGTCAACGGGACGCTCACGTCGCTCGCTTTGCGCTGCCATGGCGACAGTACTGAGTCATTATAGCGCTCTGAACAGAACGCCGAACCTCCACGTTTGATTTGTGCATGCACAAAACAAACGCGGTGCACTGACGCTCAAGGGCGACCATGGGGACCCTCTTACGACCGTTTCACATTCCAGCCAGTTCCCACTGCGTCATCAAGGGGTTCATGAAGATCTTGATGCGCTTGGCTAGCCGTTTTGATAACGTTTCAGCGTATTCCAAGTGCCGGCCTGATCGCAGCAGAATGTGAAAGGGTTTTAGTGACCTTGATTTAAAAATGGACAATTTCAGACCGTTTTTTCCGCGCTCTTACTGCGTGTTATTCATATTTGTATACTTTTTTGAGGGCATTGCAATCGCTGGCCTGATCGCCATATGTGTAAGGCTACCATTGCATTTCGCCAACATTTTCGTTATGAGGTGAAAATGACGTAATAATACCCATGAGCCCGAACAGCATTGGGAGAAAAAAACGCCGATTTTCAACATTCGTTTTGAACGCTACATTTTAAGACATTATTCGCAAAGGTTTTTTGTTTTTAAAATTCGCGGGTATTGATTAAGATGTAAATGATGCCAGTGAGAAAAAAATTCAATTTTCTGATCAGTTTAATGGCGTATCGTGGCAACGCCTACTATTTTCAACGTGAGCGGATAAACGAGCTGGAACGAGCTAAAATTAATTAGTTGATGCGGATTAATTATTTACCACCAAATTCTAATGTGAAACGCCTTAAATTTGAGACAGGTTCCATCATTCAGCCTCTTTCTCTGATCAGAGGAAGACGCTTTCTTTTTTCGCGCTTGTTTGTGAAGAAGATTAATACAATTATTTGGAGGAACATTGGGTCCACATTGGCTGTTGAGAGGAGAGGTTTCGAGATGAGGGTCACTTTCGTGACCACCATTCTCTTGTGCTTAACAGGTAAGAGAACTTTTTTTGGTGGAGGGTCTTCAAAACAATGATCGGTCAGGCCCGTAGAACCTGTCCAAATGGGACCGACTGACCTATTTTTTTCTGGAATTTTCCAAACAAAATCAAAAAATTATCAAATGTAGTGAACGTTTTAGAACACATTTTGAAATATTTGAAATTGTTTTGATTTATTTTTGGTCATTTCGATTTTTTGTTGTTGTTGGAAATTCCCCCAAATTCACGAAATTGTTGTAAATAAACAATTGATCAATTTATTTTCAACGAACTGATTATCATCATGAAACTTAACTTTCAGTGTCAACTTTTTATCTTCGCGCAAAATGTTAATTTATTATGTATTGTCCTCATTTTTTTGATATGGTGATTTAAAACGGCACTTCTTCTAACAATTGGGACCATATGAAAATATGATATGTTAGGAACAGAGTCAAATGAAGTCCGCAAAATCAGGGAAGGGAGTCTACGTCCATAAGTAGAGGATATAAAATGATCATCAAGAAATGATTATAGACTATAGACGGCTGTAAGATTCGAACCCACGACATTGACGATGAAGGTAGAGATAATACAAGGCGCTAACCAACTGAGCTAATTACCACCGAGCTAAATACCACCGAGCTTACTACTTTCCTTCTGGAAAATGTGTTTTCATTGACCGATCGTAATCTTACAGCCGTCTATAGTCTATATTCATTTCTTTAATATTTAAATTAATAATATTACATATTTATTTATTTCTTTATATAATATGTTCTTTCATTCTTTCTTTCCCTTATTTTCTGATCAATTTTTTCTTTATTTCTTTATTTCTTTATTTCTTTATTTCTTTATTTCTTTATTTCTTCATTTCTTTATTTCTTTATTTCTTTATTTCTTTATTTCTTTATTTCTTTACTGTCTTTATGTGGGTATATAGTTCGTTATTATTATACACATTCACCGTGTGCGTCTAATGCGTATCGTATCATTGGCGATTTACCATTGACCACATCGACCCACGTGTATTTTATGTTTATACATACTTTGCGTCATGTTTAATAGTTGACGTTTTATTCATTTCTTGAGACAAAAATGGATTCGTATTATGGTTTTGATATGATTTATATTGAATTTATAATGACGCACATATAATATTTATTAAGTAACCATAATAAAACAAATAATATAAGTGAAATAATATTAACCACATATAACATGCATTTTAAAATTTTGAAACACGATTTATACCTGTTAAAATAAAACAATAAAGGTCTAAATTTTATTATCATCGCAGCCAACTGGCTGAATTGTAACAACATTACAAATCAAATACATTAATAAACAATGCAACGTCCAGGCAGCAGCTAAATCAGCGGCAAGTTGCGACATAAACCAACATGAACAAACATACATAACCCCTATATAGTAACCCCCAATAGGCAATGTAGACTAAGTGCCTTGCCCAAGGACACAAACACATTGGCACCAGCGGGGCTAGAACTCACGACCTTATGATTATGAGACCGGCAACTACTCCACTGGACCACACGTTTTATACACAATCATAGAAAAAAGGTGTTCGAACACTGACCATAATTGCCATGCTTATTGGACCATAACAGGCACGCTATTTGAGTCACGTGAAAATCAAAACTTGTTTCTGGTAGCCTGAAGTATCCCCTTACTCATATCCCTCCCCCTTCGGGCCCACCGATCAATGTTGCGAGGCCCTGTGCTGATGGTGTGCAAATTGTGGGATTCAACATTGATCTGGGGGGAAGGGGGAATACTTTACATTACACCTAAGTGTTCGAACACTTGTAGGTCTAACCAGGGAGGTGTTAAATAGAAAGGAGAGTGCACGAAGAGGCAATCTATTGTCCGCACGTGCGTTATGCCCATTAGTTATCAATGCCGAGATTAGCATTAAGTTAATCCGTTAGATGATGATCGATCGCCGAGACTCGAACCAAATGGACATTTTACTGACCCACAAGACATTGCTCCAGCGACACCTACATCAAAACCTAATACCGCACACATTAATGTTATCCACAGACAGAAGTACTTCCGGTACTTTTTTCCGAACTTGTCACACATTTTTTACATTTGGGCCAACTTGGGCCTTAACAAAATTACATGCAATAGATGCGGAAAATAGTCTACTTTAATTTGCTTTATGTTATGATGTCCGCACTTATCCGCGTAAAAATATGATAACAGTATGAAAAATAAGTGTTTTATACTTATAAATTGTGGGGAATTGCCGAAAATGTCGCTATAATCGTCCAATTTTGATCGCGTTTTTGCTGTCATAACTCGTAACTTCGCAAGGAATTAGATACTGGCGAAATTTATTTACTGGTCGGAATTACGTCACGAAGAAATGTTCTCGAAAATGTTTCTCCGTTAAAGGTCACAACCGGTCATTTTCAAAACAGGTCCCTAGTACTATCAAGTAGAGTGACGCGCGGTCGACTGTGACAGAAAATCGTAACGCAGGCTTCTAATGAATAGGATGCTTGGAGTGGTAGGGCCTTTCATGGTAACTGACTGGTTCAAAGGCGTAATCGGATAAGTGGTACTTGAGAGGGTACTCGAATTGGATTTAAAATGTCGTGCACACTCCTTTCTATTTAACACCTCCCTGGTCTAACATTGTAGGTCAGAATAATATTGAAGCCACTGAAGCAATGGCAATTGAATTTTAAGGCGGGTGTGGCTCTCGCGCTATTAAGAGTATTTGGCTATTTGTGTTGAGAAGTGACCATCGTGGGTTAATAAGATAGTGAAGCTATTGAAGCATTTTGCCTATCGATCATTTTATTTAACATGGCTCTCACGCTATATTAGGGCTATGTAGCTAGTTTTGATGAGGTTAAGTACAAGTCTCTTGGTTAGAAGGATTATAGTGAAGCTATCAAAGCAAGCAACAGATCCTGTGTTCGACTCCCGGGCGAGATCGTTTTCCTATTATTGTCTCTTTTCTACCCACGACGGCGAACCTGTTTAAGATATTTATAATCTATCAAAGCATCTTGGCAACTGATAGTTATATTTTACAGTAATAATTCCACAATAATTTTCGCATTTTTTGGATAACTGACAGGGGCTTAATTAAAATGCATCAGGTTATTGTCGGACTTTTATGCAATTTACGGGGCCTTTTAAAGGACGACTAATATTGTTCTAGGTTGTCATGAGAGACAGACCTATCATTTTTCTAGGGGCAGCCTAATGTATTAAAAATTGAATGGTGACCCAAATATCCCAATGATATGAAAGAACGACTTGATGCATTAAAAAAATGAATGGTGGGTTTTTACTGACAGGGGCTTAAAACATGTCAGGTTTATTTTCGGATGTTTGCACAATTTACGGGGCCTTTTATGAGTAGCTATTTGCACGCTATTAGGCAAGGCTTTCAATTAGCGAATTAACGAAGAATACACCTAAAATAGCTTCAACATCACTAAATCAAATCTACATTTTACAATAACTAGCGCTAATTGGATATTTCTAAAGATATTTGTGATAATTGTCAAAAATGTATTACAATAGCCAACGCTAATGGCAAGATATTTGGATATTTGTGACAGTTATCAAAAATGCATTAAATAGCCATGGTAAAAATTTGGCTATCTGCACGCTATTAGTCCTACCTTTAGGACTACTCTATCTATAATTCTAGAAAAATTGCTCCCCATCCGAGAACCGACCAACCCGAGAACCGAACCTGTGGAGTACTCTTTTGACTCAGCTGGAAGATGGCTGACTCAGTGTTTCTATATTCTATCTTAGTATAGTATTTCCCTGGATAGTGGCCCTACGAGGAGGGCTTCACGCTATTAGCTACACGCTATTAGGCTATTAGGCTTCTAATCAGCGAATTGGCGAATTATGCACCTAAATAGCTTTAATGTTACTGTATCAATACATTATACAATAGTTAGCGCTAATTGGATATTTCTAAAGATATTTGTGATAGTTGTCAAAAATGCATTATACAATAGCCAATATAGGTACATGCAATATTTGGCTATTTGCACGCTATTACGCTAGTATAAGGCTATTAGGCTTTTTTAAATTGGCGAATTATCGAATTATACACCTAATTAACTTCAAGATCACTATCAATTATACACGTGTACATTATACAGTAGCTAGCGCTAATTTGATATTTCTAAAGATATTTGTGATCCTCGCACCTTCTAGGGCTGTTACACCTACAGCGATCAGGCCTTGCGCTTACGTTGCGCTGAAAAAGTTCAAAGCGCCAAGCAAAACGCAATACGGTATTCATATTATATTCAATTATTCATACTTATTTTAATTTGTGTATCTTTACAGCATGCTTTTCATCCATCGTTAATGGTTACGTTTTATCCATCATTAATGGTAACATTTGTTTTCTTAAAATACGATGGGATCCGTCTGTTGCCAGAGTCCGATGGGCAATGCCATCGGAAGACCGGTGCTTTTGTCAAAGTGTCGTTGCACCTGAAGACAGAAGTTATCTTACTTGTCCATTGCCAACAAAAGAATATAAAGCATCCGGTGAACTTTGGTACACAGATCATCCGGGTCCGCTTACTAAAAGGGAAAACTGGACACCGGAAATTCTCGACTCGCTTCTGAAGAGAGCAGATTTTTGCTGTAAGTTGACAAGTTATTACCAATGACACATCCATATGTTAATATTCATCAATCATGCAACTTTCCAACTGATGTTTTAGTTGGTGGTGGTATTATTTTAATAGTAAAACACATTCGATGATTAATATAGCATTTCCTACTTTCATTTCAAGTAATAATTTTGTTTCTTATTTTTCTGTTACCTTTTTTTAATCTTCATCAATCCAGTATATTTATTGTATTGAAAACTTGCTTCTATATATTTGCATTTTCCATACAAATTTGATTTTAGTCAAACTAATGTCTTTCTATTAGGAATATTTCTTAAATGAGGAATTAGCATTTTTTCATCCTACACTGAAAAATAATTTGGTGTCATTTTGACACTTAAACAAGTGTCAACAAATGGGTCCTCAGTTGGCCACCTAAAGGTGTCAAATTGACACCATTATGGGTGTAAAATATTATTATTATTATTATTGGTATTTTATTCAGAAGCATCTCGTGGCCCGCAGGCCAAATTACATGCTAATATACATTATTAAAATTACGATATAAAAATTACGATATAAAAATGCACATTAATAACATCAAAATATTGCACTTGTAGGATTGACACCTTTGGGTGTCATATTCATTTTGACACCTAGGGTGGTTACCTGAGGACCCGGCCCATTTTCAAAAAATGCCATTACACCCCAAATGTGGTGTAATATTGACTCTCTTAAGTGTCATATTGAGTTTGACACCTAGGGTGGTTACCTGAGGACCCATTTTCGAAAAATATCATTACACCCCAAATGGGGTGTAATATTGACTCTCTTAAGATAATAATTATGATACAATTAGCGTAATGTAAAACGTCCGTATGAAAAAGACGACCACTGAGCCAGATAAATCGGGCTACGTATATGTAATGTTGCACATATCATCGTTTGCACTGACACACAGTCCAACAAAATGCTAGTCTCTGACTATGAAATTGTAATTTATTTCATCAGTTAGTTGGCGCAATATTAAACAACATGAACAAGGCTTACATTACGCTAATTGTATCATGATTATTATCAAAAATGTCTGGAAATGGAGCAGATCAGTACTTACCAGTCTTACCGGCTCGTAACATGCAGACAAAATGGCCCAATTTGGTGTCAGAATTACACCAATTGGTGTCAGAAACATGCTGCTTCGACACCTCTAAAAACCGTGAGCTTTCCCGCCAACTATTGACGCCCTTGGAGTTATTTCAATTAATCTGACACCAGTTTTGGTGTAAATCACTAAATGATCACTGAAAGGTGTCCGTCGGACACTTAACGGTGTCACCGTAAATTATGTGCAAACCCATATCATTGACGAATACACAAATTTTGGAGTCAAAATAACACATGTGTAAGTGTCATTTACAGTTGACTCCAAGAAGGTGTCGCTGTGACACCAATTTATTTTTCAGTGTATTGACTTTTTTATAAGCATAAGGCGATGGAGAAAAAACGGGGCCGGCGGACCCAATTTTTTAGAAATTAATGAAACAAATTTCGCGTGCAAATGAGCAAATGAATACCGACCCCAAAAATTGCTATGTGATATAAAACAATATGAATACAATATTTGTGTTGACATTTATTTCAGTTTCCAATGAGTGTGGGTCAAATCCTTGTCTCAATGGCGGGACATGTCTAGACGGCCATAGATCGTTTGCATGTAGCTGTACAAAAGGATTCACTGGTGAACAATGCGGGACAAGTAAGTAATTAAAGACAAAATAAAAAATGTTCCTTAACCATTTTATTTTCTCAATTGTTATCTTCTGAAGAAAGTATTTGGTAAGTGCGTGCACAGCATCGTTAGTATGGGTTTGTTTGTAAAAAATATAAATAAACAGTTACTTTGTTTTATTTTTCAATTGTTATGATCTGACGATAGCATGGGTAAACAGGCTCTCATGTCAAAATGGACTTTTAAAGGTCCAATTTCCTTTAGGAGATTTAACATTCTAAAAAATGAATAGGAGCTAGAAAGAAACAAATAATGAAATAGTAAGGACCCCCACCCACACACCCCGCTAAATTAACAATTAGCTACACGCTTAGAAAAAATGGTTCTAAAGTTGTCCTGCCAGGAGAACCCTTAAAGGTTCTTTAAAGAACCAAAAATAGTTCCCCAAACATGATACATGATCTATAAAGAACCTCTCTCTTGAACCTTCAAAAGAGGTTCTTGAAAATTGAAGAACCTCAAAAGGTTCTTCATAGAACCAAAAATGGTTCTGTATCACCAACAATGGTTCTGTAGCACGTTTGGGGAACTGTTTTTGGTTCTTTAAAGAACCTTTAAGGGTTCTCCTGGCAGGACAAAAAAGGGTTCTTTAATTTCTTAGAGTGAGTGTCTTCTCTATGGCAGATGCATGAATTGAAATAGAGCTGAAAAATAATGGGCATTATACAAAATCAGATCAGTGTATCCAAATTATCCAAAACTCGTTAATGTGAGCCAATTAAATGGTACAGAATGCGGATGGTAAAATGGTTTTACCAGAGTCAATCCGTTACATATATCCCAAGTTGCATAAAGCATACCTTTGTAAGATTGGGCTATTGAAATTTATACACAGAGGGAACACTTAACTTGGGCCACTTTTTCAGTGAATTGGGCTACTCAGATCAATATCATATGACAATAGATTTTCTTGCAGATTTACATTTCTGATCATAAATTGTACATACATTCCAAGTTATAGAGCGATACGATTCCTAATTACCTCAAAATCATGGTTTTAGAGTGAATTTAGACTAGAATAAAATAAGTTGTCGGATATCCGACAGTTTATTTTCACTCTAAAACCATGATTTTGAAGTAATTAGAATCGTATCGCCCTGTAACTTGGAATGTATGTACGATTTATGATCAGAAATGTAAATCTGCAAGAAAATCTGCTTTCAATTTTTTTTTCGATGTTGAGGGCGTTCCATGGAAAGATCACATAATATACCTTTAAGAGAGTTGTGCATTATTGTGGGAAAACCTTCAAAGACAAAGTTGAGCGGCGTGTTGTACCGATGCACACTAAAGATGCTATGTGATTTCGCACTGTGCTTTCAAACACTCGCGTCACTGCTTCATATCTGTACACGGGCACATGTCACATGCTTTTACGCTCACACTAAACATGCTAATAGCACATACACAGCCAATCCAGAATTCCACAAATTTCACTTATTGTACAGCTTCAGAATGCTGTAAATTTGACATCGTAAATAACCTGATTAATTACAGCACTGTAATTATTACCCAACTTGGTGTGTGTGTGTTTAATAGTAGATGATTGTCTAAGTCTGGGTGAGTGAGAGGTGTCCTACTGTGAAAGTGGTGTGTATCTGGTGTGTAGGGTAGAGCTCTGCCATATAAATCATCACTAAAATGGTCACTGTCGATGAGTGCTATTAATTCCTTATACTAAATGTGTGTGCATTGGAGGGGTTGGGGGTTGTGTATGATTTTATTTTCATTGGGCTACAAGTACAACGGTATGGAGAACGCAATACTACTGTAAGTGCCTATTATTTCCAATACCAGAATGAAAATCATCAAAAGATAGATGCCTAGAGATTTGAGATGTTGCATAAGGAATAAGATAATGACGTCAAACATCTTTAAACTGTAATTATTTACAGATAAAAAACACAGGATACAAAAATGGAGGTATTGCTCATCGGCTACATCGAGTTTTATTAACCTTTACTGAGCACCCAAATTGGCGCTCTTTTTTTTTCAATTCCAACTATGCACCACATGTAGATTCACTACAATTTATACTGGTAATTTTAATTACATCATTCATTTGTAGAATTAAAATTAACATAGTTTTCATTTATCAACTATGCAACAACATGTGGATTCACTACAATTTATACTGGTAATATTAATTACCTTATTCGACTGTAGAATTAAATTAAACATAGTTTTCATTTTCAACTATGCCATCACATGTTGATTCACTACAATTTATACTGGTAATTTTAATTACCTCATTCATTTGTAGAATTACATTTAACATAGTTTCAATTTATTCAGGATATTTCACTACATGTAGTAGTACCTTAATAATACATTGGATAGTACATTTATCATACATGTAGTTAGATTGAACTGATCGTCCATTTGACGATGCTTATTTGCATAATAAAATATTAATATGTCATGGAAATATGCTTCATCAACAACCCATCAATTTTTTGGAAAAGTAAACTACCTAAACCTAATGTATAAACACCTAAGAGAGATATGCTCATAAGATGACACAATGATGGTTGAACTAATGAATTGACTAAGGACCATTATTATATTAGATGAGTCATAGATACATTTTTCAGCACATGATTCCAGGGATCTGTAGATTACCAATCCCTACCCTTAGAGATATTTGCTCGGCGAGATAACATTATGCTAAAACACATTGTATACTGTAACCTCAAATTTATGATATTCAAACATATGATAGGATTCTGTGAAACTACCTGAAATCCCTACCCCTAGAGAGATGCCCTGGAAGATAACATATGTAAATATTTTAATGTCCTATCTGTCTAATCTGCATAATTTATTGTATCAATTTTATTAATTAATGGCAATAATAGAGTGAGCACATAAATTGCTGACTCTAAATTTACACCAATTTACTAAAGTAATGGGTGGGTGGGAGTGGAATTTTTTAGGAAGGCGACCCGTCTCGATGAAGCCAATAAGAAATATGATCAGTATAATAGAAAGGTAAAAGCACGGAACCTCTCTCAGAACCAAAACAAAGGACGAAAATCGCGGGCAGGAAAGCAAGGCTGCTGATTGGCCCACTGAGTGGTAACCAAGACACACAGACGCACATTGCAAAAGGGAAAGCCCAGACGGTGTCTGCCCCGGTAAATAAACTGGTTTATGAAAGTAGGCCTGTCATAAACCTTATTATTGTTGACTGAATTATTAATTTATGCATACAATCAGTCGGTTTGAGTGATTTTCCAGCGATGTTATTTTAGCAATGACTTCATCGTATCAATTATTTAGTTTAGCTCGGATTTCAAATATGATAACCACGCATCGCATCATGACATATTCTTAATATTGCCCTTCTTTTCAAAAACAATAGAATGTGACTCGAACCCATGTCAGAATGGTGGGACGTGTGTAGACCAGAATCTGGTGGTGGGACGTGTGTAGACCAGAATCTGATACAAGATACGAGGGGGGAAATTTCAGAACTGTGAGCGCTTGGGACTATAAAATATATTGTGAAATTTAGAAATTTCCAACATGATTTTCGTTAGCGTTAGGCCTATGTAGTCTTGTTTCCTTCTTTTCAAAAGTCACCGAATGTGACTCAAGCCCATGACAGAACGATTGGACATGTGAAAACCGTATTACATGTAGGTCGTTTGAATGTCGCTGTCCAGCGGGATACGAGGGTGAAAAATACAAGAATGGTAGGTTTTGGGCCAAACAATGTATTATAAATTGCAGAAATTATCTGATTATTGTCAGCGTTGTATTTATATTCTTGGTAACCTTCTTTTCAGATATCAACGAATGTGTATCAAACCCATGTCAGAATGGTGGGGCGTGTGAAGACCAGATTGGGTCGTATGAATGTCGCTGTCCAACAGGATACGAGGGCAAACAATGCCAGAATGGTAAGTGTTTGTGGTAATAAAATGTATTGAAAATGGTAGAAATTATCGATCTGATTATCGTCAGCGTTATATTTATATTCTTGGTAACCTTTTCAGAAATCAACGAATGTGTATCAAGCCCATGTCAGAATGGAGGGACGTGTGAAAACCAGATTGGGTCGTATGAATGTCGCTGTCCAACAGGATACGAGGGCGAGCAATGCCAGAATGGTAAGTGTTTGTGGTTATAAAATGTATTGAAAATGTTAGAAATTATCAATCTGATTATCGTCAGCATTATATTTATATTCTTGATAACTTTCTTTGCAGATATCAACGAATGTGAGTCAAACCCATGTGAGAATGGTGGGGCGTGTGTAGACCAGATTGGGTCGTATGAATGTCGCTGTCCAACGGGATACGCGGGCGAACAATGCCAGAATGGTAAGTGTTTGTGGTTATAAAATGTAATTGAAAATTGTAGAAATTATCGATCTGATTATCGTCAGCGTTGTATTTATATTCTTGGTAACCGTCTTTTCAGAAATCAACGAATGTGTATCAAACCCATGTCAGAACGGTGGGACGTGTAAAGACCAGATTGGGTCGTATGAATGTCGCTGTCCAGAAGGATACGAGGGCGAACAATGCCAGAATGGTAAGTGTTTGTGGTAATAAAAATAAAATGTATTGAAAATGGTAGAAATTATCGATCTGATTATCGTCAGCGTTGTATTTATATTCTTGGTAACCTTCTTTTCAGAAATCAACGAATGTGACTCAAACCCATGTCAGAACGGTGGGACGTGTGAAGACCAGATTGGGTCGTATGAATGTCGCTGTCCAACAGGATACGAGGGCGAACAATGCCAGAATGGTAAGTGTTTGTGGTTATAAAATGTATTGAAAATGGTAGAAATTATCAATCTGATTATCGTCAGCGTTATATTTATATTCTTGATAACTTTCTTTTCAGATATCAACGAGTGTCACTCAAACCCATGTCAGAATGGTGGGGCGTGTGTAGACCAGATTGGGTCCTTTGAATGTCGATGCCGATCAGGATACGAGGGCGAACAATGCCAGAATGGTGAGCATTTGGGACTATTAAGAACTGCAGTAAATATCAACCCTGATTATCGTCAGTGTTGTATTTATATTCTTGTTGCCCTATTGTCAGAAACGAAAGAATGAGACTCAAACCCATGTCAGAATGGTTGGACATGTAATGACAATAGTGGGTTGTTTCCCTGTAGCTGTGCGATAGGATATAAAAGGGACAGATGTAAAAATGGTATGACTCGATCAGGTTAACATCATGGTCGATTAAATCATTATTTTATAGTTGACAATTATACAAACAGAGTAGTCAAAACCCGAAGATAATTGATCAAATCCAAATTGGCTCAAATTACAATTCGTTCCCTCAAATTGCTAATTCGTTCCCTCAAATTGTTAATTCGTTCCCTCAGAATACAATTCGTTCCCTCAATTTGCTAAATCTTTCCCTAAAATACAATTCGTTCCCTCAAATTATAATCCGTTCTCTCAAATTAATAATTCGTTCCCTAAAGTTACCAATTCGTTCCCACAAATTACTACTGCGTTCCCTTTAATTACTATCTCATTCCCTCAAATTACTAATGCGTTCCCTTTAATTACTAACTCATTCCCTCTAAATACTAATTCCTTTCCTCAAATAACTAATTCGTTCCCTCAAAATACTAATTTGTTCCCTCAAATTACTCATTCGTTCCCTCATATTACCCATTCGTTCGCTCAAATTACTAATTCGTTACCTAAATTTTTTAAATTGTTCCCTCAAATTACAATTCGTTCCCGCAAATTACAATTCGTTCCCTCAAAACACTAATTCGTTCCCTCAAAATACTAATTCGTTCCCTCAAATTACCCATTCGTTCCCTCATATTACTAATTCATTCGCTCAAATTACTAATTCGTTCCCTCAAAATACTGATTCCTTCCCTCAAAGTATTAATTAGTTCCCTTAATTTACCAATTTGTTCCTTCAAATTACTTAATCGTTCCCTCAAATTACTACTTCGGTCTCTCAAATTACCAATTCGTTCTCTCAAATTACTAATTCGTTCCCTCAAATTACTAATATGTTTCTCAAATTACTAATTCGTTCTTTCAAATTATTAATTCGTTCTTTCAAATTCCAATTCGTTCCTTCAAATTCCAATTCGTTCCCTCAAAATTATCATTTGTTCCCTCACATTACTGATTCGTTCTCTAATATTCCAATTCCTTTAAATTACTTTAAATTACAATTCCAATTCGTTCCTTCAAATTACAATTCCAATTCGTTCCTTCAAATTACAATTCCATTCGTTCCCTCAAATTACAATTCTTTTCCTCAAATTATGATTCGTTCTTTCAAATTACAATTCGTTCCCTTAAATTACAATTTATTCCGTCAAATTACAATTCGTTCCCTCAAATTGTTAATTCGTTCCCTTAAATTACTAATTCGTTCTTTCAAATTACTAATTCGTTCTTTCAAATTATTTATTCATTCCCTCAAAATTATTAATTCGTTCCCTCAAATTACTCATTCGTTCTCTCAAATTACAATTCGTTCTCTTAAATTACTAATTCGTTCCCTCACAAATTACTAATTCGTTCCCTTAAATTACAGTTCGTTCTTTCAAATTACTAGTTTGTTCCCTCAAATTACAATTTGTTCCCTTTGGGGGTTGTTGGGTAGTGATTAGGGGTTAGGGATGCTGCATATTTATATAAACTGCGCCAATAAAGTATCTAAACACTTACAAATGGTCAGATTTATCGGAACCTGAAATAGTGTGCAAAAAAATGATTAATTAATTCGATTCACGGTTATCTTCTGCGCATTTTGACACCTCTTTTGTTGCGCTACGATGTTGTTTGGCGGATTTATGGGCACTTGAGTAGCTTAAGTTCGAATTCAAAAGTTGCAAAAGCTCCTATTCACCCCAATTCCAGAAGGGAACTCACACAAGCATCACACACAGACAAAATCAAGACAAAAGACACTAATTTGTTCTGTTTACTTAACCATGACAATTAATTATTGATTAATTATTGATTTATGCCTCCCATCTCTGACCCTTTTGTTTTGTTATTGACAATTAATGCAATTAACACGCGACAAACAAATCATTTATAAAAGGCGGGCAAAAATAAGGCTGATCTTATCCGTCGCTCAGTACGCTCTTGCTTGAATAGGGGCTTTGCAACTTTTGAATTCGACCTTAAGCCACTCAAGTGCCCATAAATCCGCCAAACAATATCGTAGTGCAACAAAAGAGGTGTCAAAATGCGCAGAAGATAACTGTGAATCGAATTAATTAATAAAAATGTTTGCATACTATTTCAGGTTCCGATAAATCTGACCATTTGTAAGTGTTTAGATACTTTATTGGCGCAGTTTATATATAACCTATATGAGATATCATCATCCAAAACTTTTCGAAATTGTTTAACTTTATTGTTTTTCTATATGTAAGATGTGGAAAGCGTGTTTATTACAGTCCTCAACCGCAAGCAACTCGGGGCATACGCCTCACCTTTCTACCAGTGTTATCAGACTAAGGGTGAGACTACTCCGAGAACATACGGACGCTATGTCAACACACGGGATGATACTTCGCAGTATCAGACACCAATACCACAAGCTCATTCTTCTGAAACAAGTGCACAGATCATCTATATACCGCAGAATAGTGGATTTGGGATATTCTATTGCAGAGGCACCCAACCTTACAAGACAGCTACTACCGTGCTGACAATTCTCCTGAGAGGTCTTGGAGCTGGTGGTAAGTTGACGATGTCAAGTTCCCTATGGTGTGTTTACCACTGTAGGTCGGCCCTGAGTGACATCACATGCCATTGGCTGAAGTAAAGCAACAGTCGCTTACACGGCCTCTCACGCAATCACTAGGAACGATCTTGTGTATGGTTGAGTAGAGCGTAGAAACTGATGAGTTAAAACGTTTTGCTTTGTTGTTAACGGCCAATGACACAAATACCCGGATGACCAAATCCAAATGAAACCTTTACCATGATTTACTGTCACTAAAATTAAAACGCTAATCGTGTCGTTCTTCGTGTTGTTTAACGTGCTTACAGATCAGATAATATTATTACAATCTGCCACTCGTTGTTGTTTTTCTTTTTGATACAGCAAAAGTTCATCCAAAAGGAGGACTTTTTACTAAAACCGTCAACAAAGGAGAAGTGGGTGTCACTCTTGAAGTTGAGGATGTCAACTTGGATGACTTGAAAGAGAGTGAGATTATATGGATGTTAAATGGAACCGAGAGTATTGGTAGCGCTTCATTTACATATACCATAAGTGATCAAGTGTCAGCAGCAAATGAAGGCGTGTATGAAGCATACTATAATGGCACTAGAGATGACCAGCAACACGCAATAATGAGGTTGATAGTAAGAGGTAAGCTGATGAGATTCAGTAAATAGTTCTACATCGCCATATACAATCCCAGATGGCATTTCTCCAAAGCAAGTTGCAATTATGATATAGACGCACACACGACAAGTATTTGGGATTACACAGATACAAAGACTAGATGGGGAACAAATATGTTTGAATTGCCTTTTTGAAGGCAAATTACAGATACAGACTGTTTAATAAATATAGGTAGATCATTCCATAACTTGGTTGCACAAACAATAGACACGCAAACGCATTGGGGTGGTATTTTGATGGAAAGGAGTCCACAAATATAAAGAAAATAGCACACAAATATGTACTCCCATGACATGCGACGCATCCGCTGCACGATACAGATGAAAAAGACCAACAAACCCGCAGACGAACTTTCTTGGCCTGCGCATGTGCACAACTTCCAAAACACCATCAAGGTGTTCAACGACACCATCAAGGTGTCCAACAGCGAAACACTGCAAAAGTGTCGCTGGCATGATGCACGCAGCAGTACGCCTTTGGAGTGTCACTGACATTTGCCAAATTTGAAAAACACCGAGAGGGTGTCAGTAAACACCTAACATAACACTGCTTGGGTGTCAATTAACACGGTTTGGGTGTCAAATCAAAACAGGGTGCTCTGTTTACACCTTTATTATACAAGCTAAGGTGTCAAATGAACACCACATTTATGAAGCGACACCTTTGTGACGTCAATTTGAGCTTTCAATGGTGTCATTTTGAGTGCGCTGCAGTGTCAAAAAATAGCTGACACTCGAAAAGTGTTTTAAAACACCCGTATTTATTTTGAGTGTATACATTGAAATGGAGAAAAATACGTTCCCGAAACTTGTTTTTAACATTTAGATGAGTTGAGTTAGATCATACGGATGTGAAAATTATGCCGACCACTGGATAGATCGATGAAAGATGACAGATTTTACGTTCAAGTATTTGGTGATACTTGTACTCTCTAAATGTAAAAGAGTGAAAAACTACTAAAAGAGTGAATAGTTCACTCCTCTTGAAGTTCCGGGAGGTACAGTTCTTTTTGAGTGAAAGACACTCTTTCAAATAAGTGAATAGTCCCGCTCTTTTTGAGGAGTGAAATACTTCACTCCTTCTGAAGAGTGAATTTCACTCTAAGAGGATCTGTCCCTCCTAGGGCTCCTTGAAGAATTCACTCTTTTTGAGTGGTTCCTCACTCTTTTACGTTTAGAGAGTATAGTTTGATGTTCCAATGCTATTATAATAGGCCTATTTTTTGTTTAGGTATCGGGCAATACTAGATCATTTTATGCGTGCCAGTATCATAAATCACCTTTATCCAGATATTTAACTCTTTTCTCCCTGAATTTTCATAATGTACTAGATTGTGCAGCTAGTCGATGGGGTCCTCCTAGCTGCTCGGGCATGTGTGATAAATGCTACAATGGAGGAGTATGCGATGACAAGTCAGGAAAGTGCATCTGTCCTCCTGGATTCATGGGCGATAATTGTCTTACTGGTGAGTTTGAATACATGTATATCAGGGGTACTAGTAGTAAGCCATATTGAAGTGCAACAGTTGTTACATTTAAAATATGTACAGCAGTATCTAGAGAAGTGTAGACTGATAATCTTGACATGTATTGTTTGCAGCTAAGAGTTTAGTTTTAAATATATTTGAGCATACTTATATTATACTCTTTTATACTGTTTTATACTTGTATACAATATTCATTTACAGCTTGTGGTGGTAATACATTTGGCAAAAACTGTGAATTTGTCTGCAAAGGAGTACACACGGATGGTGCATGCCAAGGTTCGGAAATCTGCCTGCCCGATCCATATGGATGCACCTGCAATACAGGATTCTATGACCTGGATTGTGACGATGGTAAGTGTTGCTTAGCGGTAGACGATGGCTAGCTTGGACACTTGATGTCTCTTTTGATCGGGATCGGTTCACTAAGAAAAGAAAATAAGTTGATTGCATTACTGACACAGTTGTATCAGGTGCTTAACCCCTACCACAAGGCATGCCCCCCCCCCTAATTAATTGGCAAATCATGTATACTGTATTAACCAAAACTAGTCGGTGACAGGCCTGCCCCCTCCCCTTGCCCTCTCCGTTGCCCCACTGGATGTTACTTACTAGAGGCTACGCAACAAGAATAAGAATACCGTAGAAAATCACCATATAGCACCTTTTTATCTCTGTTATACAGGGCGCCATCTCGCGATCAAAACGTCTTTTAAAAAGTTATTCTTAAAGGCACTTCCAAATCTCAAATATTTGCCCCGGGCAAAAGTCACATGACTCGCTGCATACCCGAGTTCCGCGTACACGTATCATATAAACCCCATAATGCAATGTTGATAGCTAGCGTACCGAAAGATTGGCTACAAACAGCAAAATGTACGAACAAAATTCATGTCTAGAAATGTTTCGAAAAGTCATTCTATTCATTTGAATGAAACCACAGTTATAATCTGAAACAACATTAAATCATTTTTTGGTCGAGAACCCTATGTTAAATACATACAAAAAATAGAAATATAAAGCATTTTAACTTCCTATTTATAGGATAGTGTTCAACTGTCATTTGAATTTATGTCTGTCCTATTATTGTCAGTCAGTGCTCCGTTTAGCGCAGTCGGTAGAGCTTCAGACTTATAATCTGAAGACCGTGGGTTCGAATCCCACAGAGAATGTTTTGTTTTTCCCGTTACTATTATATTTAGTAAATGTAGAGATTATTTTAATATCGTTCAATCATAATATTATTTTGATCCCAGATACTTTTCATTTTATTTAATAGAATGATTTTCATACAGATTTAATGAGGTTTTAATTTGAATGTAGTACTTCATGGGGTGCATGTACATGTGCATGTAGGTCTAATACAGGCTTAGCATTGCGTTTATTGAATTATTGCAATACCCCGCCCATTGTTACAACATGGTTATTCACGCAATAATCTGTAAGGCCAATTGTTATTGAAAGAAGCCAATCGTCGTTTACAATGGTTGAATCGATTTTTATTCCCCATCTGATCTGTTTGTAGCTAGCTGCAGTCAGATATTGAGTGAGTCTGATGTATACGAAGGGATTTTGCTTTCCCTTGAAAAGAGGATGTCGATCTCGTGCAATTCAATATGCCAAAATGTCAGCCTTATACAATGACAACATTAAGGCATTTAAATGTGGTTCAACGCCATGTGACTAGGGGGATTTTCAGTAAGGGGAGCAATACAATATTAATCCATTATTTTTACATGCTAAAGTTATGTTTGCAGGGACGTTTCTGCTTGAAAATCCCTTTTTCTGAAGAAGATTTTGTTGTCATTACTGAAGAAATCAGGTATATTTTACGTGGCCCTGACCCCTGTCTGATTAAAAGCTTTAAATTAATAACCTTTCACGATCATCAATTTATTGCTCTTTACATTGAATCCAAACCTAGCTTGCAGCGACACCGTTTTCACATTTAAAATACAATTTAGAAACTGGGTTCAATTTGGCTAAAATTTCGTCGAATACTCAATAGTTCACCACTAGTTCATTATTATAGAGAACACATAGAAACGTCAGTAAGTAGTTATGGCCGAGCGGTTACGAATATGGACTAGTAATCGAATAGATAGATTCTCCCCTCCTCGGTTCGAATCCTGCTGAATACCGTTTGTTAGAAAAAACGATTTAGTCTCTGTGTGTTGGAAAATGGCGTATATTTTTACCGTAGGTGAATAAAGTCGTGGCCCTGACCCCTGTTCAAAATGTATTACAAATAAACATATTTATGATCAAGTTTAATACGTTAGGAACATTTCTTGTGCATAAAGTTTTTGCTATGACGTCTAAAAATCATCAAAAATACGATGTTTACGATCGCATTGAAAATGCATCTTTATCGACTCAAAAATAGTAACAAAAATCGTGTTTTTTATTAAATCGGAAATAACATGTTTCATAAATAGGACTTTCCCTTCAAAATGAGCCTAAGATTATCAAAATTGATGGAGGCAATCCTTCACAATCGCGAGTTGTAAATGACCCGATTTCTATTTGTTTTTTTGAAATCTCACTTTACTGGCGGGCCGGGGCGAACAAAATAGACGGTATTTTCATGCCTTGACTTCTGACTGCAACGAAGCTACAAACATGGCAAACAGATAATATGTTGGTACATGCACATGACCGTACAATCATGTAGGCCTAAACATGGGAAATCAGAATATCGATTCAATGACGAAACGATTGACTCTTTTCATAATGGCACAATTGGTCTTTCCCAGATTTAGTTGTGTAACAATGGGGCTAGGGTCTCAATAATTCAATTCACGCAACGCAACGCTGACCGTGAACAAGTAAATGTAGAACTGCATTCAAATTATTGAATTTAGACAATCATTCAAAATCAAATTAAAAGTATGTTGTCCGTGGATTCACAAATATTATGGGGAACGATAAGCAAACCCAACATAAAATTACTAAATTTAATATGATACTAACGAAGACAAAATAACATTCTCGGTGGGATTCGAACCCCCGGCCTTTCGATCATTAACCCAATGCTCTTCCGATTGAGCCAACGGCGCACTGTACTGTTGATACAACATAAATAGATTCAAATATCATTTGTGAACACTATTACTATCCCATAAATTGGAAGTTAATAATGCTTTAATTTATAGTTTTGTATGTTTTTAACATAGGGTTCTCGCTTAAAAATTGATTCGATGCTGCTTCAGATTGTAACTCTGGTTTCATTGACATAAATAAAATGACTGTTAGAAACATTTCAAGACACGGATTTCGTTCACATTTGATGTTTGTAACCACTCTTCGGTATTGCATCATGGGGCTTATATGATACGTGTACGCGGAACTCGGGTATGCAGCGAGTCATGTGACTTTTGCCCGGGGCAAATATTTGAGATTTGGAAGTGCCTTTAAGAATAACTTTTTAAAAGACGTTTTGATCGCGAGATGGCGCCCTGTATAACAGAGATAAAAAGGTGCTATATGGTGATTTTCTACGGTATGCGATGTATGCAATTATTGAGTGAGCGCAATTTAGAAATAAGCATGGCGTTTACTAGATACGCTGGTTTCCAGCGCATGTGATTTATATCAAACTTACATTACTTTTCAACATCCTACATTTTACATTACTATTCAACATCCTACTGGAGTTGGTAATGCTATATGCCACTCACGACACAACCATCGGAGCACACATCCAAGGCCAGCTGGTGTCAAACCTCCGCTTCGCAGATGATATTGCCATTATAGCTGAAAGCGAGACAGATCTGCAAACACTAGTGAACAGGGTCCACCAGTACAGCACAAATCTTGGCCTCAAAATCAACATAGCCAAAACAGAGGTTCAAGTTATCAGCCGGAGAGACATTGATATTAAAATTAGCATAAACAACACAGATCTCAAACAAGTTGAGCATTTTGTATACCTTGGTGGTAAAATATCTAAGAAGGGAACCTGCACTGAAGACATCCAACTCAGAATAGGTAAAGCACTTGGAGCCATGCAAAATCTGAATGAAATACTCAACTCCAAAGATATTTCACGCCCAACTAAAATGGAGCTGTATTCAACTCTAATAATATCCATCCTGTTATACGGCTCTGAAACATGGACGCTAAAGAAAGAAGACGAGAACAGGCTACTTGTTTTTGAGATGACCTGCCTAAGAAAAATACTAGGCATAACCAAGCTAGACAAAATCAGAAACACCACCATCAGACAAACACTGGGACTCAAGCATACCATCATCGAGAAGATTTCCATCAAAAGACTGCGGTATTATGGACATGTGCAGCGTATGAACACTCAAAGATACCCAAAAGTTGCAATTGTTGGCACTGTAAATGGTGAAAGGCCCAGAGGTAGACCAGCAAAGAGGTGGATGGATGGTATTCGGTCAGACTGCAACATACTTCGTCTGACATCCTTATCAGAAGCAAGCAGAAAGGCTCAAGACAGAAACGAATGGCGAATAATCTTGCAAAGGATGGCATCACTCAACCAAGTTGGAGTGGACGCCAAAAAGTAAAAGTAAAGTAAAGTACATTACTTTGCTACAAAATACAGTACTTACGGAATGCATGGTATGGAGAAGTAATAACAATCTATTTCTTATTCGATGTAAATTATGTAATACACATTTATTCGAAATTCTTTGCCATTGTGACGATGGTCCATTTTGTGTAGCCTGTGAGCAGACCACGTTTGGAGCGAGTTGCACCCAGGACTGTCATTGTGCCTCAGGAGAGTGTAATCAGTACACTGGTGCATGTAAAGGTGCGGACATCAGCTGTCTTGAAGAATGGACAGGAGATACTTGTCAAAGTAAGTGTTATATAACGGTAGTTACATCTGTATATGACACAATTGCCTTAAAACTTCACTGAGAATATGATATGAATGGATATATAGTTAGAGAGTAAACAGTAGCCATTATCAATACCAGTATGGTACGAAATTGTATTGTACCAAGAGTGCCACAAGTGTAGATGAATACTGCTGGGGATAATTAAATCAAAAATATTATCAATTTTAAGGATAGTTCGAATTTGTGGAGAAACAATTCGATGTTGTAATTGTCAACCTCTTTTTAACAATTCAGGTTGCATGTTTTCCACATTTGAGTTTTTTAACGCTTAAGCGACAGGGAAAAAACCCTGTTGTACTTTTTCATTTATTTGTTTCCTTTTTTTCCCTTAAAAATGACCGTAAACAAAAAAAATTAAATCTGTAAAAATGTTGACGTTTTTCGACAAGCAAACATTTTTAGGGGTCGGTATTCATTATGCTGGTTCAGGGTGCAGGGAACCAGCATAGGTAGCCTATTAATTTGCAATAAATAATGTGCGCATCGATATTTTTGTGTATGCAGTTCCAGACGTTTGTGAGAATGGCTATTATAGTCAAACGTGCACAGAGAAGTGTCACTGTTTCAATGACGCGGCTTGTGACAAAATCACTGGAGAGTGTCCTGGTAGACAATGTGCTCCAGGATTCCAAGTCTACAGTGGCTCGGTGAATTGTCAAAGTAAGTGCAAGAAGTGTCATTGCATTAATAAATACTTGTTTTGAAGCACGTGTGTGTATGTTAAAATAGCGTAGGATAATGAGACTTTTATTGCAATACCGGAGTGTACAGAGAGTGACACGAGGAAAGATAATGTGCTCATGGATTCCCACTTTTATAAGGTTATGTAACTATCTGTATGTTCGATCGGCATTTTTGACGCGTCTCCTCGATAATGTTCTGGTGAGTAATAATATGCTTGTAAATAGGCCAGGTCAACACATGTGGACATGTGAAGTGAAGGCTCAATGGTCATGTTGGAAACAAGTCTGTAGGTTCGTGCACTACTAGGCAATATGTTCCCTTGTTAATGGCATACGAGAGGGAGTGGGTGTAAGTTTAGAATACTGGGAATCCGGGAGCAGCGTGAGGAGTGCACCTGCAAAACAGTATTGTTCTTAGGGGCCATATCCAAACTCTCAAGTGATTTTATAGCGTTTTTATACCGATTTTACCCCGGTATTAAAACGGTATTTTTTCTATTGTTAAAAGCATCGGAAAAAGATCGGTGATTAACTAGAGCCTCTCTACTTATCTGGCGTTAACAATAGAACTATTGTAGTACTCTCGATGGCTCAACGCTATAAAATCACTTGAGAGTTTGGATATGGCCCCTTAACGAACATGGTGATGAACGCTTGTTACATGTACACCCTAACATATCTTGGCAGACACCATGTCCAGTTTAAATATCACAGCTATTGAAAACTATCCAAACCTTGTCTATTTTTGTCGATTCCAGATTGATTGGACTACTACCATCTGTCTCATCGTGATGTGATAGCTTCACGTCTATCTAAAGGTTAGCGCATCGCATTCTAAGATGACAGAGTAACAAAATACAAAGTAGTCCAGGATGTATTATAATGATGCTAGAAATGTCGTAGTATCGGCAACAAGCATGAGATTAAAATAAAAATTTATTATTAATAAACACCTATATGTAGATAGAAACCATGCACTTAATGTTATTCATAAAATGGCAACTTAAAGTACAATAAAAGATGATGTTGCTGAATGAAAGCTTCTATAGGGACTGATATGAACCATGAAATGTAAATTAAATGAAATATTAGCAATACACAGAAATGAACGATGCAATACGATTGCAAAGAGGACAGATATAAGTATAAGTGTGGGGTGTAGGCGAAAGGGTGTTAGAAATGTAATGGCATTCTCTATGAAAATATAAAATGATTGTAAATAAATACCACACGCGTAGATAGAAATGCCCACAGTATACTGGGGGCGATTGGGGAGAGTGCAGTTTGATGTACAATTAGGGTGTACATGGTGAGTGAAAATGGATTAGCTAGATATATCCTTTACAATTGAAAATAATCCACGTTCATGATACTCGTTGCATGCAGTTTACTTGCTTGTTTTAGAGTGACGTCACAATCATTCATTGCTATACTCTGTTTGGCTGCATGCCTCTGGACAGTGACGTAACTTAACAGGCGCAGATTTTACGCACTCGCATGTATCTTTCGTCCGCTCGTGTGTACACGCAAGCGCCTCGAGTAGGCGCGCGAGTTATGTGCTGCAATTAGTATAATGCGTGGTTACGTCACCGTCTCGTGATGACTAAATAGACTATAGCCATACTTTATCTCACCTTAATCATGTTAAAGTACGAAACTGACATTAGAGAGTATTCAGTGTATATTCAGGGGATAAACGCATTTAGTTGCGCGTCAATAAATCTTGATCGCGTTATTGTTAGCTGCAAAGAGTTCAACACTTTCTGTTACAACCGCGTTTGAAAGCGTAAACACGTAAAGTGCGCTTGCCATTGGTGGAACAGAACAGCACAACTTTGAGCCAATCAACGCACGCATCCGATTCTTATGAATTTGTATCTATGACATGTGCTGAACTTCTCTGCTGGCGACTATAATACATACTCCAGCGCATAATATTTTCGAGAGACCGATAAAACGCGGCGCGTAATAAACTGACGTCATGTAGGGGCATTTAGGTAACCTAAGGACAGGTAATCTGGGTAACTGTTATTGTGTAATGCACCTCATTAGAAACATATCGAATACAAGTTATTCGCTGTCAAATATTAGGCCTAAGTATTCGTTGTTTCACTCCAAATTTATCTTCTAAAAGAAATTTGATAATAAAAAATTGTAAACTGAAACAGGAAGGATGAGAAGTACTTCAATATGTAAACAAAAGGAATGATATAAGCGGGCTGCACCCAGCGTCCGAATTAAGGAAAAAAATCTGGTTGCCCGCCAGCCAACCAAGCAGGAAATTATGGTTGTCCGGCAGATTTTTTGGTTGCCCGTTCTGTAAAAAAATTAAATGCATGTGTTTAGTGTTTCACTTCTTGTAAAAAAATTGGTTGCCCACCGGGCAACCAAATAAGTACATGTTGGTTGCCCGGTGCTAATTTTGGGTGTCCCGGGCAACCGGGCAACCACTTAACGCGAACGCTGTTACTCATTATTATCTTTTGTCTTTTATGGTTTTCTATGTTATAGTTCATACCAGTTTAGATTTGGTATTGGCCTACTCATTAGGCCTATGATAATGAAATAATAATAATAGTATACATGTAGTAACATGATTTATATAGACCTTTGCCAGATACATTATGATGTCTCGTTTGACTATAAATAGTGCAACATTGTCAAAGATTCATGAAAATGACGCTGTTTTAATATGTCAGAATAATGTACTTTTCAATTGTGGAATTTTTAGATCCGACATTCAGAAAAGAGAAAACAAAATCATGGAACCGCAAATTCGAACAGCTTATAATTGCTCAAATGTTTCCTTGATAGATCAATATAATGTACTCAAAAGAATGTCAATGATTTTAAAGCATCTACTTTAAGGTCTAAAATAATGTTGTTGTTTTCAAGCATACGACGCGTATCACTTCGGAACTATTAGGGTATTATATGGGTTATTTCGGTCATTTAAGGTCATATTTTGGACTTAGATAGATTTTGTTTTATTTCCGGGAACGCACTAGGGTACCCAATTTGGACCCCTGATTGTCCCAATCCATCTCAGTGTTTTCATATATACAAACAAACAATACAGGGCAAAAATATCTGTTTCACTCCAGAGTTTGCCTTTTTATCAAAATTTAGCTAAATTAATAAACCTCAGTGTATTCTAGTGGGATTTGGGCATTCTTTGGCATCTAAAATTAAAATTAAGAATCGACCTACCGACCCAAAGAAATTGAGGTGAAAGGGCAACCCAACCTTCTGTTTTAGGTCTTATGTACATGTAAGTGTCCCCCACTGCTCGCCACCCAGTCAATGGCATATCACCTATAAAAAGGCCTCAATAAACCATTATGTATTCTTTACTTTTGTATTTCGAAACACTTCTACTAATATCGTAAGACAATATACTTAATACAAACTATTATATTATTGTGTCACTCTATAAGTAAATAAGATAAATATCTCTCAGCTCAGCTAAAGAAATACACACTTGATATCGAACACCAGTAATCAATGCTATATGTGTAAGCGTCCAAACATATCCTGACTTTGGTGAAAACCCAAATAGATGTTACCGGTGTGTTAGGATTTTGGATTAGAAATGCTACCGGCTTGAAATTCAGGATTCGCACAGGAGGCTGCCATAGCGAACATGCAATTATTTCAGGAAATGACTGAAAATAAGCATTAATTAACCCCGACGTGGGTGTTTCTCACGAAATTGTTCATGTTTTTTTTCTTTGCAATATTTATTAAGATTTTCACTAAAGCTTTCAGAATATGTTTGGACGTCTCCCATAAACAATATCGAGTGGTAGAAGCATGAAAACGTTTACCCACATTTTGATGAATTTGTGTGATTTTGTAGTAAAACATGAATATATTGTTTTCTTAGTAAATAAATATTGATACTACCTAAGGGGCCATATCCAAACTCTCAAGTGATTTTATAGCGTTTTTATACCGATTTTACCCCGGTATTAAAACGGTATTTTTTCTATTGTTAAAAGCATCGGAAAAAGATCGGTGATTAACTAGAGCCGCCTCTCTCCCCCTCTCTACTTATCTGGCGTTTAACAATAGAACTATTGTAGTACTCTCGATGGCTCAATTAGTGAAGCAGACAGGTGAAAGCGCGAGGAAGGTTGTGTTATTAAGCTGACCAGTGCTCTAGTTAATCACCGATCTTTTTCCGATGCTTTTAACAATAGAAAAAAATACCGTTTTAATACCGTGGTAAAATCGGTATAAAAACGCTATAAAATCACTTGAGAGTTTGGATATGGCCCCTAAGTATATTTTGATGGTAAATATCTTATGATATCTTGAAGGTCCAGTTGCTTAACTGTTCAAATAATTCTCTTTTAATGGACAAAATTAACTCAACAACTTTATAATGCTCCAAGCTCTTGATATAACCATTTTGTTCATTAAAAATAATCGTGAAGTTGTTGATAATCATTAATAAAATGTTTACCTGTTCTATACTAGCGTTCTCATCACTACTTTATACTAATGTATATAAGCTGGAAGAATTTATCTGGTTTTCAAATAGCCGTGTGTCTGATTCTATTTGCTTTCACAATACAGAAATACTAAAAATTGAGTTACTTTACACAAAATAGAGAATGTATTACTTTGTTCATTAAACTGAGCCTAGTTATAAAACAATTGTACACAAATTTCCCAAATATCAGCCGATAAGTGTTGCCCATGATACCTTTTAAAAAAGCTTTTCGCTTCGCTCTGGTTGTCATGGTAACCAAGCAAGGCCAACAATTGGCTAAATACGGGAACACCAATAACTCAAAATCTAAATAACCAGCTGGTGTCATATTTGGGGGATAGGTGTATAAGAACAGTACGCATAACATAATATGTCTCCGTAATTTTGGAATGGTTGCCATGGTAACCATGCCGCAGCCAATCAGTGGATTTCACACCGTAATTTAAAAACGAAAAATATATTTTATAAAATCTCTTCATTATTTTGTAGACAATACTCTTCTTAACATCTGTCATGTCTGTGCCAAATATATTTTGAGTTATCGTTGTTTCCGTCTTTAGCCAATCAGAGGCCCTGCTTGGTTACCATGGCAACCAGAGCGAAACCAAAAGCGTTGTTCAAAGCTAGGCATCATGGGCTACAATATGGTATATAACACTTGTCGGCTATTATATGGGAATATTGTGTAAAATTGTGTTATGACCTAGGCTAAATCAGACTCAACCCCCCTGCCTTTCAAATACGATTGATTGATCTAGGAAGCGGAATTAAAAGTTGTGTCATTCTTTTCACAGAAAGTATCAATGCGCTTCTTCGAATTATAGTTACTTTAATTGGAGCACATTGAAATGTTAAAAAGTTTGACTTTTGATAAGGAAGCTCTGTTCTTAGGAATATGTTCCTACCTTTGTGAGTTTATTATAGCTACCTCAAAGCTCGAGCTTTAGATAATTTAATCTGAATTAAACAGTGATTTTAGAACATCCTTTCCCTGAAAGTGATACAAATCGTTATCGTTGAATAGAAAATAAATTCAGACAAACAGCATTTGATGAGAATAATGACATGGAACATGTGTAATACGTTCTACTCCGTCCATCTAATACTGTGCAGTGACGGCAGCATATTTAATGATCGATGCAACATTTAAGCGCGAACGACGCTTTTTGTCAATTATATATTGCGTGGGTGCTTACGCCAGCGCATTGCAGTCGGGCGTACGACTGAGATGCGATCATCAGAATACGCTCTGACGTCACTGAACAGAGTTAGATGAATGAGGTACATAGGCACCGATTACGCAATTGAAAGATAAATGTTTATTTAATGTATTTGTTCTTGTAAGGGTTATGATGTGACATTAAAATTGAAAAAGTCTTAATGAAATAAACTATATTTTGTCATGCTTATTACATATGTGTGATATATATCGTCTGCTAAGTTAAATACAGCCCTCAAAGGAAGTAATTTGCAAGGTATAAAATCCGATATTGTTCACGAAGATCGGTAAATAAAAAATGCTACACCGAAAAGAATGAGTCAAAGTGCAACTTTCATTTTCACACTTTGGTTTTGAACATGCATGATAATGTGACAGATACATGTATGATGGGGCTGCATTGATAATGTGAAACATTCGCATTCCACATCTTAGGGACGCACCATTAGATTTTCAGGGGGGGGGGGGGTAGGAAGTTTTCGGAAGAAAAAAAATTCCCCCTCTATGCAGGCCAAAAAAAAAAATTCACCCCCTGAAGAGTAAAAAAAAAAAAAAAAAAATTCTACCCCCACCTAACTCAATATGAATGGATACATTAAAAAAAAAAATTCGCCGCCTCTGGCGGCGCAAAAACAAAAATTCACCCCTTGCGGCGGCCAACAAAAAAAAAAAATCCCACGAACCCAACTTCCTACCCCCCCCCCCTGAAAATCAAATAGTGCGTCCCTTACAGTCCACCGATGAGTTGTCGCTACCAGTTTAGACCTATTCAATAATCTGCCTCTTAACAATTTCCACGCGGTCATTAGTTTTACCATACACAACACATATTTTTCAGAAACCTTTCACAATTTTCAAAGTCTATCTCAAGGATTACTGAACCAATACAAGGCATGTTTGTACTTATTTCAATGCATTTCTCATGGTGATTCCAAATTTGATAATGATATTAAATAATGTTGACATTTTTGAAACATTTTGTGAAATTTTGGAAAGCATGGAAAGCGTTAAGACACCGAGGCTGCGTGTAGAAGAAAACGGACTTTTGTTTTGGACACATATAGCTCTGCTAATATTCAGTCGTCAATCTTCACGTGTAATATCTCAAATTAAAGAGAAGAAATGTATAGAACTTTTACGTGGAAGTTAATAGCATATTTATTACCAGGTATAAGTTACTTTTGGAGGACTGTATATCCAAATTTCATACAAAACTATTTAAACTACAACTCTTTGAGGTCGGTTTCATTCAGATTTATCTTCTCCTAGATATTTATTAAGAGTACGCTCATATTCTAATATTCGATATTAAAGTTTTCAAACTTAAAGGGACACAAAGTGGTGTTGAAATTTTGTTTTCTTAAATTAAATTACTTCAGAATTCAAGATGAACATTCAAAATTACCATTGGTGTCGTTTCTTATCACAAAAACACTACAAAACTTGATTAAAAACAATACCATCGCTAGTTAATGAACAGACGACGCTGGACATAGGCGTATTCACGAGTATTCAGGTTAAAATATGCGAACGAGGTTACCTGATCAAGTGAATGGGACGACCGCTTAACAACGGTTTAAATTCAAAAAATAGCATTTACAATTGGGATGATTAGCCATCCCGAACGGTTTTGGATTGGAAAAATTTTCTTCTAACCTATGATGAATTTTATGGGGTCATATAATCAAAATCCATTGTTACATTGAAACCAACGGAAATTCAAAATTAACGGCCGTTCGTAGCCACCGTCGTCTGTTAATGAACCTTTTCTTAAAAACGCCCTCTATGTAAACATGGTTCGTGTTATGTATCACGCGCGCTGCAGGGGACACTGTCTGACGTAAAATGCTGATCGCGGCTCGATCAGCATTTTTGAATGACGTTTTGTTGTACAAAGAGGGCTGATTTTTCATAATCCTTATATATAGGTGTAAATTCATACATGTAATATAATTGTAAACATATACCAATCCAAGTTTTTATCATAATTGAGGGCGCAGCCTCCAACACATCTCTAGTGTCTCTTCAATAAAAACGAATGTGTGTGTTACAGAAAAATGCCAGAAAGATAAATTACTTGAAACTAGTTGAATATTCCAAAACAAATACTTGGTAAAAGTTGATATCGAATAAAAGGTGTACTAACATTGAAAATTATTTAATAATTCTGCCACGAGATTGTAAATACCTCCTGCAGTTTTTGAGTATTATTAATACCCTGTAAAATCACTAGTTTCATGACGTACAAAGTTCGTCCCCGTGAGCTCAATCATTGTACGAGCGTAGAATACTCTTTAGTACCGCTTCCAATCACTGTAATAAGGTTAGGTCATTCTATTATAACACTATCTAGATCACAACGATCCGTCATTTTAGTCGAGAATACAGAATGCCGCAGCATTCAATGGATGGTTGTTTTTTATCATAAGAATCGTGGAAAAAGAGTACTTTAGGTCCCATATTCTGGACTGTACTGGTATCGTCCGATCGTCCGATACCGGTACAAAGTCAGTGCTCCAGTATCGGCCGATACTGGCACATATATCGTTCAATACTGGGACAAATCTCACTGGTATCACGTGTACCAGTATCGCGTTCCAGTATCGCTCGATACTGGAACACAATTTGGTATTTGGTATTTCTTCTCATGGGATGGTTTCAATATATACTACATACTGTTATACTGTACACAGCGCCCTATATCGGGCATTAACGGTACAGTGCCGTTCTGAAACCTAGGGACATGAGTTTTTTGTGTACACAGACCGGGATGATCCCCTACTCTTTACGAAGGAGTCTGTGACCTTTTAACGTGCTCGGATTTTGCTCTTCCGATGCACGAGACCACCATTTATACGTGACTTCCGAACCACGAGGCAATTGAGACTAAGTACCTTGCCTAAGGATACAAACATGTTGGCCGTAGCGGGGCTCGAACTCACAACCTTTGTATTGTGAGACCTGCGATCTATCCACTAGACCACACACGCTCTCATCGATCAATCAATTATCTTATTTTGGCATAATTCTAGTAGGTATACCCTTTACCACCATAAAATGCATGTGAAATGTATTATAGTATGAATTGAAATTAAATCGAACTGAATTGTTATTGAATTGACAAATCAGATATTCAAATTGTATTGCTTTTTTCCATAAAAAACTCTAATTTGAATAATTGGCCTCTGAAGAAAATCTAGATCTCAGATTTGAAAAGAGTACTGGTACTCATCTGATAGACATCGATTAAAAAACTATTCGTTTGTGTTTGCTTAATTATGCTTGTTTGTTTGTTTTGTGGGGGTGTAACTTTTGTGTGTTTGTATTTGTTTATGTTTGTCGTGGTGTTTGTTTGTTAATTTGTTTGTTGAGGTGGTTGTTTGTTTGGTCGTTGACGAAATGAATATAGTCAAGCATAAATAATAGAGTCATTTTCGACTTGTTATAATATCTTTTTATTATAGAATACCCAACTTCAATATAATTAACAACATGCAAATGTTTTTAACAAGTGAAATATATAATACCACGCAATATTAGTTAATACCATGATGAATATATTTACATAATATTATTAAAAAAACATTGTTACACATTAAATAACATGATAGCAGTCTATCGTGAGATAGCATACAGACTTCCAACTTATTTCTAGACACTATTGCAGCACGAGTTGACCATTATAATGTCAGACTCAGACCCAATCGATCAAAATCCACACGAGGGCTTGTAAGAATCAGAAAAAGTTAATATAAGGGATTTTCCAGCATGTTTGAAACATTTCGGGAAATGCTTCAGATCAAATTGTTATTTAGACAATTTACTGAGTGTTCCAGATAAATGTCATTGTTAAATTTCTCGAATAAAACACTTCAGTTGAATCTAACGTTAAATATAATAACTCCATAATATTTAATAATGTAAACCCTTGTCTGTGTAATACACAGCAATATTACGTCAATTGGCACAGAGATGGCTGTATATACATATATATACATATATATTACCTGTGCATGAAACTGCCAGTTACTATGTATAAATAATTCTTAATTTATTGCTTGTTTTCAACATATTACGCTCTTCTTAGGAATTGAGCACTTTTGATACGGGCAGTGCATCATTTTGATAATTTATTATATTACCTTTATATACAAATAAAAAATATGTATAGCATAATAACGCTATCAATCATTTCCATCGTACATTTTGTACAATGTACTTAATAATACTTACACTATAGTCGGATTTATAATTGAACGAACGCTTTGAAGCAGCGTATTGCGTACATTGCGTGAAGCGCGCACAGCTATTAGCGTGATAATTTCGGACGCGATCATCTTTATGCTGCGTGCGTGTTGTTCGTTTAATTATTAATGTGACTATGGTTTATTTCATTACCAGATCATCATGCTGTAAACATTTAAAAAGTCAGACACCTTTAACAATTTCCACGCGGCTATTAGTTTTACCGTATACAAAACAGATATTTCAGAATCCTTTCCCAACTTTCAAAGTGTATCGCAAGGATTACTGAACCGGCATATTTATATAATATTGGATGGCTTTGAGGGTGATACAATATTTTTTAAAGCGAGTGCAATATTTTCTTGTATCACCCGAAAATAAGACATCCAATATTATTATTATTATTTATATCAGGCTTTTACCCATGCATTGCGTGTTGATTTAATTGTATTTGCAGAATCTTTGTTCCGCAAAAGTTCGTTAAAATCATCATCACTTAGAGAAGCGAATCTCCCGGGAGTCTGCTGCGGTTCCGACATTTTGCAAACTTGTTGATTTGATGTTTTGGTAGTGGTTCCCCACGTCAGCCTGCTTCATTAAGACGATAACACGTATTTGCGAAACCCATGCAATCAACGAAAATTAGTCTCGACTGCATGCTTAATAAACGCTAAGTTGCGTGAGCTTCTTTGTATACAAGACGAATATTCGTAACGAGCAAATAATGGGTATGAGACTAAAAAATATTGGACGGCAATATTTTTAGAATATTGGATGCATCCGGGTACTTTGGTTAAACAATATTGAATACACAGTTTTATTGTACCGTTAAAAAGCCTGATATAAATAATAATTGTACTTATTTGAATGATTTTTTCATGGTGATTCCAAATATGATGATGAAATACAATAATGTTTGCATTTTTGAAAGATTGTGTTTTTTGGGATTGTCGTCTGCAGAAGACTGCTGCGTGGAAAGTGTTAAAGGTATAGATGAGGTGACCATTGTTTACATTTAGGACGCCCTCTGTTGATTTGAGACAAATCACACCGGGCAAGAGTTCCTATAGTTTACATAGGCCAGATCAGGTTTTCTAACTAGATTGTGGTGTCACAGCAAATTGTTATCAAAACTGTCTTTAAACTTGCTTAGGAATGCTATAAGCTATCGCATTTCACACAAAAAATTAAAAATAAATGAGTTTTACAATTCATTAGAAAGAAATTTCATGTTGTCTTCATTAACTTTACTGTATATTCTGCCTGACGGGAATCAACAGAGGGTTTCCCATTTGTAAATACTTGACGTCACCGGTCACACCATCTATAATGTGATCTTTCCAGGGAACGCTCTCAACATCGAAAACAAAATTGAAAGAAGATTTTCTTGCGGATTTACATTTCTGATCATAAATCGTACATACATTCCAAGTTACAGGGCGATACGATTCTTAATTACTTCAAAATCATGATTTTAGAGTGAAAATAAACTGTCGGATAACACCGACAGTTTATATTTTCACTCTAAATTCACTCTAAAACCATGATTTTGAGGTAATTAGGAATCGTATCGCTCTGTAACTTGGAATGTATGTACGATTTATGATCAGAAATGTAAATCTGCAAGAAAATCTACTTTCTAAAAAAAATAATGAATAGAGGGCGCCCTCTGGAAAAGATCACATAATATACCTTTAAAGGCTTCTGAACAAAATTGACCATATCATTGATTAACTAAATCATTTTCTTAGAAAAGTTACAATTAAAATATTGCAAATGTGTAGTTGGAATTCAAATTAATATCGAATCTTATAATTTTTTCAAAAGTTCACTTTGCAATTCATTCACACACGATCATTATTAAAATATAAATTAAATCACATCATGTTACCATCTACATGTACATACGAATTGTAAACACGAATTATATCGTAGGCTATATTTTCTGACTAGCCACCGAATAACATCATGAAAGCAAATATTTATCACCTTTAATGTTAGGAAATTTCATGTTCCTTCAACATTTCTAGCGCAGTTTTAGTAACGTTTTTTCTAACTCGCTTAAAGGTGTATGTTCCGATCACTTTTTTGGAGCTATGACTTTTTTCACATCAATATATTTTGATATCAGAAGAATCCCCATATTTTTCTCATTATGTCTGTAAAATCATAGGGACCAGAAATGTTCCATTTATAAATTATAGGCTAAAATGTGGTGAATTACTGCCAAAGGTGGTACCGCCAACCAGTTGGTGTATGACTCAATGGGCAAATGTTATGTGACCTTGTGCTGCTAAAAATAGAACCGCTGGAGTTATGCAACTCAAACTTTGGAATGCGACACTTTTAAAGATGACCTTTCATATAAAATAGAAAACATCAAGTTGAAAATCGGGCCCGCGGCAATCGGAACATCTACCTTTAAATTATTGTGTTACAAAGCACAATGAATATGGATAAGTTGTTGATGTTGCTGTAATGAATCAAAACATTTTAACGTTGGCACAATAATTGCACGATGTGTGTAGTCGATAAATACATTACGGCGTCCCAATTTACAATGCGTTTACAGTTACATTTAAAAAATCATGTTTTACCAACAAAATCTACTGATCAAAGTCATTATACCGATCTATTCCGTCATTTAACCATTGTCATTAAATAATATTGACTTGATGTTTAATATTACTTAGGGACGCACCATGGCCTGAAAAAATGTTTTTTTCCCGGCAAGCGATTCCAAATTTCCCTCCAAAATGGAATGCATTTCTTAATGAAAGAGTAACATTTCCCTCCAAATGCCAAAATTTCCCTCCAAATGCTCAAATTTCCCTGCAAGGAGCTTTCTGTATTGCCTACCTTTTCAGCCTGTGGACGCACCATTAGATTTTTCAGGTGGGGGGTAGGAAGTTTTAAGAAGAAGAAAAAATCCCCCCAGATCAGTAAAAAAAGAAAAAATCTACCCCTACCAACTCAATATGAATGGATACATTAAAAACTTACGGCGGCACAAAAAAAACCAAAATTCCCCCCCGAACCCAACTTCCTACCACCACCTCCCCCCTGGAAATCTATTGGTGCGTCCCTTATAATCATTGCAAGATACGTGATGTGCGGCACAAATTAACAATAACAAACCACAGTGGTGCGCAAACGCGGTTTGTACATGGCACAAGTGAGCTTGAGCCTCGATAGGGTCGGGGGGGGGGGGGGGGGGGGGGGGGTAGGGTCAAAAAAATTCGCACGGTCACAACATTTCGCACGGTCACAACATTTCGCACGGTCACACAATTTCGCACGTTCACAAAATTTCGCGCGGTCACAAAATTTCGCACGGTCACAAAATTTCGCAGTACAAAAAGCACAACAGTCAAAAATTTGTTGACTGTTGTGCTTTTTGTACTGCGAAATTTTCTTTCTTTCTTTCCTTCATTTTCTTCTTTTCTTTCTTTCAACTTTTTTCCTCCTTTTCATTTTTCTTTTTCCTCCCTTTTTCCTTTCTCTCTCTCTTTTCTTTCCCTTCCCCCCTTCTTTTCCTCTTTTCCCTTCCCCCCATTTTTCCTGGTGGGTAGGTTTAAATTTCCTGCTGAGCACCTTCAGAGGGGGCACTGTGCCCTCCTGCCTCCCTCCGGCTGTTACGCCACTGCATGTTATGCACATTAATACCGAGTGAGACCACCGCCACCGAAGCTACACATTTTAAAAGATTGTGATGCGCGACCACTAAACTTGAGTTTACGGGTGCTACCTGCCCTCTCACTCAAAACGGTCATGTATTGCCCATTGTACGTAACGGAGGCTCGACCTTAAGTGATCGTCGGAAAGTGATACAGTCAAACCCCGGGTTATACATTACATACGTCAGCGTCATCTCCCATCTGACGGCTATCCTCCGTATCTTTCAATGGTAATGTGGTTCCATTTCGTGCTTTTTCAAACCAATATACAATCCTGACTCCTCCCGGAAATCTTCCGAAAGCTCTAAATAACCCTGTCGATTGGCAGTTATGGCCGACACGGACGCCCTCACTGATTGCGTCCTGTGATTGGTTCGAGTAAGTTCGAATTCACAAGTGGGATATTCATAATTGGTTTTAGACGACGCTCTTTCTCTGGCACCCCGAACAAAGTTCGATGTTGCCGAGCGGGAAAATCTAGAGATCTTTGATAGTCTGTCGCACTCGGATTTCTGAGAACGTCTGTGGCTATAGAACGGATTGTTGATTCCAGTAGCGTTTGGATCGCAATAACTGTAGTAAGCGTCTAATTTTGTTTCGTCTAATTTTGTTTTCTGCATTGCGATTGTATCGGGTTCATCCTGCTTCAGTTGTTTGACAGAAATACGTTCGTACAGAGGCTCCTTCATGGAATTCACAACAGCTATGGGTTTTCTACCTATCTTAGGTTTACGCATAGACGGTGGTTTACGTCTGTTTTCCGTTTTTATTGGTAGATGTCTCGGAGCAGCTTGTGGTTTAAGTTGCTTTGGCCTTTGAACTGTGCTTGTTTGCGTACTTGCGGTTGATGGCGGTATTTCTAGAAGTTAAAAAGACAATTATCAATCAATCAATCAATTAATCAATTTGAAATACTTAGTTTAAAGAACACGTCGTTTGGTACGATAAATGTATGGGCTAAGTTAATAAATAGTCCTATTATACTCTATTTTTCTACAGGCGCATGCGCAGCATTCAAGCACGTGTGTTTACGCACGGGTCCGCACAGGTGTTTTCGTGCGCATGAGGTTACGACATTCGCGTAAACTTACGCGAGTTCAACCTCTCCCCCCCCCCCCCCAAAAAAAAAAAAACCGGTGCAATGGACATCCGTGATGCGCAGTCACCTCGACCTCACGGCTCTGATTGGTTTAGCCTGAGACTAAAATACTAGTCTCAGGGTTTAGCGGTATGTTGTGAGTTTTCAAGCATGCGTGCGCAGCCTGATCGAAGTGCGCCCGCGTATGTCGAACTGTGGCCAGGAAATTATGTGCCGTAGATCCATTAGTAAATGACTTAGGGAAGACGTCAAAACTCGACCGCCCGTTGACCACCGGTTACTTTCGGTTCCGCCCGGTTCTTTCAGGTCAAATGTTTTACTGGTATATGAATATTCACGCATGCAACACTGAACAACCGCCGGTTGACTTAATGCCGTAACCGGACCAATTTACACTATCAATCTGTTACTTTGCGGTCATAATAATAATAGTATTGATTTTAAAAAGTTGATTGAGCTATAAACAGATTGAAAAAGCCAACCCCAGCGAAAATCAATAGCTGTATTGTACTGGTTGTCAACTGAGACTTGAGAGCCCATTACTTCAAGATGTTATTGCTCACGCGTGTGACGAGGCGCTATCAACCCGTCGTGTTCACCAGAGTGTAACTACTGACCTCATTATGTGTGTATATTATAACAGACAACACGTTTTGTGAGAACCGGGCGGAATCGGGCGGAACCGGGCGGAATCGGGCGGAACCGGCCGTAACCGGCGGTTGCCTGGCGGTCGAGTTTTGACGTAATCCCTTAGTTACTGTCACTGTCTCGTGATAGATAGATAAATAGACTATAGTTCAATTCATTAAAACTAGCATATGGGATGACAAAGTAAAGTGCTGATAATGTCCAGTATAAATTGAAACTTCCGGAAATTGTATTATATATAAAAATATTGTAAGAAAATGAAAACATTCCCAACTATTTAACTATAAAGTTGAAAAAATAAGTTAAATTAAGTTGAAAAAATAAGTTAAATTGAATGATTGTTGACGCCTTGACGCCTGCCATGCCCAATCAAGCCAATACATTTTAGCACGCGTTCCAGTGCATACACCATTTACAAACCCATAAACTAATCCTTTTCGAAGGCAATGTACATGTACATTTGCGTATACGAGTAATTATTATTTGAGTTTTCTAGTCTTCAAATTTGTTCTAAATTGACGATTTCTAGGGTAAATTCAAATGAAAGAATATAAAAGTATGTTGTGCAGTGATAAGCCTAAACCTATTTTCCTTCTTTTCAGCCTTCACATTAACCCTTTCCACCCGGCAGGCGTCTGCAGACGACATTCCAAAATGTTTCAAAATATTTGGAATCACCATGAGAAATGTATTAAAATAAGTACAAACATGCCTAGTATTGGTTTAGTAATCCTTGAGATAGACCTTGAGAGTTATGAAAGGTTTCTGAAAAATTTGTTTTGTGTATGGTAGAAATAATAGCCGAGTGGAAAGTGCTAAGCACTCTCATTTGGCGCCTTGTGAAGATGGGAATGATTCAGGGTAGACTAGTTCCCCACATCCCTCTATCATTCTTCATATTGAGCGATCGTATAGATGCCAGGCCATGTGTATATAGTGAAAACAGGAAGGGTCCAGTTTAATTCTTACCAGAGTTATTGTGGTTCATGTTTTGATGCTTCTGGTTGATTGGGTTGGAAAAAAAAGCGCTGGAAAAAAGAAGAAAATAAAGAAGAAGTTATTGTATTGTCAATTGACATTTCAAAAGACAACTTCTTAAAGTTCTAGACATGTTTGGACACCAACAATGCCCAAGCTATCTCTACATGTGTTTTTCATCAACTAAATATGATTAGGATTTTGGTTATGACAATCACTGAATGTGCTATTTTGTTTAAAAAGTTATGGTAGTAACTTCTCGAACAGTTACTCCTAGGCCAAAGAAGATTTCTTGATGCACCCCAGGATGCTTCACTTTCATCACATGACCACTGATTTCTGTCACCAGTGTCTACTGGTTCCCATTGACATTACAGTGCAAGGAAATGCTTATAAAGTTATTTAAAACGAGGGTCTTTAAGAAAATCCTGTTGCAAGTGATATGATTGATGTATCTTTAATACAGTCCTCTCTTGATTTTCTTAAAGACCCTATATTTTTATAAATACAAGTTTTAGTTGGTATTCAAATTCTTTCATATTTGTGGCAAAGTTTACCCTATCTGCACCATGCATTACTATGGTAGAGGTCAGACGACCTCCAGCTGTTAATTACTTTAACACATGTGTGGTACTGTTTGTTTTTGGTGATAAGGCCCTGCGGGTACTGTAGGGGCGCTAAGCATTATGGGGTACATCAAGAAATCTTCTTTGCTCCTAGGCCATGATGTGTCACTGTATAATTTAAAAGGATGTGGTGGGATTCCATGACCTATTCGTAGTTGGACCTTTCCCAACGCGAGAGGGGGTATATAAATTAATAGTTCTTTATTTGTTTATCGTGAACGTTCCAATTATGAACTAGTCTATAAGTTGGCGCCATTTATATACACATTGAAAAAAGTATCGCACCACTTGTTGAAAAGTGCAAATGTGGCCTCGAATTTTGCCACCATGGTGATATTAAGGATCATTTGTTTGCGTAAGCTGTCCAACAAAATGTTATGCAATAAAAGGGCCACATTTTAGTTTGTGATGTAATCGATGTAATGTTTTTCAAGGCCAAAGGGAAAATGCATGAAACAAGTTTGGGTATAACGCGATTGAGAGGCCCAATGATTAATCTCTATAGTTGTAATCCTTGGTAACACATTCAAGTCTTCCAAGGTCAAAGGTCATCTGGGATCAAATTTCAAAAGTTGCCCGATTGTCCTCAAACATGAAAAAACTCCCTTTTTCGTACGCCCAACGGTTATGGGGTCAAAGGTCAAAATAGGTCAAATTTAAAACTAGTTCTAAATGACGAAAGCAATATTGCGGAAGTGTTGACCTAGGTCAAATAAATTTTAAAAAATCAACGGTGACCTCTTCGTATATGCTGAATTTATGAGCAACAAAAAATGGCATGTTTGGACTCATTTACTGCATTGTAGCCTATAACGTCTAAATGGAACATTTTTTGCGCCAAATACAGAACAAATATAATGAATATTTTAAGTTTTTAAAGTCTATTCAATATCGAGTTATACCCAAACTTATTTCATGCATGTTTCCCCTTGGCCTTGAAAAACATTAGAGCGATTATGTCACAAACTAAAATGTGGCCCTTTTATTGCATAGCATTTTGTTGGACAGCTTACACAAACAAATTATCCTTAATATCACATAATGGTGGCAAAATTCGAGGCCACATTTGCACTTTTCAACAAAAAAACAGTGGTGCGATTCTTTTTTCAATGTGTATATTTTGATCATATTATATCACAAAAGCATATGGATGTTCTTTGTATGACCATCATATACATTTGAGAAAGCATTCAGAAGACGCTTTTTCGATTTACTGCCGCATGAAAGTGCACACAAATTACTAAAGTAAAGAGTCCAATTTGTAATTTGTGACGCGATCAAGAGGAATGAGTCGGATGTCGACCCTGGTCGAAAATGAGTTTTTAATACAATTTTAAAGAAGACACCTAGAGCTTTCAGAAACTGAAAACCCCATGTCAATACGACGTTTTGTTCCAAAGTTATGTCAAATTGTATACATGAATTTCCATCAAAACTTATGTAAGCCGCCATTTTGAATTGGCCATATCTCAATTTGGGATTCCCCGACATCCGACTCATTCCTCTTGATCGCGTTACAATGGCCCGGAGCAGGTGTGTTATTCACCTTTGATTTTCCGAATTTTCTATGGAATCGAGCTTGGTGAGTCGGTTGTAAACGAAATAACAAAGAAATCTTCTATTCTACAAGACATTCATGCAAGATCCTCACCTCTTAGATGTATCCCGTCTCTGAAAAACGACCCACACTAAAGCTATGGTGAGTAGAACGGCCACTACAATCACGGCCCCCAATGATGTGCCCAAAACAACCGGGTTCATAAATCGAGACGGCTCTTGCGTCAACATTTCGGTTGTAATCGGTATGAAGGTGTCGGTGACGGCATCGTCAAAACGAAATCTAGGATTCACGTCACTGGTGGTCAAAGTCGCGGTGGTTTCCATAACATAGGTTGTCGTCAGATTAACCATTGGGGATGTCATTGGGGTAGTCGTGATGATTTCTTTGATCTCTGTTAAAACAAAAATGAACCAATTAACTTGAATATATCTACGGGTAATTTTCCTATAATTTGTGATCTATTTTCGTTTTCTAACATATTTTATTTCAATACAGTTTTAAAACAAATTTGATAAACGTCTGAAAAATGTTTTTGATATTGTCTCTTATGCTAGACAATTGCATTATTTCTCCAAAATGTTTACATTTGTGATCGGGTAACCTCTTCGGCATTAAGATTAATGCAGACGACTAAACCGGAAGTAGATATTTCATTTGTTTACACGTGACGTCTCTTTCCATCGAATTTACATTTTACTAATTTGGTCGATGGTCCGTCCGTTGGTTAACTTTCTAAGCAGAATCGAGTGCAATCTTTAACTGCAACATGGTACTTCAACCACTGGCTTACACTAGTATCGCAATCTAGGAGTTTCGATTTCGTCATCATTTGCCTTAATAAATCCCTATTTGTTACAACTTGGAATGTATGATAATCTGCAAGAAAATCTACTTTCCAAAAAAATCATGAATAGAAGGCGCTCCCTGGAAAAGATCACGAAATATGCCTTTAATTGAACAACGTGTTTACTTACGATAACAGACTCCAGACATAGGATCGCAGTCCATTGTAAGCGTGGCACAGGTACACGTTTTGGCGCAATTCCTGCCAAAATTGCCGGGGCCACATTCTTCGATACAGCTGTAATTGAAGAAGTATAGAGAAAAAAACCTTTTGAGTTTTCTGTAGCCTCCACTTCCCCTCTCTCGACATACTTAAATCAGCAATATACAATTTATTTATTTTTAGTGAACGCGCCTTTATTCGTTTGATGTCGCACTGAAACCTTTATTAGGTATGAATGTAATCATGATTCTTCATAAATATCACAATTCCTCCAAGATTAAAACCATAACTGAATTTTTTCTTTTCTTCCTCAAAATTGGTAAATTCAACAACTTCACATCGTGCTGATCTTTTCTCATCACAAGATAACGTTTATCTGGCATTTTAACCCCTGGGCACTACCGGCCTATCTTACAGTGGTTCTGATTGGTTAATTAAAAGATATAATCATTTTGATGACCAATTACAGTTTTGCTTATAAATATGTTATGCTAATATTTTTGAAAATTGTAATTATTCTAACGATGTCTCTGATTGGCACAATAGTTGACACATTCTAAATTTCAACCAATCGGCCGGTAGTTCTCAGGGGGTTAAGGTGTTGCAGCATCTTTCATCAGCGGATTAATGACTCGAGCTAACTACCGTGACCTTTGAAAAACGTGACATCTTATTCGGGTCATAGACTAGGCTATACTATTAGTGATTTGTTTTTGCCATATAGGCTAATGGTTCCGAGTCCAAAAAAAAATTGGTAACAAATTGGTATATGTTTGTGAATCTTTGTATCTATAGATCAGGCTTTCTCAACTAGATTTACTGATGCGCCACATTTTAGTAACCAACTTGTTGAAGCTCCACTTGGTCATATTTTTGTAGAATTTACAATGACAAAATTCCCTTTATAACATTAATTTCAAAATCTTTTAACATATGTGGGCAGCATAAATAACTAATATTACTCTTTTGAGGGCACGTGCGCGCGTAGCGCGAGAAATATTGCTGTATTTATACATCTGACCGTCATAGGCCAATGAAATCTGGCTCTATCATGATATGATATTTTTTAAATTTTAAATGTTAACCACTCTCGCGCCACTTAGGATGCCTTGATGCGCGACAAGTGGCGCGCGCGCCACCAGTTGAGAATGCCTGCTATAGATACTTCATTTCGTCAGATGTTTTTAAGTACAATTGGTTTGTCATTTTTCGACCTACCTTGGGCCTAATCGTCCCTTGGGGCAAAAACACCCTCCATTGATGGGATCGCATCTGCCATTGGGGCAGTCACATCGCAACTCACACTGTTCACCATAGTAGCTTTCCGGGCAAGCCGTTTCACAATGCGCCCCTATCCAACCGGCGGGGCACACGCACGAACCATCTTCTGCTAGACATACCCCCTTGTTGAGGCATGTGCAGATATTCCTACAATCCGACCCGTATGTTCCCCCTGGACACGGTTCGGTACAATAGCGCCCTCTCCAACCCGGGTTACACCGGCATTTGCCGAGTTCTCGGTCACAACTCGCCTCGTGATCGCACAGCAAGCAATCAAACGGACAATCATGTTTTTTGCACCGTTGTGTGCAGACTTTGCCCGTCCATCCCTTTTTACACAGGCATTCTCCGCTGATCGGATCACAAACGCCGCCATTCCTGCACAAAGGGCAACGCTTCGCACAGCCGATTCCGTAGGAATTTTTGCCCACGGCGCAGGTGGTTTCGCATAGATTTCCCGTCATACCCGTTGGACAGAAACAATCACCGGTCACGTGATGGCAACCGAGCTGTATTTGCCCGCCACATTGGCACGTAAATCGACATCCGGGTCCATATGTATGAGGTGGACAACCTGTTGAAAGAATCAAAATACAAAACATTGTAGATGATTTAAAAATCCTTCAAATTAAACATTTTTTACACAAATTAGACATAATTGTCCTATTGTTTCCAACAATTGGCAATACAAAATAAATACAAACCTAGAAAATGGGTTTTACATTAATCCTAATACATGATGTAATTTGGTTGTGTATTGTTTGTTGTTTTTATATGGATTGTTGTATTAGGGCCTTTATCTCCATTTTAATGTGACCCGTTGCATCATCATGTATCTATACAAACGTGATACAATATGGATGTTTCATGACGTCGATGCGCATTCCAGATATTGTAGCGCATGCATAGTAACTCCAATGGTAGTCTTTGTCAAAGACACCTTGCAATACTACCTGTCAAGCGCCGAACGAAGCGAGGCGTATTTTCATAGAAGGCGCTCACACTGTTTTAAAAGTAGTCGCCACAAAGCCTTGATGAAAGGCCATACTCCAATGCAAGATGGTTTAAATATGTACGATCAAAGAAGAATAGCAATCCTGGCGAAGAAATGATGCCCTTACGACTAGAAATAATGCGATGACATCATCCACAATTTCATAGTAGGGATAAGGTATCGGAGTTCTGTGTATTTGCTTTTATTGGATAATCATTGGATTCCCACGAGATTTGTGTCTGTCATGCAGTTGTTGAAATGTTGATGTACGCACGTCACATGATGTTTACCTCGCGTAAAAGTACGCGAGAGTCAACCTCACCCCCAAATTGGTGCAACGGACATCCATGGTGCGCATCACATCCGGTCGACCTCGCGCTCTGATTGATCCCCGGAAAATGTGTGAAGTTGTCAAGCACGCGCAGTGGGCTGATCGGAGTGCGCCCGCCCCGCATGTGTCTGGCCATGGTCATGATTATGGTGTCTACCCGCTAGTCATAAGGGTCGCTAGTCATAACGTGTATTTTCCTATACCACGAGTGCGCTAGTCATAAAAGTATCTTGGTTAGGGTTAGGTTTAGGGTAGAGTTAGGATAGGTTTAGGGTTAGGTCTAGAGTTAGGGGTAGGGTTAGGGTAGGGTATGGTTATGGAGAGTTAGGGTTAGGGTAGGATTAGGTTTAGGGTTAGGGTTTATGACTAGCAACCCTTATGACTAGTGACCCTTATGACTAGCGACCCTTATGACTAGCGATTTTGACCCCATGATTATATGTGCCATAGGTCCATTGACTCCTATAGTCCAAGCTAGAGACCACATAACCTTGTTTTGTTTTTATAAACAAAATTGTTCACAGTTTCTAGACCAGCTCTGGAATGGATGGCATACCAGCAGTCTTCCACAAGGTGTTCTGAAAATATTATGGATGATAATAAATACGACCATTAGGAGACAGGAGGATCAACGTTGGTCACCGTGGTGGTGCATGCCTTGCCACCTCTTTCCCCGCATGCATGTTGTGTAGAGAACCTTCAAAATTCCTTCCATAGAGTGTGGCTACATATTGCAAACATGAAGCTATCACCTTATCCATGAGACGGATAGATCCCCAAAACTGTAGAGGTTCAGTGAATGTTCTAGTTTCTACATGTAGGACAGTATGCCAGTGAAATAGGAGATAGTATCGCAGCCCGTCAGTGGTGTATGGGCTACGAGAAGAATGGGCATTGCCTGATGTTTCTTGACGACATCATTGGCATAGTTTACAGCACGATTTCTGTAACACGATTCCATGATCATCTGAATTATATCTGCCATGTTGTTTGTATGTGCAATGATAGAGATGATTTGTACTTTAGTTGGCAGCAACATTTTAACAAATATGGCTTGGAAAATGGAGATGCACAGGTCATGTTACCGACAACCTGTCCAGATGTTTAATACTCGTCGTCAATTATGTCAATGCATGTCAATAATGCCTCACGTAATTTTAATTCTGTCGGCAGCATCTGCCCTGACACGTGTATGTCGCTCTTCCTTGTGACAAGTAAACGCACTCTGAACTGACCATCTAGTATTTCCTCTAGATCATTCCGTAGTTGTCCAAAGAATGGTGTGCGAAGCTGAGGGACAAGTTCCAGATGGCAAGAGTGGATTCATTCATTATTGAGCTAATTTTGTGCCGATTTTATATCGATGTAATGATCTCGTTGAAGAGATCTGACCAGAAACCATTTCAAAGACCATCTTGATGATTCATAACATACCGTATTCTCATATAAAATGTTTCTATACTGAGGGATGTAGACGTTACATGCAGCGAAGGTACAGCCACAGCGGGTGAAGTTGACATGCTCTGCCCGTACAAATGACATAATGATGAGAATAGGGGTAACAAAGGCAGCCCACATGTATTGCATATCATGGTCGGTCTACTTCTTTGGCGAATATCATTCAAATATTCTGGAGTTCGACAATGGTTTGTATATATTTCCTTGGAGATCAGTATAGGACGCAAAAGTTCTTCTACAACAAGGGTTTTGGTGGCCATCTTGTATTTCACAACATTCTGCGAAAGATTTCATTACTCACACCTACCCATCGTATATCATACAACTGTTAAACCATACAAGTAATAGTGTTCAAAACAGTGATAAAACACCTATTCTATGGTACAATGGCAGCCATTGTTTATTTGTGTACTTCCTGAGAAATGCTCAAGGTTTTACAACTGGCACCCACTGGATTCTGGTTCATCACCTAAATATTGACTAGAAAAAGCCAAACAATCCCGTATATATCATAAAACAAGGTTCATTCAAATTACTATTGTTCCTAATATTATTTTCATTATTATAAGGATTTATATAGCGCATTTCCAAAAGACCAATGCGCTGTACAATATGTATACATTAGATAAAAATATGTTGAACAAAAACCAGCAGTAAAATAAGAATTATACATACATATTACATGATAAAATACACAAAAGCAGCACTGAGAGAATCACACAGCCCGACCCCATACCCCGCCCCACACACACCCCCACACACCCTCAAACACACCCACGCAAACTCCCCCCTTCATACATTAGCTGTAACAGCAATGTAGCCTGGACTATCTGGATAATATGAAATGAATGTTGCAGACGACGCTGGACACGGGCGTATTCACGAGTATTTAGGTTAAAATATGCGAACGAGGTTACGTGATCAAGTGAATGGGACGAACGCTTAACAACGGTTTAAATTCAATAAATGATACTGACACTGCGGGTGGTTAGCCACCCACAAAGGTTTTGGATTGGAAACATTTTCTTCTATCCTATGATGAATTTTTCAAAATGATTTACGTGTTACTCCAATACGAATTCAAAATTTAGGTTTTCGCGTGTCCATCGTCGTCTGGAATGTTGGAGAAAACAACAACAGCTCCCTCTATCGCCAGCTGCAAAAGAGGGAGTGAGCCATCCAGCCGCACACTTTACTTATATCCTGCTATGGTTAGCGAAAATTCTGGAATACAATATGGGTTTTGCAGATAACGAGTTATTTGACCGGCTTTGCTCAAACTACCGGGCTAAAAAAATCGAAGTGAAGGGAAGAAGAAAGGGAAGAGAGGAAGAGAAAAAGGGAAAGGAAGGAAGAAGAGAAAGAGGAAGAGAGAAGGGAAAGGAAAGGAAAAGAAAGGGAGAAGAGGAAGATAAAAAAGGGAAGGAAAGAGAAAAACGAAGGGTAGGAAGGACAGAGGGGAAGGAAAAGAATAGCGTAGATACTAAGATAGTTGATGAGGAAGGGGAAATAAATAAGCATGAAAAGTGGGAAGTAGTAAAAATCGAAAAGAAACTTGGAGAAGAGAAGAGATTTAACTACCTACACACTTTTTTGTAAACATACATAACGTAACTTCAGTGACTTTCATCACCGGGTAAGAGACCTCCCCCCTTTTCGACGAGTGTATTTGAAGAATCTAAGGGATTTACTCAATTCCCATCTAAATGATAATTTGCCCCTTGCCCGGTTTGATGATGGCCAATTTAGTATAAAAATGGCAAATTTTCGGCCAGAATGGCCAGATTCGTGTAAATATGTTGTTAAAATTTAGCGCGCTACGCGGGTTTAGGATGCGATGTCATTCGCTGGAATAAACAACCCGGAGCTGCACCTTTTTTACGTAATAGGGTCGAACTGGTGTTCACCGGGGGAAAAATACCCTTTGCGCCCCCTGACAAAGACCCCAGATACGCCACTGACCTAATATCGCAGCCATGTCTTTTGAAATTGACCATGTTGACAGACAGAGAACAAATAGATATTTTAACAGCAGTCTGCTCTTATGGGAGTTCTTAACACATTCAAACCTCACATTCATTCAAAACACTAATTTAGTGTGTTGGTCATTATAACCGTTAACAACTATTTTAAAACAAGTGAACAATAAACATCTAAACAAGAACTTTGAATGAACCTGACGAAACACTTAAACAGGTACTTACTAATTAATGATTGTGACTAATACCGATAATTGCAATTTCGAAGGCGTGTGTCGTCAAATGGAAGGCTTTTAAATGGTGTATAGTTAATTTGGTTTTGCCAACTATTGCTGATTGATTGATACACATCTGATCATGCATGACATAAATTGCCCGCTTAGGAGCGCTATTAATTCGGTCTGGTAAACCTATTGTTATCAATTACTACGAGAGGATTGCCTGGTTGTATATTTAAATTCGGGGCGTGTGTAGCGGTACTTATTGCTAACTGCATGGGTGAGTTTCCATTATGGTGCACATTATATCCACGCTCCCGCGTTTAAACTACTCAATGGGCGTTGCAATACAGCCGGTTGGTTGCACACGAGAATTATGTCATATAGCAACAAACTTTGAAGGAAGGCGAATATTTAAATTTGTTGCCGGTTTTTGGGCACCAATTTATAGCGCTGCTAAGCGGGCCTTGTAGCGTAATGCCCGATTATTGCACCTCCAGCTATCGTGTGGTAACAATCAATACCAAAAAAAGTGGAAGAAATCGAACAGATAATTATTTAGCAATCAACAAAAGTTTGTCAAGGATGTCAATCGTAATTGGCCAGCCATACTTGAGATTTAAATGGGGTTTTTTCCTTCAAATTTTAAACATTAGAAATTCTAAAATGTATAATCAAGGCTATCACTGACACCTATTGAAGTATTGACTTCTCAGGAATACAGGTGATCAATATTGCTCTGCTAATCATCACCCTATAGATGGTGTGACCGGTGACGTAGTGCCCGGCAGTAGTGCGTGCGCACCTACAGGGAATGTGCTTTAATTCACACTTGATTGATCATTACTTTACCATGCTTACGGTCTAATAGTGCAGTAGTCATGGTCTGCATCCCTAAGCACAATGAGAGACCAGGTACTAAATCTGGTTGCCGGGCAGTATGCGTACGCGCCATAAGGGCATGTGCTTTTAAAATTGGCGCTCAGTGATGTGTGTTTTGCTTTCAAATAGTATGATGTATGCAGTAGTCATGGATTAGTAGGGCCTACCTCTAGCATGTCTTTATACCAGGCGCTAATCAATTTGTAAACACTACTGATGTAAACAACGGTCACCTCATCTATACTATATATGTGTTGTGTAGTCATGGAAGTACCTTTGCATATATTGTGTTAACATACACATACACAGAATCTCCAATGTATGATGCAAACATCGTTACCAAATCTCAGAACACCCTGCTATCAATTGGAGGAGATTTACAAGAAAGGGGAAGGAAATGGGAAAAGGAAATAGACTAAAACAGGGCACATTTTTAACCTTGCCCATCTTCACCAACAGGACTTGCTTGCTACGTCCAAGTACACCGTAAAAAATCATTGTAGAATTTACATGTAAAACACTGTAAAATGATGGGAATATGACAGTATTTTACCGTTTCTATAAAAAACGGTCAAATACTGTATTTTTCACACTTGATTCTTTAAGACATCGTTGACTAAAATGAAAAGTTGAGCTAATGGCTTATGACTTAACATTCTCAACATTAGCTACACACACACACAAATTGTCAATTTTTTGACCAAGTCCTAAATTTCATCAATGTTAATTTTACAGGGGTTTGTTTACCGTTAATTTTACAACATTTTCAACAAACGCCTGTCAATTTTACTTTGCATTGTAAAAAAAGCAGTAAAATATAGTCCTACCTTTAGGACTACTCTATCTATACTAATACTAGAACAAATGCTCTCCATCCGAGAACCGACAAACCCGAGAACCGACCTCACTCTTTTGACTCGGCTAGGATGGCTGATAGTGTTTCTATATTCTATCTTAGTATAGTATTTCCCTGGATAGTGATAGTGGCCCTACGAGGAGGGCTAGTAAAATACTGTAAAATATACAGTATGTTGTATTTTGTGCATTTTTACAGTAATTAGTTTAAAAAACTGTAAAATTTTACAGTGTCCCGTTAAATTTGACAGCGAATTTACTGTAAATGTTTACAGTACAATGTAAATTTTATAGGGGTTTGTTGGCAGATTGGCTGCCAGCCTTTTTACCGTTAATTTTACAACATTTTTTTTACAGTGTAGCTAATGATTTTAACGGGTGGTTTATCCCTTCATCCCTCAATCAGTATTGCTTTTGGATGGAAAAGTATGCTAAAAAAATAAACACTGAGCCAAGCAGCAAATCGAGTGGTTTTATCATGTTTATAGAAAACAGAATTGTTGAATCAAATGAAATGAAATGAACAAAATCGAATAAAAAGTTAAAATTAAAATTCGCGCCACTGCCAAACGTGCAAATGGGGGAACCCACCCCGATCATGTGATGGATGAGGGCAGTGGCGTAGCCAGGGGGGGCAGGTGGGGCAACAGTTTTGAAGACAACCACATCGTCATCCCCCCCCCCCCCCCCCCCCCACACACACACTTATCAAAGTTTCTCGAGCTGACTGAAATAGAATATTTGTTCATCTTGATAGTATTTTTGTCGGCACATCATGTCTTTCGTCGGTACAACTATGACTTCCCCCCCCCCCCCCCCCGGTTTATCAATTGGAAGAACCTATATAATTATGGTACGCGACCTTTCATGATGTTCATCTCAATGATTATAGTCGACTTTCTGTCTGCGTTATGAACCACGAAACCTTCCATAAAGCAAATCTCATAAATACTTTCATAATCCAAAACCAAGAACTTAAGCTAATTTAGCTCAAATTTAATAAATCCAACATACGTATTGACGGTTCACTATCACCAAAATCACTAGAAAAACGTGACGTAATGGCACCTGTCAGATATATCTATTTGTGTCCTTCCATGTGGTATTCTGACATTTCATTCTCTGGGTTATCAAAAAAAGGCCGCATAATCCCAAATTGATCCCTATCTTCCTATACTAATTACTAATTACCCAATCCATGTAAACATACTTTTAATTGCACTTTTATCATACAAGTAAAAGCGCGTGTTTAAAAGGTAAACCATTTTTTAAATAAGAATAAAAACAACTACCATTGCAAAATTAACTAGCGTTTTTTCAACCAAATCGATCCAATTTTCAAATTTGTGTGTAATTTCGTGTGACGTGTGTCCCTGTATTGTGCCAGTATTACAGTACTAAACTCCTCACAAAAAGAATCGAGACACTTAAAAATGCATGAGCCAATAATTAACGGCCCGAAAGGGTATGGATTAATCGAATGAAAATAACCCAGTGCCTAATTTTGTTCTGCGTATTTTGACACCTCGATTATTGAGATGCGATGATGCGGAGCGGAGTTATTGTCATTTCAATGGTCGACGGTCCAGTTTCAAAAGTGACAATCATCCCTATCATGCCTATAATAGAGAATGATCAGGTTATGCTTTACACACGTGTACAAAAATGCTTAGGATGATTGTCACTTTTGAAACTGGACCTACGACCATTGAAATAACAGTAACTCCACTCCGCAACATCGTATCTCAACAATCGAGGTGTCAAAGTATGCAGAACAAAATGATGCACTGAGTTATTTGCTTCGATTAATCCATACCCTTTCGGGCCGTTAATCATTGGCTCGTTTGTTAAGTGTCTCGATACTTTTTGTGATGAGTATATATTTAGTGATTCAATTGAACGAATAACCCAATCGACGATGCCAATGAAAATCCTAGCGTTCAAGACTAGTCATGTTTGCGGACTGACTGACATCCCATTCGGATCATAAATTGAATTAACTCTTACAAAAGTGATCCTCCTCAACCCATCACCCTGCAACCTCAACAGATTATTCAGATTATATCACATCCTAGGATTGATCATCGATGAACTTCCATATGTAACATAACTTAAACAATTACTCTGAGTGACGAAACTATGGCAATACGATATCGAGTGGTTTACCGGGCTGCACAGCTATACAGGTATCAACGTCATCTTCAGTCAAATCGGTTGTACATGTTTTTGATATACCTTCCTTTGACCATGCGTAATTTGATAGCAAATCTTCTAATATTGGGTATTCTTAAAGGAAGTGTCCCGCAAGCACAACATTGAGCATTATTTGTTAGAAAAATAATTATCGAGCCGTAATTACCTAATTATATAGAACAAAACACCATACTGGTCACAAAAGAGAATAATAACTGCCATCACTCAACATGCAATTTTTAAAATTCGCGGCGATCGAAAGTCCCGGTGTCGATGACGTCATGGGTATCGGTGCTAAAATTTGCGCATGTGCATTGTATAACTATGACATCATCGACACTGGGACTTTCGATCGCCGCGAATTTTAAAAAGTGCATGTTGAGAGATTGCGGTTTTTATTTGTTTTTGTCATAAGTGTGGTGTTTTGGTCTAAATAATTACAAAAGTTGGGCTCGATAGTTACTTTTCTAACATATAATGCACACTTTTAAGCTTGCGGGACACCTCCTTTAAACAGCTAAGAAAGTTTAAGCAATCTCATTGGTTCTCAGAGAAATCGGCGACATCTAGATGAGACAACTTAACACGGGGAGGTGGGGCCTACGTTTTAACAGTGCGCCCGACCTTCACAATGCGTGGTTTGCTCCATAACGCGCACTTCTGCAGTGCATCTTTAGCGCTTTTCCTGCGTTTATGCCGGCGCCGCGACGCTTACGCATGGTTTACTCATCGCATGTGATTGGATGGAATGTTTGTGGGTTATTCGATCCTAGCAGGGGTAAAAGTTGTCAAATGTGGACAATAAAATGTACTTATTTCTTCGATAAATGTCTAAAGTATGATTGTTTAAGAATAAGAATATAAGGTATTGTTTTTAGACCGTACCCGTGTTATATTGTCGCGGCGTCGTTGTTCTACTTAAAATAATACTATCGTCCGCATTTATGTCAAACAATATAACACGGGTACGGTCTAAAAACAATACCTTTATTCTCTAATTATTTCTTAGGTAAAACGTTGATATGCTAAGGTTTCCAGAATGAGTAATCATTACAATATCTGATATATAAGTAAAAATGTTGCGTCTCCAAAATCATCAAATTGCCAGTTATAAAAGGTGAAAGGCTTTAAATGGTTTACAATGTTTTCATATTCCAGTCAACTAAGACTTTTTAAGAGATCTTTTTGTCACCATTTAATATTATGGTACATATACCATTGCAATGATATACATGTAGGTTGCTTTGAAGATTTAAATAGGCTTCAAGCTAAACTATGAAATATCATGATCATGGTCATCCCCAATGTCCCAATATTTATATTGTTTTACTTTGAATTGTCCAAATTCATGTCATGTCATGAGTTCTTAAGTTCCCATCGCGTGGTATTTTAATAACATGTGTTGTTTGTGTCTCTCCAGCTCAACAATATAGGAATGTTGTATTTCTGTAATTGACGTGTGTAGCATGTCGTGTCGTGTCCTGATACATGTATGGCCGTGTGTTTTGAACTCGCCACCCTTACCGTTGCATGTCCAGATTTTTACATTTTACACCATCTGAGATTCGAATTAGCATATCGCAATAACTATTTGTTCTACCCCATAAAAAGTATATATTTTCTGAACGGTAATCTCACAAGAAATCCAAATATGCTATTGGAATTTAGATAAGACCTGATGGTAACATGTTGTGATTAAGAATGTTAAAAAATTATCGATTTTTTTCATATTTTGATTTAAGCTCAATAATAATTTTATACCTATCCCAATCATAATTTTACTGTGCATATTTAAGTTCCTCATACAATTACCCATTAGAACATAATAGTTGTTAATGGTAAACATGTTGAAATATACTATATCGAGAAGTAAATGAGCACAAACGTTTAAATTTCATATTTATTGGAGTTTACAAGTATATATTTTTTGGTATGCACCCTATCCTGATTTAAACGGCATTTTTGAATTCCCCTATTTGAGAGCTTTCCAAAAATGTATAATTTTGCTATCATCGGTTAAATATTTCTTTTGTTATAGACATGTATGTAAAACCGATGAATTAGGGCAAGTTCACTGTGTAGCGAATAGGGAAAAAGACAAGGACAACGCAATCGATTCATGATTTCCAATTGTTGCACAATAGTTGTCACATTTGTTGAAACAGAATCTTATAGAATATAAAATAATCTATAAAATGAGAGCAAAATCATAATTGTACCATACAGAGATGAGGAGCTATGGTAAATTGAACGTAGAATTGGGAACATTTTCTATATTCCCCATAGAGATTGCACACAGCGCCGCCGCCACCGCCGCCGCCGCCACCGCCACCACCCCTGACTTTCACAACATAATCAATCATATCTCAGCCAAACATTTATAGAAATACCTGATTTATTGACACAATGTAGCTAGATAAATAGGCTTTCATATGACACCTCAACCATAGCTCTACCACATTCAGTTGTTGAGTTAATAGAGAGAGATGGATGATTCGTCACCAAAAATGCAACGCCACCACCCTTTTTGGGTGGTGAGTTCAAAACACATGGCCGTATACATTACTGGCAATTGTCCAAATGTATGTCATGTCATGAGTTCTCTGGTACCCATCGCGTGGCATTTCGATAACAGGTGTTGTTTGTGTCTGTTCAGCTCAATAAGAATGTGATGTTTCTGTGATTGACGTTTCTATTGTTTTAAAGTATGCACATTAACCTAGTCACACACAATGGAAGGTGAATACTTCTGCTATAGACTTACGTTGTGTGCAGGCGTTGTGACTCTGCAGCCATCCATCACAGCATTCCACCACATTGACTCGAACAAAAAGGTCGTAAATTGTTAGATGTTTATCTCTGTAAAGAAGTAAGATGAAATATGTTAATTCATTGTAATTAACGAAAACTATATAATTGATGTCGTCTTAAGAGTCAACGAAATATAGTCCTTTGCTTCAAATTTTGAGTCGTAATATTGCCATGATCATCGTCAAAATGGACATGTTGGTTGCCGGACTCAAATCTGAGTTATTGGTATGACTTCAAAGAGCACATTTTAAGCTTCGAAATGATACCATATTGAAGGTAATCGGACTTTGTAATCACAAGATACGATTTAAAGAAGCAAAATTGGTTCTATTATTTTCTTCATATTTCAACAAATATATTAGCTTCTATCTCAAAACTGTGTCCTTTGTGACGTGACTGGTCACATAAGTTTAGTTTTTTATTTGGTATTTATTTGTTGTTTGTTTGTGGTTTTTTTCTGTTTTTCTCGATGATGCAAGATAATAGAACTTAGAAGAGAGAACTGAAGAACACTTCCATTCACCCCCACTCACCCCTACACCACACCAGTTTGAAGAAAGATTGATGCGTTTGCAGCAAAATACCATCACTTAAAAGAACATGTCAAAAATGAGCTGGACGTGCCACAAAATTGTAACATTAACAACCTTACTTACCTTCGCTATTAATTTTAAATTCGCACCCAAAGTTAAATAAAGTGTATTTTATACCAATTAGAATTATAAACCCTGTTGTAATTTTTTTCTGTTGGCCATCGATGAACTCAATGAGAAAACAATACCAGACATATGACCGATTAGACTATACCTCTATGATATTTAAAGTTAGTCAAATTTCAAGAATAACATTTAGGTGACTAATATTATTAGTGTCATTACCGGATCCGTTTATAGGCGGTATCGGGGCGGGAATACCGGAGGCATTCAGTTTTTATTCAATTACCTGGTCTGATTCCATAGCCAACACCCATGCAGAATCTGTCACTGCCCAAAACCTGTGAGCTCCATTGTTATCATTGTTCAGGTTCATTTATCATATAATAGACTGCTAATTGATCACGAGTATTAACAATTAATACAAAGCTATAACCTCGTGTATCGAGTTATCGCCTATATAATATAATGCGTACTTGCAGTTGATCATTAGTGAATTGAATCATCATTGTGATTTAACAATTTCCACGCGGCTAAGAATTGGTTTTACCATACAAAACAGATTTTTCAGAAACCTTTCACAACTTCAAAGGTCTATCTCAAGGACTACTGAACCAATATACTAGGCATGTTTGTACTTATGTTAATGCATTTCTCATGGTGATTCCAAATATGGTAATGAAATTAAATAATGTTAACATATTTGATTTTTTTTAATGTCGTCTGCAGACGCCTGCCGCGTGGAAAGTGTTGATATGTATTATAGGTATAGGCCTACACTGCAAAAAGGTTGCTTAAATATTTACTCAACATTTTACACAACGTTGTTGAAGTATGCAACCGCTTAACAGTTGCGTAAAATTTACCCAACACCAACAGTTGAACAATTCCAGTTACTCAGCAGTTGCACAATTTTAATTACACAGCAGTTGGGTATTATTAATGAACCATTTGTTGGGCATTTTGTGACTGTTGCTTAATTTGTGAATTGTTTTCATTATATATTGAGCATTTTTGTATAGCAACTGTTGCTTAATTTATCAATTATAGCCATATGTTGGGTATTTTATTTGTGTCAAGTTTTTATTATAAATTGAGCATTTTTGGTATAGCAACACGCGGTAGGCAAAATAATGTGAATTCTGGGCGATGCAGCAGAGCTACATACATCACTTCCTCCCGGTAGTGAACCGGTAACTTGTAATGGGAATTCTAGGCGATGCAGCAGAGCTACATACACTATTCCCGTTCGGTAGTGAATCTGTAATTTATTTTAATTTCTTGTTATTAAACTATAGGGTTATACATGATATCTGACATCTCTTATCAATGGTGTTTTTACTGTGATTGTTTGCCAAACGTAGTCTTGCTATCTGGGTATGAAGGTATAAATAGTCCATATTATATAATACATAAACATATTTATGTGAGTCTTTTGGTGCAAAATAGATCACATGACATGAACTATTCATATTCAGTATATGTCCATGTCGTGTATTTTTTGGCTATAAAAATCGACTATTCAATATTCATCGCGAGTGACGTCGCTATACCACCGTTGAAATGATATTCATAAACAAATATATGTCAAACAAGGATGGCAATTGTAAACTATTTGTCAGTGTATTCCGTTTTGGATGCCAAGACAGAATAAATTTAATTGTGGTCCTACGCTGCAAAAAAGTTGCTTAAATATTTACTCAACATTTTACACAACGTTGTTCAAGTATGCAACCGCTCAACTGTTAAAGGTAGATGACCCGATCACATTTTCGTAACACAGAATTATTTCAAACATACGGAGATTTTCATATCATATGAAAGCTCGTATTTTTCTCATCATCATACTGAAATTTGACGGCCTAATTCGGTATATTGACAGAGAAATCGACGAAATAGCGTTGAATTACCGCGAATGGTGGTTACCACCGATATAGTTTGTTTACTACTCAATGGGTGCAGTTCACAGCATCTTGTGCGTCTAAAATAAGAACCATAATAGCTATGCATCTCAAATTTTGGGACACGACGTTTTTAAGGATGACCTTTCATGTAGAATAGAAAACTTCAAGTTGAAAATCGGAACATCTACCTTTAAGTAAAATTTGCCCAACACCGTTGGATAACATGTTTTCACCAACAGTTGAACAATTCTATTTACTCAAAAGTTAGGCAATTATATTCACTCAACAGTTGTTCAAGTATGCAACAGCTCACGAAATTGGCTTTTTTGGACAACAGTTGCCTAAAATTCACATGTGCGTAACTTGCATCAACTGTTGCGTGATTGTCCTCAATGCTCATGCAACAGTTGCCAAAGTGGAATATTTTTACGCAACATATTTTAGCAACAGAAACAGTTTCCACCAACATTTTAAGGACATTGTTTTCGACGAATTGCTCAACGCTGGGGATTTTTTACTTTTATACAACGCCTAACTTTCTACATTTATTGAATGAATTTTAATCAACACGTCAACCAACGGATACTTTTAGCAATGTATTTTAAGCAACCTTTTTGCAGTGTACATACTGTAACAACAAAATATATACGATAACATTTATTTCTCCAAGAAAAGAATGCAGGCTGCAGTGACATAATATTTCCTAGTGCAAAATAAATAATATCATTGGTTACCAAAACTAAGCCTATGGGTTTTTTTGGGGGGGGGTTACTGGTAAGAGAACACGCAACAATAATTAAAATGAAAACTATGTGTGATAAAGTGGGTTTTTTTAATTGTACAGTCTGTATTCGTTGGATCTTATACCGAAGGAAAAAACAATACACCGTTTTGTAATTCGGGGGAAATATCTAAAAGTATTAAAGAAACCATCACACTTCACTGTATTGAAGTAAAAACCCAGACTCACTAATATAGCATTGGTACAACTTTGCAATATTCTTAAAGGGAATAGCGCATGGTGAGGAAAAGAAACCGCTGACGACGATTTTGTACCAGCTAAACCTTAGCTCGTAACTAATACATCACTTACATCATACGATAGAAAATGCGTTCAATCAAATGAAGGATGGTTGATTGAGCGCGCCACCCACATTGGGTTAAGAGATTGTTGTAGAGTCGCACGCAATACCGCTTGCATGTAAACATACGTAGAATAATTTCAGACTGCGCCAATGTCCAACTTGTTTAGATTCAAATTGTCGCCGCGCGCTGTTCAATTTTCGTTAGAATCCTCACCATGACCGCTTCCCTTTAAGTCTGCAAGTGGTTCATATGTAGCACAAATATTATTTTGGATGTCTCTGTATACTTCGATTAACACTTTCCACGCGGCAGTAGTCTGCTGCAGACGACCGTTCCAACATTTCAAAACAATTTCAAAAATGTCATCACAATAATATTTAGAATCACCATGAAAAATGCATTAAAATAAGTACAAAAATGCCTAATATTGGTTTAGTTATTCTTGAGATAAGACTTTGAAAGTTGGTAAAGGTTTCTGAAAAATCCGTTTTGTATGGTAAAACAAATAGCCGCGTGGAAAGTGTTGACAATAATCTGAGCTTTGTACGGTGTTACTTGTTACTAATAATAAAAGGAATATGCTTTAAATAGGCTTTTTAGCTTGGCTCAAGCAAAAAGCTTTCATATGGTCCCATCTGGAACGTTAGATACTTTTCAAACCATGTAGGCCTGTCATCTCATATTACATTACATCATTATTTTGTTTTTGCATATATCCTTGTACCATTTTAATGTATTCGTAATTTACCAAATTTCATCAAAATGAGGAATGAAATAAATCTGGAATACAAAAACCTCCAAAAAAGGAACCAAACGGACCGACCGGGTAAACTAACAAACAAACAAACTAGTTAGTTAGCTATGTTTTTCTTCTTCTTGGACACACTGCTGTACACAATAACCTATAATGAACCTGACAGCGTGTTCCCATATTGCAACAAACATGGGTATCTACACCATTTACATTTCATTACATATGTCAAAAGGGGGTTATTAATACCCGATGAAAGAATATCCATAATCTAATTAAAAAGGTGCGACGTTCACTTATGAAGATAGCTCACTTACCCGTCTAATTAGAACAGGATATATAGAAACCGTGGCTTAATCGACGAGGAAATCTGACTAATTACCCTACAATTTCGAAATTGTACAAAATACATTTGTATATAGCCAATATTGAAATGATTAAAGCATTAATACTATAATTTAAGACAAAAAACATCAAAATGTCTGTTGAAGATAGACCTACGCAATAATACGCATTGGCGGAACTACTTTATTACCAAATATGGTATATGACGCATTTATTTACGTTAATGATAGGCGGGCGGGTATTATCATGATTATATAAATTACTAAGGGATTAAAAACATGTTCATACCTGGCGTCGCATGGACAGACGCGTGGTATGTTTGGTTTGAACTTTTAGTGGAAACAGTTTTTTCCGCAAATATGTTTTATCATGGATCAAATAATAATATTATGATTATTTAGCATCCTATTTATATTCATGAAATGAGTAACAACAATTCTGACACCAAGCAAACTAGTTGTCCAATAAGTGGGTTAATAGACATGATAGATGTGTGCATATTTTGACAAATAGATGGTCTTTAAATTCATCCAGCATCTATTACTCGTAACAAAGAAGCTGCGTCGGCATTAAATAATATCAAATAAATGAAGTCAAAAGTGGAGAAATGCCGTGATAATATATAATTTATTGTACACATTTTCGGCTGCAAACATTTCTGGTAATATAATTGTAAAAGTGATATTTAAGCTATAGCTTCCAATATCTTGACACAATAATTTCTGATATTGACTTTCTATACCATTGAATGACCACATACGAAGAATATCTCATCGGCGTGAAAACGTATGAACCTTTTCATTTTAATTTAATATCCGATTTCATAGGCCTAACTGAATTTTTCCTGTATTCAATTTTATAAAATGTATTTCCCAACAGCTAGATTACAATTATTAAATCAATTATTCAAATGTCAATCATCACAAACGGCCGGCCATTTCTGTACTTAGCCAGGTTATGTGTTTAAAATTTAAATATTCGCCTTTCATCAAAGCTGGTTGCTATATTACATAATTCTCGTGTGCAACCAACCGGCTGTATTGCAACGCCCATTGAGTAGTTTAAACGCATGAGCGTGGATGTAATTTGCAACATAATGGAAACTCACCCATGCAGTTAGCAAGAAGTACCGATATACACGCCCCGAATTTAAATATACAACCAGGCAATCCTCTCGTAATAATTGATAACAATAGGTTTACAAGACCGAATTAATAGCGCTCCTAAGCGGGCAATTTATGTCATGGTCTCGTTAAAGAACTTGCAGGGGTGCGCGTGAATGGTAAACGCAATGTACTTAGCTCTCAGTATAAATCGCGCAGTGCAATGGAAAATAGTAAGTGCCCTCGCATAAGTGTAATAGTACTATTCTGCGATGATGCTGCATGACAATAAAGTGAAAAGATGAATCCAACGGACGCAGGAGCAAAACACACCAAGGATCAGAAAACTGATACAAGAGGATATCTCGAAAATGCAAGAATAAAAAGCAAGATATACCAACTTGGTGTTGGAACAAGGGATAATAAAGCGATAAAACAGTGACATTTACTAAGGTATACAATGAGAATTGCTGCGCACTAGAACAAATAACAATAAAACATGAACATAATGTATGAACTGGGACAAGCAATACAAAATGCTGTGCAATAAAGCAACAGAAATAACGTAATGAGACTGATGTTTCAAGTGGATATACCACCCTTCATCGGGGACAAAATATAAAAACAAAAGTAATAAGAACTATAATAAAGATGGGTCTCAAAATTACACTTTTTGAAACAGAAGTTTCCAGCTCTACCCAAATTACATCTAATATGTCCGGTAGTTTTGTCATAGTTTCCGGGATTTCGATGTTTAAAGAAAATTGAGGTAGAGCCCTTTAAGGCACACTATTCAAATATCAAACAATAAAATGCGACCAAACTATTAGCATTTTTATAAACATGATCAACGCAGACATCAAAGTACCCCCAGTTTATGAACAGGAAATTCCCCTAATACGCAGGATTATATTCTAAGTGGAATATTACATTGATGACATGTAATTTTCCCGCCATTACTTCCCGCGCATGCATGAATAAAAGCGTCATTACAGGTGGAATATGATCTAGTTGAGTAGTATTTAGACAAATTGCTTCCGTTTTACAAAACGGTTGCAGTTTGTCTGGCCTGAGTGGAAAATAAGGAAGACCTTTTATATCAAAATATCTTTTGGATTTGATGATTAGATTTGCGGGGGAAAACCGCGGCGGCACCAGCATAACAAATGGGAGAACGGGGGCAAACAAAATATGGGAGCTATTTTTGCGCCGTGGTGCCGCCACTGGGGAATATATAGTGGCATATTATTAAACTCTACCGATTATAAAAGTCGAAAAAGGTTTTCCCTCAAATAATTCATACTGATTCAATTATGTATATTTCCCGACCCGAGAGTAGGCCAGTACACACAAAAGATGAAATAGCCCGTTCTTCTGACTGGATTGAACTAGCAACGTCCGTATTAGATTAAATCCACATTCCTCAACGCTCTTTCCATTGAGCTATATAAAGTTCGAAATTGTCCAGAATGTGATAACGCTTCAATTCTTCATTTGACTCTAAGGGATAGCATCCAGATTCGTACGAATTGAAAACCGTAGATCGGAGAGGGTAAACGCACTGGGATGAACGGACAGTTTTGTGTAGATAAACGGAACGCGGTTAAATAATGTCCAAACAATACCTGTTTAGCCATGCTTAGCGAACGCATTGAACAACTCCCGTGAACGGACAGCCAGTGCGTTTACCCTCTCCGATCTACGGTTTTTAATCCGTACGAATCTGAATGCCATCCCTAAGCATTTAATTGTGTGACCATAGGCTATAGCAACAGGTCGAAACAGTCATTTTCCGATTTTTGTTAATTTGAGGGTGTGTCTTTAGTGTCTTAGTTGTTGTCTGCAAAATTGAATCGTTGTTGTCAGACAGGACTAAGTATAAACAAACTTATATTGTCACTTATTATTAAATTATGATACCGGTTAAAATTCGTTAGAAATAATTTAATATACGAGGTCTCGGGATCTAATCTTAGATATATTTATTATACCATACTTAATCACGTTTACATTAATTATATTACTTCGAGGTCATTGTTTTGGGAGGAGTATCTGATAAGTGATATAAATACCTTAATATTGACATAATTGGGGTCCTACGAGTAAATGAAGCCACTTAGCGCTAGATCGGAATTGCTTCGATGAGAAGTTTCCCTATAAACTAATTGCGTTAAAATAGGTGCTTCTTTTTCCCACTTCAAAATGATTGATTTTGAATATAAAAATTGGTGAATTCTGTTTTGTCTACAATTCTATCTTCAAAGTCTATCTCGAGGATTACTGAACCAATAGGCGTGTTTGTAGTACTTATTTCAATGCATTTCTCATTGTGATTCCAAAAATGGTAATGAAATTCAATAATGTTGACATTTTTGAAACATTTTGTGACATTTTGGAATGTCGTCTGCAGACGCCTGCCGCGTGGAAAATGTTGACAACATCGGTCGCTGTGTAGGAGGGCTCTAACAATCCACTTAAAACTTCAGCACAGTACCATTATATCATATGGAAGTCACATGGACATTTAATGGGAATCACATGGCTGTCACGTAGATGGGTGCAGCAGTTTTACAAACACTACTATATACTAGATCCGTTCATGAAGCTAGCTTCATATGATCCGTTTAAAACTTTTCTTTGACCTTCAAGGCTTCAAGGCTTCAATACTCTGCACAGTACCACCGGTATAGCACTGGTATCGTGCCTACCCAATACCCCGAATATATAACCACGTGAACATACGTAGTAGTAGTGGATCCGCTCATGCCCGGCCCCGCTCTATACTCGTCAGGTAGGCACTGGTATTTGCGATTGTCTTGCGTACCCTGAGCAACGCAAGCATTTGCTGGTCCCAAGTAAATGTCCTCATAATGCTATCGTCAATTAGAACATGTAGAAAGGAAAGGATTTGGGTCGGCCCGCTTGGGATCTTTACCTAGATCTACACCGGTATAGTATCATATGGATGTCACGACATCCAGGGCTGTCAACTCTCCCGCATTAGGCGGGAGTCTCCCGCATAGACACTCTTTCTCCCGCACTCCCGCCTAGCATGTAAAATCTCCCGCCTCAATCAAAATGTGTATCAACACCTTTATACCTGAGACCATAATAACTAAATTATGGTCTCAGTTTATACCAAGTTCCGTCGGTTTTGACCATGCAATTTTCGTGCGGATTTGAGGCAAACGTCATCGCTACCCCCCCCCCCCCCCCCCCCCCCCCCACCCCACTTATCAAGATTTCAGCTGCTGACGGTGGGGGGGGGGAATGTGCATGTTTTACGATTATTTTCTGGAGTCTGTATCTCTCCCTCCCAGCAAATCCCAAAAGTTGACAGCCCTGCATATCACATTGACATGTCGTGGGTATCACATGGATGTTGTTACGTGGACGGACATGGCTGGCACATGGATGCCACATGGATGCCACATTGATGGCCGGGTGTCATATGACTGAGTGCACTTACAATAGTAGGCCTGTTGCTTTCATTTACAATATATTTACCTCAGAGCGCGACATGTAGCTGGATTAAATACGTCCATCTTTTCACAGTCCTTCAATATCTTGCGACGTGGTAGCACATCTAACGCAGGTGCTAATCTGAAAATAATCGTAACAAAATCTAGATTTAGTAAACTTTTTCCAAAATGTTTTTAAAAATTGGGGGGAAAAGGGCATAATTCTGTAATACCCTCCACACCCTACATTAGTAGTATGCATCGTGCTTAAAAATCATGCACTGTGAATACCCCTGTGAAGGGTATAACAGAATTACTCCGAAAAAAGTATACCGTAGTGGTCTATAATCCTCAAATTTGAACAATTATTACGATTATTCTGGTGCTCCCCTGGCCCTCTGGACCTCACACTTGGATCCCGACCGACCGGGATAGAGGGGCTTGGTGGCACCCAGGCTGACCCCAGCTTATACCCCTGTAGACCCTTAGAGAACCATTCCAGAGCCGCGCTGTCGTCCATTTTGAGGGTCCTTTCAAGGCATTCTGATGGAATCGGCCATATTCAAAGAAAAAAGCATTCATGATACGTAATTTTTTATATTGGTCTCGGATTTTATGGTACAGACCCCATTTTGTTTAACATTAACAGATAACTTAATATTTAGTATTTAGTTGTACACATAGAGAGAGAGAAATCGCCGGTGTAATTGTAATTACGCATGACAGGTTTAATTTTAATTTTGTTCAACCTCGGTCTATCAGTGACAATAGGAATATATGGATGTATGACACACTAAGAGACACAGAAACATAGTCATTGTTGCTGTTAATAGCTATCATTACACAATTCTTAATACTTCAATTAACCTCGGGTGCAAAAGCTTAATTGTCGGTCAATGGGTCAATGCAAGTATTGGAACACTCATCTACAAGAAACAGTGGCGGCACCAGCATCAACATTTTGAGTGGAAAACGGTGGGGGGCGAGAACAAATCTGGGGGTTGAAAGAAAAAAATTGGGGGGGGGGGCAATTTGTTCAGACCAATTTTAAGTAATTTTGACATTAAAATTCAACATTTTTCGATTGTTATGGGGGACAAAACGGTTATGGCTTGAGCTGACTGGGGGATCTGGGGGAAAACGTATAGATTGCCCGGGCACGTTCCCGGTAACTGGCATGTCAGTGAAGCGGTTATTTCTGTGTGTTGTCCAGGTATTGAGCAGTTTATTTATATCTGCACAATTCTTAATACTTTAATATTAACATCTAGTGCAAAATATCGGCACAGGTGTTTGAATACTCATTTACTAAAGAATAATATATTCCCAGGGGCGTAATACTTGAGCAAAGCAGGGGCCATCCCTGTCAGAAGACTCCTCTTGATGCCCCCCCCCCCCCCCCTAAAAAAATAGGAATGGCATATCATGTATTAAAGGTAGATGACCCGATCACATTTTCGTAACACAGAATTATTTCAAACATACGGAGATTTTCATATCATATGAAAGCTCGTATTTTTCTCATCATCATACTGAAATTTGACGGCCTAAATCGGTATAATTACGGAGAAATCGATGAAATAACGTCGAATTACCTCGAATGGTGGTAACCACCGATATAGTTTGTGTACTACTCAATGGGTACAGTTCACAGCATCTTGTGCGTCTAAAATAAGAACCATTAGAGCTATGCAAATCAAACTTTTGAACACGACTTTTTTAAGGATGACCTTTCATGTAGAATAGAAAACTTCAAGTTGAAAATCGGAACATCTACCTTTAACCAAAATTAGTCAGAATTGCCCCACCCCCTGATCACAGGCCTGCCCCCCCCCCCCCCCCCCCCCAACACCCCAAATGGATCCTGTGCAGAATTGATCCGAATGCCATCTTGGTGTCTTACTCCCCAGATTTTAAATAAATAACCCGCACTTCGTATCACCTGTAGTTTTGAAGTGACATCCGCACGTATTCTAGTGAGAGTGTCATGATATCGCGAATTACGTTCCACTGAGATGGCGTTGAACCCGCGACATTAAAAAAGCATGACATAAATTGCCCGCTTAGGAGCGCTATTAATTCGGTCTAGTAAACCTATTGTTATCGATTACTACGAGAGGATAATACCTGGTTGTATATTTAAATTCGAGCAGTATACTTCTTGCTAACTGCATGGGTGAGTTTCCATTATGTTGCAAATTACATCCATGCTCAAGCTCAAACTACTCAATGGGCATTGCGATACAGCCGGTTGGTTTGCACACGAGAATTATGTCATTTGATAGAAGGCGAATATTTAAATTTTTTGCCGGATTTTAGGGCAACAATTTATAGCGCTGCTAAGCGGACCTTGTAGCGTAATGATGTCGTCCCTGGCGCAAGAACGTTGAATACTTTACGCACGGACCGTCGGACGTCACCTATGATCTAAATGTTTGCACATGATAGACGACGTTTACGTTTATCTCGCAATAGACTTGAGTCCCTTTTGTTTTACAGCTACGTCGTGATGGTGCTAACTTATTAAAAAGGATACCCAATCTTTACTGCTTCGAACTAATGGCCGAAATTGTGTCTTTTTCAGACCCAGAACTTCAAAATGTAACAGTGTTGTGTTTAAACCTGAGGCAGCTATGATTGTTTTGTTCAACGATGTATCGGAAATAAACGGATTCTTTACGGCGTAGATATGAAAACATCAATATAAAAAAATATGAAAATTAAATTTAAAACTTTTGCTAAAACATGATAGTGGGCAAAAGGCGAAGTGGCCTCGGACTAGAACATTCCGCCGATCCGCCGGCCACCCACACCCCCCCCCCCCTCCCCCGAGAAAAACAAACAACAAAAACCATACATACCCCCCCCCCCCCTGGATATGAAGGGCCTGCACCTTTCACCTTAAATTAAACGAAAACATATTGACCCGTACATTCATGTGCCAAGTTCAATAACACAACAATCAAACAAACTGTTCAGTCAGTTTAAAATAAAATACATCCTTGAAAAAGTTGGCGCATAGGATATAATAGGTCAGTGTTTTTAACCTAAAAGAAAAAACTACAGGGTGTGCAAAATGATAACACCTGCGGCACATGGAGATATTGGTAATAAACATTCCTTTAAAAAGAAAAGGGGCGATCAAATGAATAATAACAGTTGTCTAGAAGGGTGTTGGACTGTGGTATACGAATTAAGAACTAGGAATACATACCAATTTATACGAATAGGCGCACGGAAATGTTCCTATTGGCAATGTTAAAGTTATAGGAATCGAGAGTTCACAGGACCACACTGCCCAGTGTTCTTTCGAAACGTTTAGGCCAATCACAATCTTTTAAAGTGATGCAGTGTGTGGATCGTTATGATATCAAACCCACATTAATAACCATTCATTTGCATTTTATTTCATTACAATCGGTCATGCCAATCAGAAAATAATACGGCTCCATACAATACAAATTGAGACCCATTGATTTCGTATTTTCCTTTTCGATGAGACATACATACATGTAATGTTCTGTTCACTTATCCAAATGAAATAAAATGAAAGACAATTATTGAGAATTATTTAGGTTATTTATCATAATTCGAATGACACTCTAAGTAGGAACCAGTGCGCACCTTTGTTTTCAGCAACGACGTTAGCCTACATATCTGTACTGTCTTTGTTTCCATTAACCCTCTATAATACACAAGGTTTGACGATTTGAACTGTTCCAATCAAAAATCATACCAACACCTTGTGTAGATTTGCGATTTATGCATACAATTGGACCAGATGTGTTTAGAAGGCAAAACCTTTATCTGCACTGTCAATAAAGTCAATTGCGTAAATAAAATGGTACTAGTTTTTCCAAACAAAATGTGAAATCCCCAAAATTAGGTACTGCCGGTCAGATGGGAAAATGTTACTGAAAACAGCATTTCAACAAGGAAAACAACCCTTGCACTAAATTTAATTTGCAATTTATGCACACGATTGGACAAGATGTTTTTAGAAGGCAAAGAATTTTACTGTTATGACAATAAAGTAATCAATTGGTACTGGTTTTTTCTAAACAAAATGTGAAATCCCAAAAATGAATTACTGCCGGTCAGATGTGAAAATGTTACTGAAAACAGCATTTCAACAAATAAAACAACCTTTGCACTAAATGTAATAATTATGATATCCAGGGCCTGGAAATAGCACCCACCCACCTATACCATGCTATCATGTACATGTTTATATTTTGGAACACCCTCTATAATACCGGCAGTCAGACAATTTGAACTGTTCCAAAAAATCAAGATCGATTTGCGATTTTATGCACACAATCGGATCAGATGTTTTTATAGAAAATTGAACTGCACTGTGAATAAAGTCGTTTGCGTAATATGGGCTATTCCAGATAATAATGACCCCCCCCCCCTATAGAGGACAAAAAAAAGTATTTATTCTTTTAGTCCGGAATTCCATGACTCCCTTTATGAAAAGTATATGGAATTCCAGATCAAACTTCAAAAAAAGTATGGAATTCCAGATCAAACTTCAAAAAGTATGGAATTCCAGATAAAACTTCAAAAAAAAGTATGGAAAAAAAGTATGGAATTCCAGATCAAACTTCAAAAAAGTATGGAATTGGTGGGGGAAAAGTCTGGAATTTCGATTTCCTCTATAGGGGGGAGTCTAAATTGTGAAAAAGTCTGGAATTCCAAGAATATGTGCCAAAAAGGTATGGAATTCCATTGAAAGATTGATGGGGAAAAGTCTGGAATTCCGATGACCTCTATAGGCGGGGTTCATTATTATCTGGAATAGCCCATTGGTACTGGTGTTTCTAAACAAAATGTGAAAACCCCTAAATTAGGAACTGCAGGTCAGATGTGAAAATGTTACTGAAAACAGCATTTCAACAAATCAACCAACCCTTGCACTAAAGGTAATGATTTGGAAATACCACCCGCCAACCTACCCATAGCGAGCGGGTAAATTTTGCTATTTCAAACATTCATCGACAAGCAACGTTCCACCTAATTGAAAACATATTTGAAGAAATCATCATACGCTTTTTGTTTGAAACAGAAGCATTTTATTGTATAAATAACTTTTTCTTTTTCAAATGTACAAAAACTACTTTACGAGAAAGGTTCTACATAAACCCTAAAGGTTCATTGACATTTGATGACCCCAAATAGGTTCTTAAATTAACTGAAGAGTCTGAAAGAATATGCGCACGGAAATGTTCCTTGGCAAAGTTGCAGTTAGAGGAATCGAGAGTTAACAGGACCACACTGCCCAGTGTTCTTTCGAAACGTTTAGGCCAATCTCACTCATTTCAAGTGTTGCAGTGTGTGGATCGTTATGACATCAAACCCACATTAATAACCATTTATTTACATTTTATTTCATTACAATCAGGTCATGCCAATCAGAAAATAATACGGCTCCATGAAAAAAGTGCAAAAGTCAAATTAGTCAGAATTTTCAGACGAATCTGAAAGAATGGTCTTATAAAGAGCAACTTAAGAATACTTTCGGAACTTGAACACTTTTTTCTTAGATAGCATGCCTAAAAAAACTATTTAACTTACAACGATGCAACAATCAACAACTTAATAGAGGTTATCCATCTAATGGATTAGCTGCCTTCTTGTCAGGAATAATAACTGTGTTTTAGATTTTCCGAAAGAAGACACATCTGTTTCATGAGGCCAATTTGGTAACACGGTTTATGCAATGAAATGGACCCCATGTACCAATTAAATTGAACATGTTGACGTAGAATAGGCCGGGTGCGATTCCCTTTTGTAGTTATGTTGCGCATGCATGGCTACACGGATAATCTCTGTAAGATACTAACCTTTCTCGGAGACAAACATTTAGACCATCTGTGGTCAAAGAATCGGGATTAGACCACTCAAAAGTCGAGGTATATTCGCTATAACTGGGCAGGTATCCTTGTGCCGTTGTCGGCTGTGGTAGGAATCCCATCAAGATGACACAGCATAAGAGTACAATAACTGACGACGACGACGATGAAGAAGAAGAAGAACACGATGACGACCACGATGATGACGGCGACGGCGAATCCCTCCAGGTTTCATGGAAATGTGTTCGTTGTAAAATAGTCCTTGGATGTTGCGAAAGTAGCACAGACCTTTTGCTGCATTGTCTATTCAAAGCATTTACAGACGCTGATGTTTCCATTCGTGACCGATCATCAGTTCTCGAATATTGACACTTCTTTTTCATACCATTTCTCGTTGTCCTATCAACGTCCGAGGTCGTTGCACCACCTCTGCATCTGGAGGTGTAACGAGGATCCATATTTTCCTAGTTATCCTTCACGATATTTGTCAGAAATAAGTCAATTTTTGACACTTATGAAAGTGGGGTTTTATTTCATCCGTTTACTCGTTGGTGGCTACCAAGCCAGCTGCAGTAAAGAGGCCCTTCGTTTGGAAACTTTTGAATTGATCAGTTGCAGCAATCTAAATTTGGTATCTCGTGGTTGCACCAGTCAGCTGTTCCCCGCAAATGACATATGCTGGATGATTGGGTAGTCCAAAGGCTATTGCAAGCAAATGAGCCGTACATGGTTGAACACCTGCATGATGTGCTGGATCTAGGCAGAATGGGGGAAATGACCAAGCGTCCGTTATGGAATGCACATGCACACTAACCGGACGATGGTAGCCAACTATAGCTTGAACACATCTGCACACATCATGCACATAGGACAACCAGATCAACCCACCGGACGTAGAAAATATGTTAAATCCTCTACAGTGGACCAACCCCTTTATCTAGGTGGCTATTAATATGATAGGTGTATGTCACATGAAGAAGGGGCAGGTGAATGACTTAATTCGTAGTCCAAAATGGAAATACAATCGAAGATAATAAATACTTGTGTCCGATAATTTAATTGGATACTTGGGTAAAAACTTTTACGAAAATATGCTTCTGTCCATTTCTGGTGTTAGGAACACGTGCCGTGTAACAGCAATGTCCAGTCAGGTTCAGTGTCTACTAAGGTTTAGCAATGTCCAGTTGGGTTTAGCAATGTCCACTTGGGTTGAGCAATGTCCAGTTGGGTTTAGCAATGTCCAGTTGGATTTAACAAGGTCCAGTTGGGTTTAGCAATGTCCAATTGGGTTTAGCAATGTCCAGTTGGCTTTAGTAATGTCCAGTTGGGTGTAGCAATGTCCAGTTGGGTTTAGCAATGTCCAGTTGGGTTTAGCAATGTCCAATTGGGTTTAGCAATGTCCAGTTGGGTTTAGCAATGTCCAGTTGGGTTTAGCAATGTCCAGTTGGGTTTAGCAATGTCCAGTTGGGTGAAGCAATGTCCAATTGGGTTTAGCAATGTCCAGTTGGGTGAAGCAATGTCCAATTGGGTTTAGCAATGTCCAGTTGGGTGAAGCAATGTCCAGTTGGGTGAAACAATGTCCAGTTGGGTGAAGCAATGTCCAATTGGGTTTAGCAATGTCCAGTTGGGTTTAGTAATGTCCAGTTGGGTGTAGCAATGTCTAGTTAGGTGTAGCAGTGTCCAGTTGGATTTAGCAATGTCCAGTTGGGATTTAGCAATGTCCAATTGGGTTTAGCAATGTCCAGTTGGAATAAGCAAGGTCCAGTTGGGTTTAGCAAGGTCCAGTTGGGTTGAGCAAGGTCCAGTTGAGTTTAGCAATAACACTTAGGTTCAGCAGTGCATTAATACCTCTGAGTCCGTCAGAAAAATATGTTCAAATGGTACAGAAACCATAGTTTTGACAGTAATGGATCAAATTGGCTTAAAAAGTCTTCTGGTTGCAGTTAAAAGGTCCTTGAGAGGGGTGACGCGACGTTGTGTTGATATGCAGAGTCTTTCGAGGTTAGCCACACGTTCTTGAAACCAACTTAAGGATCTGACCGAATAGACTGCCCTGTCATCGGGAGTTACAAAACATGCTTAACGCATCGTATAAGAACAAAATCCTCTTTACCGGGTCTACTCATTGATTACGTCCTATTTAAAAGCTGTGTAAGTCCAGACAAAATCTCTCGGTTAAACCACCATGGTCCGAAATAGTGATTCAATGCTGAGTTTCCACATTTTCTTCTTATATTCACTCCAAAAAATCATGACATCACCTAATTACCAAAAAAGTCGCTTAATTTTGATTAAGTTTTGCAGCTGTGTGGGCTTTTTTTCTGAGTCAGTGCTTCAGTTAGGATTATATCATTGTCTTAAGCGGAATCCATCATTAATATTGATATAATCTTTATTAGAATATCGGCTCAAAATAATAAATCCGTAATCTTGACCAAGTATGATATGACAGTATGATTTACTCTCAATTGAGGTCGTTATGGGGGTGTTCATCTTTTCTTACCGTTTACTAAAAATAGGTTGTTTTTTATCTCTCTCTTTCTCTCTCTCTCTCTCTCTCCCCCTCCCTCTCTCTCGTCATGCTTGTATTCTTTAATCTTTTGAAGGCTATCATTCATATTTTCGATTTAAATCATATAATATTTATGTGGACAAATATATATTATCGATTGTGTTAAAGGGGCACTAAGAGATGTGATGGAGGCTGCGCCCTCAATTATGATAAAAACTGGGATTAGTATATTTTTATAATTGTATTACATGTATGAACTTACACCTATAAAAGGATTAAGAAAAATCAGCCCTCTTTGTACAAGAAAACGTCGATTCAAAAATGCTCGCACAGCCGGGACGAGCATTTTACGTCCGACAGTATCCCACTGCAGTAGGACGCGAACCATATTTGCATAGAGGGCGTTTTTCAATAAATAGCGATGATATTGTTTTAATCAAGTTTTTCTGTGTTTTTGTTAGTAGAAACAACAATAATAGCAATTTTTGATGTTCATCTTGAATTCTGAAGTAAATTTTTAAACATTTAAAATTTTCAACACCACTTAATGTCCCTTTAAGCGCTGGTATCGTTGGTAACTCATGGTTACGGGCCCATATATCTGTTCCGAATTATGATACTGCCATAGACTTTTTGTGTTATTGATCAATGTGAACAGTGGTTTGTAACAAGTTAGCGTGAGCCAGTAGACCTGGCAAAGGTTCTATCGTTCAGTACGCTAGCGGATACAGCCATGGACGAGTGGCTACGAAACGTGACAACTGGAGGATCTGACACACTTCTGAATTCGGAAACCTTATATCAAATGATCGAATTCGGCAGTCTAGACAGTCGAATTCCTTAGGTGCTTGGCTCTTATCTTATCCATACTTTTGGAAATACCTGCATGAAATTTGGGAAGAATTTGTTTTACTTTTTATATATAGGCCTATAGCAAGTTTCTTTAAACATGTCTCAAACTCGAGTGACCTTTGAC
>CM069456.1:34408297-34503926 GCA_035610835.1 Ophiura sarsii | reverse complement strand
AAATTACCGACACCAAATGTTCCGTAACAATTTTCATTTCCCCGTAATCTTACGGGTTGTTACACGTTTTCCTCCCGTTTTCTGTCGCATTTTTTTCAAAATATAAGAATGTAAACTGATGGGGCAATTAGCTGACTGTCAAATACACGTATAACGATACCTGTCATTTTACGGTTATTCTTACAGTGTAATGTATTTATTGGGTTCATTGCCCGTCGTTATTAAAATAATATTCTTTTGTATTCGTGGGTTGAATGATAACAGATCCGGATTTGAAAGCTATAATAATGGCGCGTAAAAGAAACTGAAACAAATCTGACCAAAACGCTTTTAACAGTATCCAATTTAAGTATTTGTTTCTTCATACAATATGTACAACGCCTTCGACACGATACGTAGAATAAACTTGCTTTGAATATTTTTCAAAATATTCTAAACCTTAAAAGGTTATGGTATTCGTGATAACAACTGATGCCATCTGCGGAAAAAGAAAGATCAATATCAAGGCAAACGTCATAACTATCTTTATCAGTTGCGCGTCATCTGTAGAAATGTCAAATTTTGACATTTCTACAGATGTAAGGGATCGTGTGTTTCATAAAACTGTGGGCAGGGAAAGGCCCAATGTGTATTGTCGTTATTGTATTGCATTGTCTGGAAAGAAAGCCATGACTTTGAGGATAACGCGGTTATAAAATGGGGCAACAATTTGTTCAGTAATGCAATTAACCAAAATACTACATGCGAGTCTCATGCCAAACTATTGAATGTTCAAGTTTGAAAGCTCTGAAGTTTTGTCTAATGATGGGATCTCCTTCATACGTTAAAAGATTCAGTTCATACAATGTATAATATTGCAACAAATGCGATAGTGCAAGTCCAAATTGCAACTGTTGGTGGCAGCAGACAACTTGCCTACAACCCTAAGTGCGGCGTTTCAGATAATGTTAAAGTAGCATACCAACACTGGACATCACTTACTGGATACATCCCCGTAAGACACTTTTGCCCAAGGGGGAGGGGGGGGGGGGGTTTCACCTAAAATGTTCGTAAAAGGTTGCCCCAAGTCAGTCACCTCGTGAATTTCACGTAAGTGTGTGTGGGGGGGGGGGGGGGGGGGGGGGGGTAGAAGTCAAAACATTTCGCACGTCAAAAATTTTCGCACGGACACAAAATTTCGCAGTCAAAAAACCACTGTATGTCAATGTTTTATGAGTAGTTTTACTATCATTGATATTTGAGACTAAGAAAAACGCAATTTTTACCTTAAAAAAAAAAAAAAAAAAATCAAAGGGGGGGGGGGGGGGGGGGGGGGCGATCGCAACCGTCGCCCCCCCATCTGACGGGCCTGGGATATATCGTTACGCTTCTCAGCACTGTTAATCACACAATCACCTCAATGTTGGTATAGCCCCTCCCACGTTTCCTCAATGTAAAATCATGGCGGGCTATATACGCTCGAAAAACGTTTCTTTCGTAGCGAACTTACCGCGGTGTAGTGGTCAGAGACTGGAAATCCATGCCGTCGATCGACCCGTGTTCGATTCTCAGAAAATACAACCAGTTGCGTAACCAGAGGGTGGGGGGGGGGGGGGGGGGGTTATTTTCCTCCCTGCCAGAAGGCTTGTCCCTTGATGCCCCCAATTAAATGACAAACTCTATGTATACCTATGCATACTAAAAACTATAGTCAGATAATGCCCCCCCCCCCCTGATGATATGCCTGTTCTCCGCATGCCCCACCCAAATTGAAGACCCTTAGTTACGCTACTGTATACAACAAAAACGTTGATTTAAATATTCTTTCCTAGGAACATGGGATTATTCCACGCTATAAACAGGGACTTGCTAAAAAAACGCTGGGGCATAAGGCTGCCGCAGCTTTAGTTTTACAGATGGTGCAAAATAAAGCTGTGGGTAAGCTTTAGAATACCCTACCATTTGTGGACCTCACTGTGTAAGTGTATAGGTCGTTCTTTAAAAGCCCCCATTGAAAACATGCAGCGGTAGGGTATACTAAAGGAACTCTAGTTTCAATACAATGCGATGATATTCCAAAATGTTTAAACATTGTTTTAATCAAGTTTTGCTAAGGGTTTCTCGTGTGAGTGGCAACAGCAAAAATAACCATCAATATACATCTTGAATTCGGAAGTATATCATATAAACAAATTATTCTTCAACAACTGTGTTACATCACTTATTAATGGTGATTCTACCATGTAAATATTGTGTACTTGCTTCAACCTTTCCCACCCTATGAAAACACTATCTCGCGCTATCTCTAAAGGATGTCCTTTCAAAATTGAACTGACCAACGACTGATAAACCAGTCTGCTTTACGCTGTGTAGTCAATGACAACAACATTCTACGCCTGTACAAGAGTTGGTTTAATATATTGCAATTGTGGGCGCTGTTTACAATATGGCAACTTCCATTGACGAATCACACAGCTTAATTTTAATGCCGCGTACTACTAACCAGCTGCTAACTTTGGAGAAAAAAAGTTCAGTTAAGTCAGTCAGTCAGTTAGTTAGTAATTTTCTATGAGTCAAGACAGCGCGGGACGTGTCATTTGTATTGCTGTTGATACCGCGAATAAACAGCATAGCACACACGTGTATCTGAAAAATAAAAACAGTTTCGAAAGTATTGTAACAAACAAACAATATACTAAATCGGCTCAATGTGAACCATACCTCTTCACCAGCGGAAATATCGCCTATCAAATCTTGTTGTGGCCGCGTCCGTTTTTTACAAGGATTTATATTGATATATTTTTAACCAATATTTGGTAGTACTTTTGTATTCATTTGTACATCATGGCTGCTGCCGCTGTCAAGAGGATTCCGTCTTTACACACACTAGGATTATACTTAGGATTTATGTCAGTACTTTGTGTCACAGTGTCTTCAGAGTTGGACCCTGTGGGGGAAAATGTCTGTACTCAATCGTAAGTAACTTAAAAAACCTTTTCTTTCTTTCTTCATTTTCTCTTCAGATTTTCACCTATTTTTACTGACGTTACCATGATTACACTTATACTTGAACATTTTGAATGTACAATGTACTTTCATTTATAGTTGTTGTTACAGTCTATATTTGAATGAATTAGCAGTGATAAGTGAGATGTGGATCTTTCCAAAGGTTATTCTTCTTTCCTTAATCCTTTCGTTGCTGACATTACACTAATCTCGAACATTTTGAATATTGTACAATGTATACTTTCATTTGTAGTTGTAGTTACAGTCTTTGAATGAATTAGTGAGATGTTGACTCGTTTGCCATAATTGCAAATTTGGAATTTGGTTTTCTGTTCAAGCGCCATTCCAAAATTTGCACTGAATTCCTCAAATGCCAAGTGCGGTAAAAATGTGCAATTAAATAGATTTATCTTTCCTGAACATGGTAAGCATATTGTAATAAAGGCCTCTTCAACATTTTCATTCAACTTTATTTTAAGCCATCGTTATGCAATACACAATTCAACAACCTCCCCATTTATACACACTAAAAAATCTTAAAAATACGTGGTCAAAATTCAACCACAAAAGGGTCATTTTTAACCCCGCTTACGGAGTCAACTATGCACCGACTAAAAAAGGGTCAAATTTGACCCCGGTGATCTAGTCAAAAACTTCACCCAAATTGTGGTTAAAAATGACTATCCTTGGGGTCAAATGACTATATTTCTCTTTTTCTCTCTGACTATATTAGGGTCAAAAAATGACCATATTCAGGGGTCATTTTGATAACGGTATATCCCGATTAGCAAATGACCCCGGAACGTGGTTGAAAATGACTATATTTAGGTTTATATATATTTAGGGTCATTCATGACTAGGGTCATTCATGACTATATTTAGGGTCATTTAAATATGACCCTTTTAGGGGTCATTTCAATATGATGCCAAAAGACCCCGACAGTGGTTGATTTAACCACGAATAACATATTTCACTGTTCAACAGTTCAAATTTATTAAAACTTGAACGTTTTTGTGAATTAATGTTCTTACTTGCCATTTAATTATGGAATAGTGCATGTTGCAGATCGAATCACTAGATCAAATATATAAATATACAATCCAAAGTGTTAAAAAAACAATATAACCCACCCCCGTGCGCATGTGTGGAATAGTGACACCCATGGGAGTTATTCTTACACCAAGTTTAACACAAGAAATTTAACACCAAGTGTTACATCAGTTATTCCTATGGTGTTGACCTAACACCAACATTAACACCAGGAGCGTAACACCGGCTCAGTGTTGTAGTTTAACACCGGAGTTTTTGCAGTGTAGGGTCAAAACATGACCATATTCAGGGGTCATTTTGATAACGGTATATCCCGATTAGCAAATGACCCCGGAACGTGGTTGAAAATGACTATATTTAGGGTCATATATATTTAGGGTCTTTAATGACTAGGTCATTCATGACTATATTTAGGGTCATTTAAATATGACCCTTTTAGGGGTCATTTCAATATGATGCCAAATGACCCCGACAGTGGTTGATTTAACCACGAATCGGGTTAAATAAAACTGACCCCGTAAGAGGGTCAATATTTTGACCCCGTCGTTTTTAGTGTGTAGCAGCAAAGCGTTGTTGTTAATTATAGGTCAATATTAAATGCGTATGTGTTGTTTCAAGAGAAATTAGACAAATCAATGCACGCGCGCTGATGTTGATGTGTGAATAATGGCACGACCCCGAAGGGGGAGTGCTATTGTGAGCATATCAACATTTGCGCAAGTGCATTGATTTTTCTAATTTTTCGAGAAACAAAACATACGCATGCATTGACCTAATTCATACACGACACTATACAAATAAAAATTCACAATTTAAGCATAATTTTGATCTATGTAAAACGACTAAAAACACTTTAACAAGTTTGCTAACACCCGTAGTGAAAATCGGCGAACCCGCGGATCTTGAACAACGAATCAAAACAAAACGCGCACTGCGTGATTTGAACGGCGCACACGCGGAGTGCAGTGGACACTTTCAATGCACTCCGCGTATTTGTAATTCCTGCTTCCTGATTGGTTCAACACTACATAGAGTGTATGAATTCGAGATAAACCACGCTGCTAACCACGCTGCTATGGGCAACCATCACGCCGATCGAACCGCAGTATCGCACCACGCAGATAATGTGTTTACGCGCGACGCGGACGCAACCGCAGGTGTATGTAGTTTTGGAATGATCGTGCACACGTTGTTTACATCGACTTTTGAAGCTAAAAGGAACTTGATTATTATTCTAATTTGATCATTTTAATAGTGTTACGGTTTTTGAAAATAGTTTGAGTGACATCGTTTAATAAAGTACAATTAAATTATGTTCTTATTTGCATTGTCTATTTATGAAATGGCGTTTAAATCCTTGGTCGTTGTTGAAATCATGTTTCAGCGTATGTGTATCACCAATCTACAACTTGTGTTCTGCGCGTAAACCACGCAGACGACGCGAACACCGTTGTAGATTGGTAATACACTTACGCTGAAACATGATTGAATCCCGAAATAAATAACACATGAAGTTTAACACAGTCACACCAACCTTACAAAAGAGGACAAGGTGTTTAACGAAAAAAACCTTCGCTGCATAAAGTTCTCATTTTTTCACTTTCACACAAAACCCAAGCCAAAATCAACTCAGCTCAAATATCTCAAATATTCCATTAGCATTTTGTTACGAAATGCTCAACACTAACAGGTCTAAATACCTATATCAAATTATGACATATTTGTTAAATAGTCTACACTCTCAAACATAACATTATCCATTATCTAATCATATCGAAGTCAGCAATGTTTCAAATTATCCACATTGTTGTGCCCATTGAACTAACACTTTCCAAGCGAAAAGCATGTCTCAAGAATGTCAACATTATTGAATTTCATCACTAAATGTTAAATCACCATGAGAAGTGCATTAAAATAAGTATTGTTATTGGTTCAGTAATTCTTGAGATAGACTTTGAAAGTTGGGAAAGGTTTCTGAAATATCTGTTTTGTATCATTATTGTATTAAGCTATAATTAGCCGCGTGGAAAGTGAAAGGCAATAACATGAAGTAGCTACCGAACCAGTGTTGTATTTTTAAACAGCAAACTATTATTAAAACAAGCCTGCTATTTTTAGATATAGTCATGATAGTGGGAGTTTGATGTCATTTATATGTAGGCCGAAATTAGCCGCTACCGATAAATGACTGTACCACGCTAAACTATTAGAGATAATTCTTTATCATGCGTCAGTCAGACAAAAATGTCAAATTCTCATCACCTATGATCATTCACGCCTACGATATAGGAGTTATTAGGCTATCATCGAGGCAAGTCCAGGAGCATATTTTATTTCCGTCGGTATTTCATGTTTATACTTGTAATGGCAACTGTCTTTCAACTCGTCTTTGTTGATAACCTGCTTGAAACAAAACATTGTTAAAACAAAAGGTCAGGGATTTTAGGTTTACTGTCATATATATATTCACAATATTATTATGATACTTAAATGGGGTGATAACGGAAGCGAATAATAACAATGGTGTTATATTAAAGTCTAGCCTATCAAAGGAGCATACTATTTTCGTATGATTTTAATGGGTGCTTTATATTAGTTAAAGTATCATTAAAATGTGAATGCCGTTAAATTGGCCGATATGTATAAAACATGATAACTTTAATGTCCTATCCTATATACATTAATGCATGAACACAGTTTCGTTGATTTTATGTTACTTATATTAATGAAAATAATAAATTCAAAGAAAAGTTCATCTGAGATAAGCATCACAGTTGGTCTGTTACCAGATACTTCATTGCAATATTCTGATTATGTCACTTTTCTCAAAACAATGAATATATGTTTACAGTTTTTAAATACCAATTTGTAGCAAAAGTACTTTTCACAACACTATTTTATTTTGAATTTTCAATAATTAAGAGATGTTTGTAGAATCGTTTCGATTTTGATAAAATCAAAACTTCAGGTCACCTCTTAATTATAACCTTTACTTTAATTTATGAACAGGCTATTTTTGCGAACAAGTAGTTGGAATTCAACCGCTATAAATTCAATCAAATCTAAATAATACATATACAGTCCTCAAAATAAGTAATTGACCAGGTATACAATTAATATGTTCTCTACTCCAAAACTATAGCTTTTACGTACAAATATTAATTTATAAAGTTGTAAGGAAATCTCTTCTCTTCAATTTGAGATATTACACGTGAAGAAACCCCAAACGCCCAAAACCAAAACAAAGTCAGTTTTTCATTTTAACATTTTGTTCGTCGACACACAGCCTCGGACTAACAACAGGCAGATAATTGATTAACTGGTAGTGATAACTCACGGAATGATATAGTCATGATAGTTAAGATGAGGATTGTGGATGCTTCAATTGATCAATGCAGTAGCCCTACACATACGATACATGTACCTGTCACACGGTCCTAACGCGTTCCAAACCCAAGAGTGAAAATGTAAACTGCCCTTTGTTCTATCCTTATCAATGTAGCGTTCTCAATTATTAACCGATCTTCATGAACAATGTCTCAAATTGAAGAGAAGAGATTCCCTTATATCTTTATGAATTAATATTTTTACGTATAGGAGCTATAGGCCTAATAGTTTTGGAGTTAAGAGTATATTTATTACCTGGTCAGTTACTTATTTTGAGGACTGTATATTTTGTTATACAAAGAGTAGGCTACTGTGAACATGTTGAAACGGGCACAAATACTTTTCAAAAATTGATTGAATCGATAGGCAGCTGTGAAATATGACTTCCTCTTAGGACAGCTTTCATATATCCCAAATGTCAAATCCACCAGACACCTCACCTTTATACTGAGCTGGGTGTATAGGTTTGAAGTATTTCCGCTGGAAGGTGTTACAAAAAGTGTGTTCAAACTGCTCACAATATAATATTGAGATTTTAAAGATGTATTTATTTAATTATAAATTATCTAAAATTATTTTGGACCATAGCCCATTATTAATGTTGCCAGAGCCAACTAAATTGAGATCTTTCAATTCTAAGAAGCTTTCGCAATTCTGATACATTTTTATCAGTAACCTACTGTGTTTAAAAAGGCGTTGGGATGAATACGAGATTGAAATCACATCCGTTGTCAACCAGAATGCATTACAAGTATTAGAGGGTGTGAATCTCCATAGAGTAACCAACCATATCGAATTTTGGCAAAGGAAAACTGTGAGACGCCTGCCTGCTAACTTCAAGTTGGGCAGTGTAGGCGTTAACGCGTTAAGGTTGTCGAATTCGTTACCGAACCCTCGTTATCGGTGTTCAATACGTCGGGGTTTGGTTCCCGGGTTTGGTTTCTATAGTCCAAGTATCATCAAAATCATCAAGTCTTCTATGTAGTTGCACCATTCTCAAATCAAATTAAAATATCTTTTGAAAGACTGTCGTAGAATTCATAAACTGATACAATTATCGAACTTACTTAAAGGGACACAAAGTAGTGTTGAAGATTTGCAATTGTTTTTTATTTACTTCATAATTCAAGATGAACTCTAAGAATTACCATTGGTGTTGTTTTTACTCACAAAAACACAGCAAAACTTGATTAAAACAATACCATTGCGATTTATTAAACCTTTCTTAAAAACACCCTCTGTGTAAGTATGGTTCGCGTTATGTATCATGCGTGCTGCAGGGGGACACTGTCTGACGTAAAATGCTGATCGCTGCTCGATTAGCATTTTTGAATCGACGTTTTGTTGTACAAAGAGGGTTGATTTTTCTTAATCCTTTTAGGTGTAAATTCATATATACAATTGTAAAAATATATCAATCCCAGTTGTTATCATAATTGAGGGCGCAGCCTCCAACACATCTCTTAGTGTCCCTTTTAGTTCAACTTGATCTATGGATTCTATGCGTAGGTAAGCACTTCGTAATCATGTTATAATAGATAAACTTTGGCGGTTCCAATCCAATTGGTAACAGGAAAAACCGTTACGTGATTAAATACCCTCGGATCATTAAAACTGGAAAGGATATACATACGGGAAAGGCGTGTTATGAAGATGTTAAATAATCACAATAGTAATAATAGGACGATATTAAGGATATTGTGAAGTGATTAATTAGTAAAGGTGTGTAATATTGCAATATACGGGCACAAAGTCACGGCGCCACATTTTCCGGGGAGGGGAGTTGCACTATGATGAGTTTTATACAGGAAAAAAAAATTGAAGGAAAAAACGTGGCTGGCGGCTACACCTAATCTAATACAACAATTTGCGCCTGCGTAACATGTATTTTCAGTATATAAATGATAATTCTCTTATAATGGTAAGCCGATTTATGATGTAGCCTATATGTATGATGTTTTGTTAACCTACGGCAAGACACATCTATCTGACACCTATTGAACATATCGTAGGCCTATATACGTGGTATAAAAAGTATAAACAAATCTTGGCGATACACATTTTTATTATTTTCCCAAAACAAATTCACCAAAACGCCGAAAAAACACATTCCTTCCTAGTCATAAATTTGACTTGTTGACATCGAAACTAGACGCTAAAGTAATTTGCCATTCTATTCAATAAAATGCAACTTTGAACTTGGGTGTATGGAAGTGATAATGAGATCGTTCATCAGTTTCAATGTCGACCTTGCCTTATATATTATGCGGGTCTTTTGGGGAATCGGTATATAGATGTAGCCTGTACACTGCAAAAACTGTGGTGTTAAATTTAACACTACGGGTGTTAAATTGAACACCAGTACGGATTCACTATAGGACCACACCACCTGGTGTTAAAATGACACCATCACTAGTGTTACAACGTTGGTGTTAAATATAACACCAATGGGTGTTACAATATGACAACACCAGTAACAATTTTACACCTTCTGGTGTTAAAACATTAAAAACTTTACACCTTCTGGTGTTAAAATATTATTTTTTTACACCTTCTGGTGTTAAAATATTAATGTTAGATAAGTTGAAGTACTTTAACAATAAAATACTTGCAAATAACATATTTCACTGTTCAACAGTTCAATTTATTAAAACTTGAACGTTTTTGTGAATTAATGTTCTTACTTGCCATTTAATTATGGAATGGTGCATGTTGCAGATCGAATCACTAGATCAAATGTATAAATATACAATCCAAAGTGTTAAAAAACCAATATAACCCACCCCCGTGCGCATGTGTGGAATAGTGACACCCATGGGAGTTATTCTTACACCAAGTTTAACACAAGAAATTTAACACCATGAGAAGTGTTACATCAGTTATTCCTATGGTGTTGACCTAACACCAACATTAACACCAGGAGCGTAACGCCGGCTCAGTGTTGCAGTTTAACACCGGAGTTTTTGCAGTGTAGGAGTTTAAACGTAGGCTTAATATCGGTGTGGTGGGAAATGGAAGACCATTTATTATTTTTCCAGCTTCTAGTTATTCACTTTCAATTATATCACAAATATTTAAGCTTGAGTTTTAGAAATGCGTTGATAGGCCCAGCGACCCATAACGATTTTTAAATGTGTGTATATGTTTACTTATAGTATAAAACACATTTTTATATGAAAAAAACCCCAAAACAATTTAAACTTCAATTCCTTCAAAATGTTCACAAACATTTCAAAAGCCTCTGAATTTTGTACAATTGTTGTATTTTCTGAAGCTTGAAAAGTAATATTGAACTTTTTCTATAAATGAATTAGAGGATTCAAAATGTTCACAAACATTTCAAAAGCCTCTGAATTTTGTACAATTGTTGTATTTTCTGAAGCTTGAAAAGTAATATTGAACTTTTTCTATAAATGAATTAGAGGATATGAAAATCCTCGAGAGTTATGCGTTTTGCCACCCACGAAAGCGTTTTATCAATGGGATTTCATTTGGGCTCAATTTTGTATTGGTTGACATTGACCATGCCGACCTGGATTACTCTCCGTGAACAACGAAATCCATTCAATGGTAAAACCACACGAACACTTAACACTTTCCACGCGGCAGGCGGCTGCAGACGACATTCCAAAATGTCACAAAATGTTTAAAATGTAAAAATTATTGAATTTCATTACGATATTTGGAATAACCATGAGAAATGCATTGAAATAAGTACAAACATGCTTAGTATTGATTGGTTTAGTAATTCTTGTGATAGACTTTCACAGTTGTTGGGAAAGGTTTCTGACAAATCTGTTTTGTATAATGGTAAAACTAATAGCCGAAAGGGTTAAACCTGGAATGGCTCAAAATACCGCAACATTGTTTGCTTATTGTTCGTGTTAAATGATATTTATTACAGTATTTACAGTTTACACACTGCCTTTTGTTCGTTGAATAAAGTTGAGTAATAACCATATGTAATTAGTGCAAAATTTGTTTTGTTCGTAACTATGGCAGCATTTGTATTTGATTTGGAGTGGACACAAAAGTATATAATTAACACTATAACAGAGTAACAGTAGCATTGTAAATTGAATAATATATACATATTAAGCGAAACAAAAGGGCCTTTGTATCACCGTGAATCACACACGCAAAGGCATCTAAATGGCCATACACATATGGAACGCAATTTCATTACTGATTGTGTTTGAAATGACTAAGTTATATCAAAATACTTAAATCCTTAACACTTTCCACGCGGCTATAATTTTACCATTTTACATCAGTCTTATCTCAAGAATTACTGAACCAATACTAGGCATATTTGTACTTATTTAAATGCATTTCTCATGGTTATTCCAAATATGGTGATGACATTCGATAGTTTTGACATTTTTGAAACATTTAGTGAAATTTTGGAACTGTCGTCTGCAGACGGCTGCCACGTGAAAAGCGTTAAACCATGCCAATATCATTGTTTATTTTTTGTATATTGTTGGTTTGGTATTGGAGTTTGGGCTATACATTGTAACGAATGGCCCGAGGTCTGTTTGGACGATTGCAAAACAGATAATGAGATTTAAATGCAAGTGGACCCAATCCGGAACTAATTCGTCGGATTAAACTTCCAATGTTATGAATTAACACCTTTTATTTGTTAGGCTACCCACTTGAAAATGATAGGCCTTCTATATTTAATATAGTAACGCCATAGGGTAAGTATTGCAAGGAACGATCAAACCTATGTATGTTTGCAGTAAATAGCTTGACGCGTAACAAATGAGTTGCTAATTAGGCTAATTAAGTATTCCCGTGTTGATTGAAGATTGGATTAAATTCGAATTGAATGATGGATTACCTAAATACGTATAATATTAATATACCAAATATGTTTAATACATAGGCCTACATCAACATCAAATACGCGCATATTATGCTAATAAAAACACAAATAATCTATTTGCAAAGGGGCCTACACGATAAAGCAAGGCATACTAACAACTACTTAGGGAACGAACAAGCAAACTTGCAACGATTTATGAAACACTATCTGTCATATACTTGACATAGTCAAGATTCATGAACTTAAATGCCAATTAGTAAACGCCATAAACATGACATGATCACATAAAGATATGTGAACCCAGTGCAAACCAAGTTCCAGAAATATTAGCCTATAATTATCATGATTATGTTGTCCCTCTCATCAGCACAAAATGTATGTCCCTATACAGCGTGTCCCGAAAATTATTAGCCATACACGCTTTATAACATGATATATCGCATCATTAGTATTTTACAGCAATTGCTGAAAATAGTGAGTTTATGTGGGTTTTAAAGTTCACGCTTTCTCGATTTGCAGATATCACGAGTATTTTAATTAGGCACCAATAGGAAAAGAATACTTTCTTCTTTTACTTGGGACATGATTGGACCCCATAAAAGAAATCACCATGATTATGTTGATGACCATGTCAGAGGTCTTTTGTTTCTTAAAGGTTGCGTAAGTTAATACCCTGTTTTAAGAACCATATGCAAATATAAATGACGAAATCATTACAATTGTATAAATTGCATGCAAGATAACATTTTCCTTCAGAGCACTTTATAAGTGACGTATGATTAGAGAAAAAGAATCGCTGGCATTTAACAGACATAATGGCATTTTCGGATTTAGCTTTGCTTCATTTTCTAAAGGACACACTGTATACAATATAGAGAGGTGAAGAATCTAAGGCGTTTTAATGTACAAGATAATGGCATCATTCAAGCATGCCGTCAAACTACTCAGATAAAAGCATATGTCGGGTTAACCCTGTTAACATGATCTATGATGCGATATAAAATAAATCTCTGGGAACCAGATACAATTTTAGAACACCATTCAATACCTTCACCCCTGATTAGACTTCCCGTAAACACAAATGTTTGATAGATAGCGTGTCGGAAGAGTGTCAAGATGCCGAGGGTACTAACATTTCATTAATTGACGGCTACATTTTCCATAATATAGATGTCCTGTTGTTCTTGTTGGGGTGAATGTTGTTTGTTTACGTTGTAAGATTTGGTTTTTGTACTTAAAACAGACTTGCAAAGATTTGGATTAACTTTAGACAAAACGATTTCTCATAGCTCTCTCATAGCAAGAACGACTAATTTGGATTAGCTGTTAAATTGAAGTTTTAATACTACATATAATGTTTCGATCGAGTTACCCATGGCTTCATAAGTATTTTGAACATACATACTGTAACCATACACTTTATGCTATTCTAAATCATTTATTAGAAGAAAAAAATCCTTTTATAATGGTTTTGTGATCAAAAAATTAATAATTATTTATAAAATGACAAAAATGAAAAAAAAACGAGAAAAAAAAAATATTTTAGCGTTGTTCTCTCTCATAAACCGTTGATGATATACAAAGACAAAGCCAGTACTGTCAATGCTAAAAAACGGTGAATCTGACACAACTAATTTGTTGTCCTCATTGGGCATAACTTTTAGATAAAAGCAGCTATAAACCCCAATTATTTGCTTTTGTTATCCAATAATATTTGTTATTTTCCTCAAGGAAACCTTATTGTGTCATTGCAACGTTTATACTTTTCTTGGAAACATAATTGTATTTGTATAATTGTTATTGTTACAGTCTGTATATCAATCTATAGCTAATAATTATAGGCCTACCGTAGAAATGTCTAAATTCAAACTTTTCCATGGATGTTATATATTACCATGAACATAGAATGTGATAATAAAGGAACGCAGGATGGTATACATTACTTGAGAACTCAGAAATGTGATTGAATTTGACACCAGTAAACATTTATTTCCGTAAATAATGTTCAGAGAGATTAGTAACAGGTCGAAAAAGTATACTATATTAATTCAATATGGGAACCATTCGTATTATAAGTTGATTTTTACATTATTGAATGTAAAGTTGTACTGTTTTCCACGCGGCAGGCGTCTGCAGACGACATTCCAAATTTTCACAAAATGTTTCAAAAATGTTATTGTATTTCATTGTCATATTTGGAATCACCATGAGAAATGCATTGAAATAAGTACAAACATGCCTACTATTGGGTCAGTAATCCTTGAGCTATAGACTTTTAAAATATGGAAATTTTGTATGGTAAAACTAATATCGCGTGGAAAACTTTCTATTGACTTTGGTGGTCGGTTTGATCTTGTTTTTAAAATAAGCGAATCGAATACCGCTAACATCATCGCAACTTCTATTGGGCCACTACTATCTAAACATACAAAATTTGAAAATGCGTAAGTAGGTCGAAAGCATTTGATTGCACCATGGAAGTATACTGTACCAAGACTATAGCGATTTTTACCGGTTCGAATCTTGTTAGGTCAGATTTTCTGCTCAAGCGAAATTATAACTAAAATGTGTCAGTTAGTTAATTAGTGACTGGCACTGAACTTTACGTCAGATCTAATAATCATAAACCTAAAGCACGATAATAAAAGGAATTTAGCAGTTTTTTCTTACAATCTATAACAATCATGACAGGGGTTTCAAATGATACGAGTAATTGCATGAATACAGTCCAATTATTGACGGTGAATTTTTTCACAATTTGTCATTAAAGCTGTCAATTTTAAATCCAATCAGATCGCTTCTGCTAACGCGGCATTTGCATGCCCAACAATTTGAACCTTGTTAACGCCTTTCTTTAGCTCATTAACATGTTATTGGATCCCTTTATTAGTGAACTTATAGGCTAAATATAGATCGTACATAAAGGTGGTGTCCAAACTAGCTGTTTTCCTTATTTACGGGTCAGTGTTTTTACCATGATTATAAATGTATAGCCAGGGGCGTAGAGAGGGGTTAGGGATAGGGGCATGCAGGATTTGCCCCTGTCAAAAGGCTTGCCCCCTGATGCCCCCGAAATGAAGTGACAAACTCAATCGGCCGAGTGCACCAAACTGGCGTAACTTAATATAGGGAGGTAAGCTTCCTCCCTAGTAGTTATGCCCTAACTGTAGCGTAACTTACTAACGATGTAATTATGAGAGTATAACTGACGAGTAACACCAGAGTATAGTAACTAGAGAGGTAAATATCCACATTAATCAGCATCGTCCCCTTACAAAATTAATTGTCGCATATGCCAAGGTATAAGATTTAGCGTAAATTACTCGCAAGTTACTAGCCCAGTAGCTTACCCCGGTTTGGTGCTCTCCAAATTGTGTTACGCCTCAGTACTATTGCGAGGTAGCGCTATTCTCTTCAGCTACCCGCCATTGGTGCACTCGGCCATATTAACCAAACATAGTCGGTAACGCCCCCCCCCCCCCCCCCCCCCCCCCCCCACCCCTGATCACAGGCCTGTCCCCCCTCATGCACCCCTCCCCGAAATTGAAGACCCTAGCAGCTTTACGCTACTGGATGTAGCCCTCTATAACATTCATATGTTAACCGATGATTGATTTTGGAAGTATTTTCCGTAGTTTCAAATTTTCATTCATGTTTCCTATATATAGCCTATTATACAGCTTGTATTTCCTCTGAACTCAAAATGTAAAAGATTGAAAATTCACTCTTTTCGAGTGAATTTCAAGTTCAAAAGAGAGATTGCGATGGGTCAAGCAATTACTCTTAGAGCGTGAAACTCTAATTCCATATCTGAAACGTAACCATTCATAAAACAACGCTGTTACAATGATAGCAGTGCATGTGGATTCAATATAATATTTGCTTGAATTGTTTACAAATCATAATTATTTTCGGAACTAGAAGCACTTTCACTAAGTTCAAAGTTAAGCTCTATTTTCCGATGTTTCCTGAAGGTATTAAATATCTCAATCAATGGACACACACTGTCATTCAGTCATACAATAAACTGGTTGATATAATAAATTATCACATGTCACATGTCACATGACATTTCTTAAAGTTGAAAGAAAGAAGGAAAGAAAGAATAAAGACATAAGGGAAATGCACTCAAAAAACACTAAAAATAAAACCAATCCTTACACAAGTCTCGTGAAATCGCACCATACCAAATAAAATTAACCATTCAATAACGTAAGAATATATATAACAGTCATCAAAAAAAGTAACTATACAGGTAATAAATGGGCTTTTAACTCTTAAAATATATATCCTACCTAAAAATATTTAATAATAAAGTATCAATTTTTTCTTTTATACACGCGGACCCAGCTACGGGTACATTATCGACTACCGTAGTGCAATCGGAGATGCATGCGCAGGTTTGATAGTCGGTCGTATTGTTCCGATGGATCAATACGCCACACATGCTACCTGTCATACTTTCGTACGTGTTGAAAAGTATAAATGTGAAAATGAAAGTGTGACTCTACCTTACATTTGGGATTGTCACTTCTTCAATATTCAACCGATCCTAGCGTGCAATATCTCATATGAAAGAAGATAAATTTCTCAACAACTTTATAATTTAATATTTTTAGGTAGGATATATATTTTAGAGTTAAAAGCTCATTTATTACCTGTATAGTTACTTTTTTAATGACTATTATGCATTTATTATTACGTTTTATAACTATTTGAGATAATACCACATTTTATCAGAAATACAACTAATATAACTGAATTTCCTATCATTATTGAATCTCAAGACTTGTTGGAGTATCTGTTTTACATTGATCTAAGTTTTTAAGTTCTCCCACGTTTTTGTTACCCAAGAGCTATCCAGGTACCAGGGACGGGGGTTTAAAGTTACTAGACCGCAATGGCGTAAATCGACTGTCTAGTGACGTCAGATGTATTTAAAGTGACATTTGTGAATTATATAGGCCTAATGGTATTGCCTTTAATCTTTGGTTAAATCTTAAACGGTTCATTGAATTGTGAGTCACGAACTTTTAAAATATCAATTTGTGTCAGTGTCCATAAGGCGGGCTTATTCGTAAAACTTTGATTGTATATTTTGATGTTTTTTTGCAGATTTGTAATTTCATATTATGTTAAATCTGTATGTCAAACACTCAAAAATGAGTACTGATGATCATCATGTCGTTTCTGGTTTATAGCATTCATTGGTTCTTCGCATTGTGTCTAACACATGGCGAGAATCATCATTCATACTTTTAAGTTGAAGTCCTAGCTCAGCTCAATATTGCCCAACAAATTAATTGAATAAGTAAGGAGATCATGTCAGAGTTGGACACAAGACAGGTCACAGAATTGGCTCTAACAAAATGGAAATCCTCGTCACAAATATCAAGGAGTTTAAGGTTTCCAGAACGAACACCTCTGTTTGTATGTCACACAGAGGTCCAGGTGAATCCTTAGTGACATAGTGGTACATTCAGAATGTTCAGTCTCGTTCAGAATCGGATAACCTCTGACACCAAAAAGAATAATGCGACAACAGAACGTATTTCAAATTTTGAGATAAGATTTTCCGACGGGTATTCATATTAGGTTAAGAGTTTAACGGGTTCGCCGTCGGACAAGTTTTCAACTGTCAAGCTTTCATCAGAATTAGCTCTGACTTCTTCAGGACCAAGTATAAAAATTGCCACCTCTCTATTTATTATCATCATTTGGTCTGCCCCTTGCCCGATGATTTGAGAGTAGGTGCCCCTTTCCTACTTGTGGTAAGGTGGCTCTGAAAAGAGCTCTTTTCAGGTTGACAGTTTTAAACTTGTCCGACGGCGAACCCGTTAAACTCATAACCTAGAACTTAGTCAACAGATCGATATTAGAATTTACCACGTTTACGCGCAATGATCGGCGCAATGATCGTCGCAATGATCGTGTTGGTGCAAGGTGTTGTCGAATTATGATGACAAATACCTAAAATAGAATAAAATGTCAGAAATGACCAAATGAAATCTTAGAAAATCTGACCACTGGAAAATGGCGATAGTTTCAAAATGGCGTCCATTGTGGCGGCCACCAACACCCTAGAGGCTATAAATACAGTATTTGCTGAACCACGCTAAAAGATGTAATGTTTGTACAATACAAAGGTTTGCTTTTAGATGTAGTTTTGGAAAATTATCAAGTTTTCCCTTTCAAACCGAGATAGTTCACCCTTGGGTAGATGTAGAACAGAGACACGTCAATGTGACAATCCCCTAGAGATAAGATAACAGAAGACAACACTTTAGTTTAATAAATGTAAATGTCAACCCTAAGCTAAACCGGAATGATGTATCATCATGAAATGGATCCGATGTTAGGCAATGATGAACGAAAGAAGGGTTTATCACAACTTCCGGTGCTCAGAATTTCGAAAGTTACATTTGCACATACCTGCTTTTCAGCTGTTGTCCTCCTTATGCCTTTTTGTTTGTTGTTTATTTCTCATTTTGTTCGCTTTTTCCACAAAGTTTCCACAACGTATCTCAATTTATTAAGTAGTTTAATTAACATCTTATCACGCTTAACAAATTTTGAAATAAAAAGTCGAAGTATTGACCTACAATACAAATGAAATGACAATATTGCATGCCAATATATAAAGTATGATGGATATGCACAAAGAGCATTAAATTTTAAAAAGAAACAAATAATCACTAAGATCTGAGGTAAATAAAATAATAAATTATGTTCATACTGTACTATAAGAAAATCGTTGACCAGATAGACCTATATGATTTGTACGGAGAGGACAAATTAACCACAATGCTTTATAGTCATGGCCCACAAGGGTGGTTTGGTGGGGCGGTAGAATGTTTCACAATTCAACAAACATGATTGACAAAAGGCCAAACTGGACATATAGCAAGATGAAGGACAACATAGAACCCGTATTATTGATATAATGCAATATAGTAATGAGACTGAAGGAATATCTCTCTCTACAACACCTAAAGCAAGATCTGCCAATATGAAAGAGTCAAAAGCATAAATCCTTTTTTTGACCACACGTACGTTGCCCAGACAAACTCGTTTAGTTGCCTATAGCAAAGACTTTATATGGAAAAGACAATTCTATCGCCATGGGTATTGTTTTCCTCAATGCCGTCTGCCGGAAGATGCGTCTGATTTATACCCAACATAGCTCATTGAAAACATAACGGCAAATCAGCAGACATAATTGAAAATGATAAAAAAAAACCTAAATAAAGATCGAGATTAGAGACACAATTTTAATAGAAAATCTCCCCCACGCAGTGTTTTATGAGGATGCACTCCCATCCGTTTTTATCACAGCTCGGATATTTATTTTGGATTGTCTTCCAGCTCTTCTTCCTTCCCATGAATAATCTACCTTTATTAAATTCTGTCTATATTATATTTATATGAGATTGAGGCCATTTGAAGAGACCCTGGATTCCTTTCACACGGGCATGACAGGCAAGAAGACTAACAGATAAACGCTTTTCACATGGTCACCGACAAAATTGCCTTTTCTCATACCCCCGCATGAAATATTTTCATTAGAGGATCAATTTGACAGGCTTTTCACACTAACACACCCCTACAATTTTTCATACAGACACTGAGACGAGATTAAATCGTTTTAGGCAAAGTTCAAAGGTTTTACAAAACCCCAACCATCCGTCAATTATCGTGCTCTCTATCTATCACCTTTACGGCAAAATCCATCCCATTTGATTAACTAGATAATTGCTTGAGTATGCCAGGTAAATAGACCACCAATTAGCCAATTAAAGATTTTGTGTCCAAATGCTGATTCAACAATATGGCTGCCCTTTGCCGTATTGTATTCACAATACATTTGCAGATACGATCCGTACAGGAGAAAGTGGAGAAATAAATATTATATAGCTGCATATACCGCTTTACATCAGTGATTCACCAGGATTATATTATATAACAAAGCTTAAATGCAGCAGGGCTGAAAATAAGCACCCCGGGTTTATACATCAAAATGTCCTTAAAATTACAAATAATTATACCCTCAAAACCCCATTTCTCCACTCATTATGCCTAGCCTCAAAAATAACTGGCCACATTTTCCCGACGCTTCTCTGTCACTTCACGGGCAACCTTTTCTCGACATGGTCCTCTCCTCTGTCCAAATTTCCAACTGGGATGTTTACGAACAAATATTCATACCTGGGATTCATACAAACCGTTATCGATGGCTTTGAAGCTGCTGAGCCAATGAGATTCTGCACATTTTATCAACGTACGGACTGTGTCTGCTGGGATTCTGTGGGATCAAGCGATTTGAGTGACTCTGCACATCGGTCATTATACTGCCTTATATTCACCATAGGGCAAGGGGAAATCTAAAGGAAATTATCGGGAACAAACACCTCCAGGTGGGCGGGTTTATCACGTCAAAATAAATAAAATTCAGACATTTATACGTCAGAAAAAAGTCGGTCGGTCGAGCGTTATTGAACTTTCTTAAAATATTGGAAAAGTATCAATTGAAATAATCAATAAATACTTAGTACAGCTGTCGGGATTGACTAGGTTACAGGTATACTATGGGATACATCCTCTGCCCCATCATGTTAACATTGCAGCCCGATAGCAATGCGCTCAGGTGGATCAACGGGAGCGACCAGCAATCACATGAAGTACTACCTGCAGGAAACATTCCCCAATCATAGCAATAATGTTTTCAATATGTGAATGTATTGTTAAAATAGTCGATCAATTACCATCATACCATGTGGTACAATACACCTGTGGGAAACATTCCAACCATAGGAAATGCTTTCAATAGGTGAATGTATTGTTAAATAGTCGATCAATAATACCATGCGGTAATACACCCGTAGGAAACATTCCTATTATGGCAATACGCTTTCAATGGGTGAATGTATTGTCAGACAGTGGATTGTTACCACGTGGTAATTTACCAATAATTCCAACCATAACAATGTTCTCAGGTGAATGTATTGTTTTAAAATCGGGTATCAATTGGTAATATACCACTGAGCAGGAAACATTCCAAATTGTTTCCAACCATAGCTATGCTTTCAGTAGATGAATGTATTGTTAAATAATGGATCAATAACACTCACCTGTTGGCAACATTCCAATATAAGTTCAGAGGCGTATTGTTAAACGGTGGATTAATTACCAAGTGGTTAATTACCACGTGGTAATTCACGAATTACCAAGTGGTTAATTACCACGTGGTAATTCACACAACATTCCAGCCATAACAATGAGGTGAATGTATTGTTAAATAATGGATCAATAACCACGTGGTAACAAACACCTGTTGGCAACATTCCAATATAAGCTCCGAGGCGTATTGTTAAACGGTGGATTAATAATCAAGTGGTTAATTACCACGTGGTAATTCACGCAACATGAGCCATAACAATGAGGCGAATGTATTGGTAAATATTGGATCAATAACCTCGCGGTATTACACACACCTGCAGGTAACATTCCAACCAACCATATCAGCAAGTGAATGTATTGTTAACATTTTTGAAAATACCAACGGCTTCTGTCTGGCTCACCGATTAATCAATATAAATGTACTTGGTGAAATCTTGCAACTCTTGGTGGTATGGTATAAAGTATACCCTCAACTCAACAAATTGAGACTTTATGAAAGACCTTGGTACTTGCTCTTGTCTAAATTTACATATTTGACTAACCCTCATTCAGACACGATATCGTGAGCTTTATCATAATAATGAAAGTTGGCTGGGTATTACGATATTGCTGTCATTTGTGGTCAGTGAATATTTTAGAAAGATGTGTCGGCAGACCGATAGATCATTCATCTTTGAATTTTATCAATCCAAAGCAGCTTTATGACCAACTGTTATTGGTCATCAATATCAATATTGGACTGGAACATGACAAATCCCGCAGACTGACCCATTTTATTAAACACCAAATTGTTTTCGCATGGTCACCAGGACGTAACCAGGGTGGGCAGACATGGTGGGTGAGTTGATACCCGCGGGTGGACGAAATTCTAGGAAGACTTTGGCAATTATATGGGAAATTATCCTTTTTATGGGTGAAATTATGTAATATTGGAGTAAATTATGCAATTTTCGGGGTAGTTTGCCATTTCATACTTTTGGGGAAAATGTACCCTTTAACCCTAACACTCTTGAGTACTACGAATTACTACGATGCGGTGTGCTTGTGTCACCCGGCTCGGCAGTTTTTCGATGAAATAATGTCCCCAGGGTATATACGTTATACAGGGCGGAATATACTCCGCCATGTATGGATTCCCCCGTGGCCTAGCCGTAGATCGTCTCATTCGTCTGCCTCTGAACCCAGAGGTCCGGGGTTGGAGCCACGGGGGAGTGGGGCACTTTTTCCCCTCGCTATTTGGCCGCGAAAAAAAATCTTTGGAAAAGGTGCGGCAGGTGCCCCGGGGGTTAGGGTTATGGTGGGGAGTTAATTTAATGGAGCGACATTTGGCAAAGAACCAAAGAGCTGGTAATAAACCACCGAGAGTCATAAAATAAACGCATTATAAGTATGATAAGTGTGCATATTTCCAATTCCACATTATTACAATCAGCTGCGCGCGACGATTTAACTTTAGAAACGTGTGTGGATAAAAATAATAGCCCTCAAAATATGGAAACATTTATTTGGAAGGAAATGCATTTGTATGGTATGGTCCACTTCTGCTAATTCGGTGAAAGGTTCATGGCAGGTTTAATGTGGTTAATTTAATTTGAGGTGGTGAATGAACCAGGTTCACTAGACTGTTATATGGCTAATTTCCGTTTAAAAAAAACCGATTGTAGGAGAGAATTCACGTGTACTAACTGTTAGGCCTGTGCATATTTTGGTGTTTAGAAATGTCACTATAGTCTGATCACAGATTCGTAACTTAAATCCTGTTTTAAAAGGTTGTCACGTACTACCTATATAGGACAAATGATGGATCAATGCCAAGTGCTTTATTGTTTTTAGGCCAGAATATTCACGAATTGCATCTTGATGAAATGTAATTAGTATAAACCTGTTTTTCTTACAGATTCATAAACAGAAATGGTGAGAATGAAACCCGCGATGTGTGCTGTCCCGGCTGGAGACAGAAGGGGAAATCATGTCCAAAAAGTAAGTGTCATTTTTATGTTGACTCAAAATAAGGTAAACGAGTGTTCCCAAAAATACGATACACTGGCACGTTATAGGTCAGCCAAAATGGTGATTCAAGTTTGTTTTATTCAATGGAACATAATATAGTAAAGAATAAAATACAAAAAGAATTCCCCTTTAATATTGCCCCTGAAACAAAATATAGATTTTCTAAGCATGTATAATGTTGTGTATCATATAATTGATGATGGCCGGTTCCCGGGCAGGTAACTACCCTGTTTACGTCATAGGTGTTACCCAGACTCGCATACAGAACCTCAATATGGGTCGGTAGCGTAAGCACACTCATGACTTTTGTTTGTGCAGACCTATCGACCGAGACCCGGACCGATACCGAGTTGTAGTAATACCCGTTTCGTAGTAAGGCGTCATCCCACACTAAAACAGAAACACTGGCATTTATGATTGATTGTATGTATCTTTTTCCCTGGACAATATTTAAAGAAATTCTTTTTGCATGGCCTAGGCCTATATTCTTCTAAACATACTCCATCGAATAAAATACACTTGAATCACCATTTTGGTTCACCTTTAAAACCCTGTTAAATTCGGCAATATCACGGATTACAAACTATACCGACTGTCGAATTTGGAGGGTAACAGCGCGTTATAATGACGTCACCGTTATATTAACGCGCGATATCTTTACATTTGCAGCTGCAGTCCATAGCAAAACATTGAGCGAAACCATGACGCTCCCACATTAACCATATTTGATTCAACAATTTGTAGTTCGCCAATCTTGTTAAACATCTTGAAACACAAGATTTATGTTTTTTAAAGCACAAGTTTTGACATGATAGGATGGGATGGGAACATTACTGAGGAAATGTTCCATGTATGTAAAACACGCCCCGAACCTTACTTGTTTCTCATCAAATACATGTATGACTAATCTAATACCGCCTCCCTTCTCCCCAATGTTTACAACCCCTTAGCTCATTGCAACCCGTATCAATTTAACTGCTCAAAATTGCAAATTCTTCTACTACAATCAAGTTGAGATTTTTAAAGAGCGGAAATTTAATTTCACTAGATAATTCCCTATCTAATCCGCCATGTTGCTTTTCGTTGATGTTTATAGTTTTTCAAACCAGCAGGTGGCCGATGCCGAGTCACGATGCGCCCATGATGCCTTCGCTAAATGACAGATATGTGGGTTTCATTCTTTCATATTATCAGTATCTGACTGCAAACATCCTGGGCAAGACTATAGATTATTTTACATGCATAATATAGGGCCTAGAGTTCTAGAGTTATCTAGAGTTCACGAGCCTGATATATTAAGCACACTTTTTCAGCAAGCTCACAACAATCCCCTCCCTAAGTATGTAATTCTTTATTTACACAATTCAATTTTCCATCTAAATGCCAAATTACATTGCAAGACACCTCCTGAATTCTAATTTTCCCAGCCTTGGGAGGTCAAGAAATTTATTAATATATCAATTGTCTAGAGAAGAATGTGATAGGGGTATAATAGATACATATTGTTTTATTATCAGGATTATCAGGATTTCTGTAAATACTCCATGACACTCAAAGTCATATATCTGACGTTCCGAATGTTTTGCTACCGATTGTTATCATATATAATACCTAAATCATTGACTTGAAGTATATCATAGTCTTGTGGTTCTTCAATTGATTACCAAATATATACCATATCATGCGATATCCCTTCGTCAGGCCTACGAAATCCGCGGGAACGCGGGAACGGGGTTCCCAGAAAGAAATCTTGGGTCGCAGAAGAAGAAGAAAAAATCACAAAACTGACAAATCGTTAAAAAATGATAAATATTGCCAGCTAACTCCCGGGCTCCACTCCCTGGACCCCCATCAAAGAGTTTGCCGATAGAATCCATGAAATCTAAGCAAAGACTCATTTCTTGCTAGATCAGCCTTAGAAATGGGCATGGCAAGCTGCGTTAGGAACATTTCGCCTACATCACCTACAGCAAAAAAAGTACCCAGAGGCCCTGCCCGTCGTTCACAATATCCAACAACTTATATCAACGTCTCCGGCCGGACCAAAGGATCCTAAGATATTTTATTATACGCTATAACAATCCCGGATAACAATAAGTCAAAAGTTAAAAAGATGTCTTCAGGACTAATAAGAATAAGGTGGAAAATGACCAACTTGTTTTTAAAATGTATAGGATACTCCAATCACTTGTGTTACTGGTGTATCACCACGAGCATGACGAGCTTTACCGTATCACTTTCTGATAAAAATGAATGGCAAAAGCTCTCAGGAAATGGTATGTACAATGATGTATGGCCCATGATACTTAAGCACTGCCCGGTAAACTTGAAAACAAATGCTCGATAATGTTATAGTTTTAACAGAATATTTTCAGAATATCGTTGTAAAAAATCTACATACTGTATAATTTGATATGCCAGTATAAAAAGTTCACCTAGTAATTTCGAATAGATTTCTGCATACAAGCAGTGACAAGGTCTAAGGTCTGGTCTGACGACTTCCCTGGGACTACAGAGCCCAGATAAACCACATTTATCAAACTGATCTGATTATTGTCAAGATTTATAAGCCGATCTGCACTGGTCTGGGACGTTTCCAAACTTCCGTCATATTTTACAAATTTTCAAGATAAATTAAGCTGAAGAAGGAAAGCCGTGCCTCGATTTTTCCACGGACCATTTAGATACCTGGCACAACAGCTTTCTCAGTTTGATAGTTAATCCATGATACTTTAACGGTTCAGGGCAAGGCTTGATAGTGGCAACAGCAATTTGCAAATTTTGAATCTGAGGTCAGAATCATTTGAAATGTTTAATTTAGGTCGGATTTCCTCCTGTTTCTAGAGACATTAACATCAAACGCTTTAGATTTGGTATTTGCAGCTATGTCCTGTAGCTTCAAAAGACATTGGACGAAATGGGCATACATTTGGCCATCGGAAAACTTACAACTTTTCGGTCAAGTGCCGGTACTTCACAAGACCATTGTTGAAATACCATTCGCCATACATCTGTCTGGTCAGTGTTCTGTACGGAATCGCTTTACAACATATAACCATGAAGCTATAGAACAAAGCCAAGCCAGGCGTTTGTCGTCATTTACAGCTGCGCTAACCTATTGGAAAAAAATACTGAAAACGTGCAAATCGTTATGATGCAAGGCTCTCCAATTTAAACATGTTAAGTGCAGTAGTTTCTAGACCGGACGGATTTAAGTTTGTGATAATATTAACACCATCAGCAGCCGCCTTTCTCAAATAACATTTTCCTAAACTTTGGATGTCCGTGCCATATTTTTCTGATCATTAAGCCTTTCCTCCACGGCTACGTTTTATATCAACATCCTTCTAATGTATAACACTGTATGGTTTTAAGCACAGGATATACTTGATATTTTGTGTAACGCTGACTTTAAAATGATAATGTTAAAGATGTGTTATTTCTTGACTCGGTTATATTTGTAATGTTTTTTAAAGCCAAGTGTGGTATTTAAACGGATTTATTATGTTTATAATGGCTTAACATTCGCATGAAAGGAAGCTTGGTCTATTAGATAGTGCCTATGGTTTGTGAGGTTGAGATAAGATACTCAAGCGACTTTGCCATGTTTTTAACACTTTCCATGCGGCAGGCATCTGCAGACGACACTCCAAAATGTCACAAAATGTTTCAAAAATGTCACAATTATTGAATTTCATTGCCATTTTTGAATGAAATAACCATGTGTAATGCATTGAAATAAGTGCAAATATGCCTAGTATTGATTCAGCAATCCTTTAGATAGACCTTGAAAGTCGGGAAAGGTTTCTGAAAAATCTGTTTTGTATATTATGGTAAAACTATAATAGCCGAGTGGAAAATGTTAATAAAATTGTAATTTCCAAATTTCAAGAATCAATTCACATGAAGATAAAAAAGAATTATTTATCATCCAAGTCAACATTTCGCGATCAATCAGAACATTACGTTTGCATACAACCCTGAATAATACAAGTGTTGTGCACTGAAAAGGTAGAATTGGAGGCATTTCGCTTCGCTTCAAAAAGGCGGATATTTGATCGTTTATTTTATTTGTTTAGGCTAATTCACAGATTATTAACATCAAAATGTCGAGAACTCATAAGTAGTTTGAAGATACAGGTATAAGTCTCTTTCATGCCTATATCTATTATCTTGAACACAATGAAACGCGTCACGCATGCATATAGGAAACACTGCAAAACTAGTACGTGTGGCTCATACGTACAACTGACTTGTACGCTAGACTTGTACGATAGGTGCCAAAGTATCGTACGTACAACTGACTTGTACGTTAGACTTGTACGATAGGTGCCAAAGTATCGTACGTACAACTGACTTGTACGTTAGACCTGTACGATAGGTGCCAACGTATCGTACGTACAATTGACCTGTACGCTAGACTTGTACGATAGGTGCCAAAGTATCGTACGTACAACTAACTTGTACGTTATACTTGTGCGATATGTGCCAAAGTATCGTACGTACAACTGACTTGTACGTTAGACCTGTACGATAGGTGCCAACGTATCGTACGTACAATTGACCTGTACGCTAGATTTGTACGATAGGTGCCAAAGTATCGTACGTACAACTGACTTGTACGTTATACTTGTGCGATAGGTGCCAACGTATCGTACGTACAAGTGACCTTAAACATTGAACTGTATGGTGTACTAGGAGTGTCATATTTTTATACATATTTGCATTGGTTTAGTTCTATTTGTGCTTGTTACGTACGTATGATGAGTCTTACAGGAGCTACATTGTGGGCGTAAATATACGTATGAAGATGCACTCTGGGCGTTATTTGCATTGTGGGGGTACCCCCAGAGTGCAGAAGGTGTCCAGGTGGTTTTAAATGGCCTCTAGAGGGGGTATACCCACACAAGATTTGTACGCAAAGTACTATTTTGGTGACTATCGTATAAGACTTTAAGGCTATATCTTGCCAGACGTCCCGTACGGAATAAATTGTGTACAACTACTATGCACTTTAATTGGTGTGAGCATGCGCACATGAGTTACGGGACATCTAGCAAGACATTGCCGACTTTACGTACAAGACACTTATAAATACGTTGAATTAGTTTTTGCAGTGCGGCTTTAGTACTTGCAGCCAATGATGTCTCGATCTCTATTGTGCCGTTGACCACTGCACTGGGTGGGTTTGCAAAACGTAGTTGCTATCAGTCCGATCCTCAGGTAACGGGTATTACTTTTACCTCTGTAAGCTGCCAACAATTTGCCACCCATCTGTAGCGCAGCCCACCCCAAAGGCGCCGCTCAACCATTGACCCTTACCCATAATCACCTGGCCTGTATTATTTACACCCATACAGGATGCCTCATTTGACAATTTGTTTTTAAGTTACCTCGTTCAAGTCAAAAGAAATTTCCTGCAGGCCGGTCATGTTGATATCCAAACATCAGTCGTGCAATAAATATAACGGCAGAGCCATTGTATTTTTTCCGTTTTCCAAAATACAGGTGACATTAATTATCATCATCATTATAAGTTATTTTTACTTTACGCTTGTAAATGAAAAGTGATTTATTGTGTTCATTTTCATGCCAACTTATTGATCTTCCTATAATAATTAATCTTTCCCTAGTGATGGTCAACAAATGAAATGAAAAAATCATTTGCTCAAACATAATTTGAACACGGGACCTCCCGAACCGATTGATCTATTCAACCCGGGACCTCCCGAACTCATTCATTAGATCCGCTGACCGCTTCAGTTCAGCGAGGGACGCGTCTTGTGTCCCAATACTTAGCTGTACCCGAAGTTGATTAACAATGGATTGGGCCATGGAGAGTCCACCACCTCCATGCTCAGATCAACCATTGTGGCGAATTACAATATTGTCATGTTCTTTTGTCATCGGAGTGTCTGTGAATAGATCAACCTGTTTATTTTGTATTATTTTGCTGATTTTGTGTATGTCTATCCAATGGCTTTCCAAAGAAGAACCGGCACGCATACCAAATTCCATCATGCGCTCATCCCACCATAAAGACACTAGGTGCACTGCAACACTAGTACGAATGGCTTGTACGTATATCATTTAACACAAGAACCAGATAAGGATAACTCATAATTCAGTGTTTCTATATATTCAGTGATAGTATTGATCTATTTTCATATAAGAAATTGTTAAGAAATTGCACCAAATTCACACTTTTACTTTTACTTGTAACTAACACCTTGGCGTGTTATATATTTTTATCCCTAACATCAATCATTCTGTCATATTTTATTAATACGAAAAGGAAAGGGATAGTCTAGACCATTACAGAAACGGACACTTCTGTGAGAAATCATGACAATTGATGTCTCGCACCGATTATGTTAATTTCCCCTTGTAATATTCAAATTAATTGTCACACGTGATGGCCAGTATTTGATTACAAGCCAAACTTCAAGCAAGGAAGCCTTTTCAGAAGATTTCGTGACTACAATGCTTGGTAAAAGAGTTTGATGTCTGGTTACAAGCTAGGCCGGGATGTGGAAATAAATGTAAAAATGTAACTATTTTTATGCGAGAGCTATTTTGATGATTTCCTCCCAAATAAACCTCCTTGTCTTTCAAGGCAACAGAAAACAGATTGCTGATTGTGTCATCTGTATAACTCTTGGGCGCAACAATGTTCCATTGTTGCTAAGCTTCCACCGAATAATGAGCCCACAATTTAAAGACCAGTTCATAGCACAAAGTAGCCCAATTTATTTCAGAACTACTGTTTTAAAGGTAGATGTTACGATTTTCAACTTGAAGTTTTCTATTCTACATGAAAGGTCATCCTTAAAAGAGTTGTATTCCAAAGTTTGAGTTGCATAACTCTAATGGTTCTTATTTTAGACGCACAAGATGCCGTGAAATGTGCCCATTGAGTTGTACACAAACTATATTGGTGGTTAACAACCTTTCGCGGTAATTCGATGTTATTTCACCGATTTCTATGATCTTTCATATGATATGAAAATCTCCATATGTTTGAGAAAAATCTGTGTTATGAAAATGTGATCGGGTCATATACCTTTAATGTGCCAATAATGGGTAAATATTAGCCAATGTAGCACTACATTTAGTATGTACTTTCACTATGCCAGTGGCATCAGGCTGAGTACGTACCCGCATGGTTGAGTATCAAAATATCCGTTATCATGTTTAGGACACAGAGCCTTAAATAATTTCCGCTACAATATTGTCATTGTTAATGATCTCCCCTTCAATAGTCCTCGAGATTAATCTCTCTAATTTGGTGGAGATGAAAACAAAAGCCTGTGCCTTTAGGTTGCACTTTGCTATTAATAGATGTTACTATTATGGCTTTTGTCTGATCATTTGTTATTTTTCCTTCAAAGTGTTTCATTCTTTTTTATTCTAGAGTGATTAGAGGCTCCTGGGTATTGTATCTGGTGTTCATTAAACTATAATATGTTTCGTAAATATGTCATCGTGTGATCTTAATTAAAACGGTTCATATACAAAATGTGATACATGTATAATACATGAATCAAATTTTATAGCATTATGTGTTGATTACATTAAAAAAATATATGTAGTAGTAGTATTTTTTTGCGTGAAACAACACCGCCCGCGGCGTCGTTGTTCCACTTAAAATAATACTCCCGCCCGCATTTATGCCAGACAATATAACACGGGTACGGTTTATTATTCTCTAATTCAAAGCACCGGACGATTTCTTGTCACGTGACACCATTTGCATGATTTCGTGAGGTGATGAGACGAAAATGTTGATTTTCAATCTCGCGAGAATATGCAAATACATCTATGGCATCATTGGACGAATGCCATCACGTGGCAACAAATTCACCAGTTTGCGAACGATGAGTCGTGATGTTCCGAGAGGTCATTAGATACCGAGCATAGATGTAGCCGGAGATGTAGCGAACAAAATGGTGGTTTGATTTCAGTTCTACTAAACATGCGTGGTTTGACCCATGACTGAAATAACCTTCGACCATTCTGAAGCTAAGATTATCCGATAGCTATGTTTATCCAGTGCCTATCTATTAAAGTTAAAAATATACTCTCATCATATGAGTAGGATTCATAAACCACAATCCCAAGGCAATTTGGATATCTCGTATCACATACCCTGATCAAGCTGACAACGCCCAAACATGACAGGAAAGCCGATGATAACAAACATAGCAAAGTTGATAATATCACATTGTTCACGCATGATATTATGATGATAAAAAGATAAATAATTTCACTAATGAACATAATTAATGTTGGGTTTTTGGAATGTACTAAGGTGGAAGTCAAAAGTACCTCGCTAGAAAACTCAATTGGTTGTTGGAGAATTGATGGAGATTTAATGGAGAAAACACGTATTCAGATAAAAGCAGAATTGGGATAAAAAGCAGTGGTTAAAGGCATATTATGTGATCTTTTCCAGAGAGCGCCCTCTATTCACGATTTTTTTTTAGAAAGTAGATTTTCTTGCAGATTTACATTTCTGATCATAAATCGTACATACATTCCAAGTTACAGAGCGACACGATTCCTAATTACCTCAAAATCATGGTTTTAGAGTGAATTTAGACTAGAGAAAAATAAGTTGTCGGATATCCGACAGTTTATTTTCACTCTAAAACCATGATTTTGAAGTAATTAAGAATCGTATCGCCCTGTAACTTGGAATGTATGTACGATTTATGATCAGAAATGTAAATCTGCAAGAAAATCTGCTTTCAATTTGTTTTCGATGTTGAGGGCGTTCTCTGGAAAGATCACATAATATACCTTTAACTCTTCTGAAAGGTTTTAGGATATATTAATGGATGATTGGATAATCGCAATCAGGTTCCTTGAAGATCAGTTTGAACGTTTTGAGTGAACAAAAGCTATACCTTTGTCTGCAGTGTCAATATTTTTGGATTCAAAATTGATTTCAACTTTCTCCATTCAGATAGATATACACATGACATAAATTGCCCGCTTAGGAGCGCTATTAATTCGGTCTGGTAAACCTATTGTTATCAATTACTACGAGAGGATTGCCAGGTTGTATATTTAAATTCGGGGCGTGTACGAGCTGTACTTCTTGCTAACTGCATGGGTGAGTTTCCATTATGTTGTAAATTACATCCACGCTCATGCGTTTAAACTACTCAACGGGCGTTGCAATACAGCCGGTTGGTTGCACACGAGAATTATGTCACATATAGTAACCAGCTTTGATTGAAGGCGAATATTTAAATTTGGTGCCGGTTTTTAGGGCAGCAATTTATAGCGCTGCTAAGCGGGCCTTGTAGCATAATGAGGGCAGCATGCTGTGGACAAGTTAATCAGCATCATTGTTATGTATCCCCAAGGACAAGACACACCTAATGTCCGCAGTATCCTAAGATGTATCTCGATGTCACCGGTCTTCATCCGTTACCGCTGATTACATCGTCGTCAATGTGAGGAGTGATTCAGTGGTGTTTTTTTTTACCATTGGACGATGATCAGATGGTTTGACACATCAGACTCATCAAGTTGAGGTTATTGTGTGAGCTTATCTTGAGTGGATGTCAATTCTACCTTCATTAGCATCTATTGTATCCTTAAGGCCAGGACACTCCTAATGTCCTAAATATCCTTTATAGTTTATACATAGCCTGATATCACCGGATCTTCATACCATTACCGCTGATTACATCGGCCATTGAGGAGTGATTCAGTGGATATGTTTATTCCGCTGAATGATGATTTGACACAGTTTCACCTAAGTTGAGGCGATTGTTTGTGCTTATCTTACTGTGGAGTTAAATTCTACATATATTCCTAAGGCAGGAGCGCAATCTTAATGTTACATCGGTCATTGAGGAGTGAATCAGTAGTATGTTTATCCGCTGATTGATAATTTGACACAGTTTCACCTAAGTTGAGGCGATTGTTTGTGCTTATCTTAAGTGGAGTTAAATTCTACCTTAGGCCAGGACAATCTTAATGTCCTCAGTACCCTTAAGATAAGATATATATAGCTAGATATCACCGGATCTTTATACCATTACCGCTGATAACATCGGTCATTTAGAAGTGATTCAGCGGCATGTTTATTCCGCTGATTGATGATTTGATGTTGATTTGACACAGTTTAGGTGGAGCTGCCAAATCAATACGCTACGCTCCAGCAAATATCGCAATAACCATCGTTACATGTTACCCAATCTGAATATGCTATCCATAGATGTTATAGGCCTATCTGTCATTGGAATTGGCTTAGGGGGTCTGACCGTCTGGTTCTCCTGTAATAACACAAGAAACATAGTTTTTTTTCTCTAAAAGAGCTAAATAAGAATATTTACCTTTTTTTTTGTATACCAATATTATTGGGATATGCTAATTTATGATTATTTATAAAAGAAACCTAATAACCTCGATCAAGGTAAATAGAACAACGTATATTATCATCAAGGCTCTTTTAGGAGGCTAGTGCCAGCAAAACGTCGATTGGTCCTTTTGATGCTAGTCAATTAAAAAACCACAGAATCGTAAACAAGTCTTTTACGGTCTCTATAAAAACCCACTCAAATCCATAGATAAACTTCCGATTGCAAATCGTGATATTCATTTCACCAATTAGTTCATCCTATAGGCCTTAATATGACCAATTAGTAACATTGGTTTTAATGCCATCAAGGTTCTTCTACGCTAGAGGTGCCAAGAACGTCAGTCAGTTATTCCGGCAGCGTCAGTCAATTAAAAACCTATTTGAAACCACTGAGAAACTTCCGATTCAAATTCGTAATAATTATTTATATACATTTGATTTTATCAATCGGTGCATCATTATCATTATTGTAATCGATGCATAATCTACACAAATTTGATATAACAAATGCCATAAAGTTATCAGATAAAATACGAAAAAACTGTTAAAATTCGATAGTTGGTATAGCAATGTCAGGTGGAATCCGCTCGAAACCACAGATAAACTTCCATGTCGAATTAGTAATGTTTCTTTCACTAACATGACTATAAAGTACGGTGGCCCTGAAGGGTCATGACGAGTTAACCAGATGATGACATGACGAGATAAATGACGAGATGATTGCGAGATAATTTACAGATGACGTGATAATTGACGAGATAATTGCGAGATAATTTACAGATGACGTGATAATTGACGAGATGACGAGATAAATTACAGATGACGTGATAATTGACGAGATAATTGCGAGATAATTTACAGATGACGTGATAATTGACGAGATAATTGCGAGATAATTTACAGATGACGTGATAATTGACGAGATGACGAGATAATTTACAGATGACGTGATATTTGACGAGATAATTGCGAGATAATTTACAGATGACGTGATAACTGACGAGATAATTGCGAGATAATTTACAGATGACGTGATAATTGACGAGATAATTGCGAGATAATTTACAGATGACGTGATAATTGACGAGATGACGAGATAATTTACAGATGACGTGATAGTTGACGAGATAATTGCGAGATAATTTACAGATGACGTGATAATTGACGAGATAATTGCGAGATAATTTACAGATGACGTGATAATTGACGAGATAATTGCGAGATAATTTACAGATGACGTGATAATTGACTACATAATTGCGAGATAATTTACAGATGACGTGATAATTGTCGAGATGACGAGATAATTTACAGATGACGTGATAATTGACTACATAATTGCGAGATAATTTACAGATGACGTGATAATTGACTACATAATTGCGAGATAATTTACAGATAACAGTTTTGCCAATACCACGATTTCGTCGCCCAATTGGGCTACTTTTGATTTTGACTAGTGTGCCGCGTGTTGAAAAGCTGTGGTGTGGTTTGCTAAAAATTGGGCTACCTTCAACTCGGAGTTATTTCGGGCGGTTCCTAACAGAGTAAATTGCTTCCTTCATTCGATGCCAAGTCTATCAGAATAAGTTGCCATCTATGCTATCTTCAGTAGATAGCAAGTAATCACAGTGAGTTGCTTTATTCAGTAGATAGCAAGTCTATCAGAGTAAGCTGCTATCTCAGTAGACACCAAGTATATCAGAGTAAGTTGCTATCTTCAGTACATTAAATAGCAAGTCTATCAGATTAAGTTGCTATCTTCAGTAGATAGCAAGTTTATCAGAGTAAATTGCTTTCTTCAGTAGATAGCAAGTGTATCAGAGTAAATTGCTATCTTCAGTAGATAGCAAGTATTATATATCAGAATAAGTTGCTATCTATGCTATCTTCAGTAGATAGCAAGTATATCAGAGTAAGTTGCTATCTTCAGTAGATAGCAAATATATCAGAGTAAATTGTTATCTTCAGTGATAGCAACTTACTCTGATAGACTTGCTATCACTGAAGATAGCAATTTACTCTGATAGATTTGCAATCAACTGAAGATAGCAACTTACTCTAGACTTGGTGTCTACTGAAGATAGCAACTTACTCTGATAGACGTGCTATCACTAAAGATAGCAATTTACTCTGATAGATTTGCTATCTACTGAAGATAGCAACTTACTCTAATAGACTTGGTGTCTACTGAAGATAGCAACTTACTCTGATAGACTTGCTATCACTGAAAATAGCAATTTACTTTGATAGATTTGCTATCTACTGAAGATAGCAACTTACTCTATTATATAGCAATGGGTAATTAATTAAACCTGAGACTAATTAGTCTCAGATTAAACATGATGATGGCGAATTATTGAAATACTTTTAAAGCAATATTGGTAGGCTTCGGTACATACTATAATAAACCTGCTTTTATCAGGATGTTCACAATCTTATCGAAATGTCTTTGATAAACATTTGAAATTGACCTTGAAGTATTAATTCATAGGAATGATAAACAACATTCTTTATTATTCGAAGAATCGAATATAATTCCAGTTCTGTAAAGATTTTACGGAATAAAACTGTAATATCTTTCTTTACGATAATTTGATTAAATCTCAGTTACCGCCCGACATAGTTTTTGCCGCGTGGCGCCTATTCTTCAAATTAATCTAATTTATTGAATAAATGTTTTGTTGTTAGATGCTTCATATTTTATACTTTCCCGTTTGAATTTCTAAATTTAAGCAGACTACAATTGGTATTTTAAATATAGCTATTTTATTTAGTCCGAAAGCAGGTACACTTGATACCCTCCAACTTTTTGTAGTGCAAAATGATGTGTTTCAGGCGCGCTAAATTGTCTTCGAATATGTTAACGTAAATATTTGAATTTAACACTTTCTACATGGTTGTAACTATAGTTTTACCATTTACAAAACATTTTTCAAAAACATTTCCCAATTATTCAAAGTCTTATCTAAAAAATTACAGAACCAATACTACTAGGCATGTTAAATTATAGCATTTACTAATCTCATAAGGTGACTATTGGGTCAAATATAAATTGCCAACACTTGGGGGATGTCAATGTTATTACATTGTTAAAATAATTCAAATTATAGTCGTGCGAAGATCTTAAACATGCCGAAAATAGTAATTATTTCGTAAACATTTTGAACTTTGACCTCTACTTTTACACAGACGATGACATGGTTACAATTTCGTTTTATATCCTAAACTCAACTAGGCCTATGTGTCTAATACTTCTCCAAATCTGAATTGGTTGTATATTACGCCGTATATGGCAATATGGTCTGGCAAAGTTTCAGACGACAACAAATAACCAACCTAAAGCCGTTTAACACTTTCCACGCGGCAAGCATCTGTAGACGACATTCCAAAACTTTACAAAATGTTTCAAAAATGTTGAATTAAATTACCATTTTTGCATCACCAAGAGAAATGCATGGAAATAAGTACAAACATGCCTGGTATTGGTTCTGTAATCCTTGAGATAGACATGGAAAGTTGGGAAAGGTTTCTGAAAAATCTGTTTTATACAATAAAACCAATAGCCGCGTGGAAAATGTTAATATTATGTCAAATTTAAAATAGCCAACACTTTGAGGATGCGATTCAGATTCACAGTATTACCTTTGTTAAAAACAAGTCTATTATGGTTTATGGGCGAGCAGAGTTCATCCGGGAGTTCATCAACTTGCCACAACATAGTAATTATTTAGTAAAAAATACAGCTTTAAACATTATTAGTTAATTTATTCATTTTATTTACCTTTCGAACATACATCTTACAAGGAATGATGAACAATAAATTATTAAAAATAATGTAACATTAACAATTTGGAGAAATTATTCTGGTATGAATAATTATAGAAACAACAGGGGAACTATTCTGCTAATTAATAAAACAGTAATTACCGTCCCTACATGTATACAATCATGTACATGCAAGTTGGGGTTTATGACCTCTCCACAACAATAGCTAGTGTCTGACGCGTGCTCTGTTTCGACGCCACGCCTTACTCTGTTAGGAACAGCCCGGACTCAGGGTTGAGAGTAGCCCAATTTTTAGCAAACCACAGCACACTTTTTCAACACGCGGCACACAAGTCAAAATCAGAGGGAGCCCAATTGGGCGACGAAATAGCGGTATTGGCAAAACTGTTATCTGTAAATTATCTCGCAATTATGTAGTCAATTATCACGTCATCTGTAAATTATCTCGCAATTATGTAGTCAATTATCACGTCATCTGTAAATTATCTCGCAATTATGTAGTCAATTATCACGTCATCTGTAAATTATCTCGTCATCTCGTCAATTATCACGTCATCTGTAAATTATCTCGCAATTATGTAGTCAATTATCACGTCATCTGTAAATTATCTCGCAATTATGTAGTCAATTATCACGTCATCTGTAAATTATCTCGTCATCTCGACAATTATCACGTCATCTGTAAATTATCTCGCAATTATGTAGTCAATTATCACGTCATCTGTAAATTATCTCGCAATTATGTAGTCAATTATCACGTCATCTGTAAATTATCTCGCAATTATGTAGTCAATTATCACGTCATCTGTAAATTATCTCGCAATTATGTAGTCAATTATCACGTCATCTGTAAATTATCTCGTCATCTCGTCAATTATCACGTCATCTGTAAATTATCTCGCAATTATGTAGTCAATTATCACGTCATCTGTAAATTATCTCGCAATTATGTAGTCAATTATCACGTCATCTGTAAATTATCTCGCAATTATCTCGTCAACTATCACGTCATCTGTAAATTATCTCGTCATCTCGTCAATTATCACGTCATCTGTAAATTATCTCGCAATTATGTAGTCAATTATCACGTCATCTGTAAATTATCTCGCAATTATGTAGTCAATTATCACGTCATCTGTAAATTATCTCGTCATCTCGACAATTATCACGTCATCTGTAAATTATCTCGCAATTATGTAGTCAATTATCACGTCATCTGTAAATTATCTCGCAATTATGTAGTCAATTATCACGTCATCTGTAAATTATCTCGCAATTATCTCGTCAACTATCACGTCATCTGTAAATTATCTCGTCATCTCGTCAATTATCACGTCATCTGTAAATTATCTCGCAATTATCTCGTCAATTATCACGTCATCTGTAAATTATCTCGCAATTATCTCGTCAATTATCACATCATCTGTAAATTATCTCGCAATTATCTCGTCAACTATCACGTCATCTGTAAATTATCTCGTCATCTCGTCAATTATCACGTCATCTGTAAATTATCTCGCAATTATCTCGTCAATTATCACGTCATCTGTAAATTATCTCGCAATTATCTCGTCAGTTATCACGTCATCTGTAAATTATCTCGCAATTATCTCGTCAACTATCACGTCATCTGTAAATTATCTCGTCATCTCGTCAATTATCACGTCATCTGTAAATTATCTCGCAATTATCTCGTCAATTATCACGTCATCTGTAAATTATCTCGCAATTATCTCGTCAATTATCACGTCATCTGTAATTTATCTCGTCATCTCGTCAATTATCACGTCATCTGTAAATTATCTCGCAATTATCTCGTCAATTATCACGTCATCTGTAAATTATCTCGCAATTATCTCGTCATTTATCTCGTCATGTCATCATCTGGTTAACTCGTCATGACCCTTCAGGGCCACCGTAATAAACAGTGCATCTTAAATCAAGTGTTTATCAAGACATTTCCAAATGTCGTCAGTGCTTTCGATATCTGTCATTTTAAATACCGTACAGACTTCCAGCCCAACATTTTTATGTTTACATTTGATTTCACTCACCAATTAGTACTTTCTCTGAAGTCAATACTATAGTTTAATCAGTTCCAAATTGGTGAGAAAGCTAAATCTAAATCACGTCTGGTCCTACACCCTCTGAGGCAATGTTCCAAAACCGGTCCGTTGCTATGCCGAAACAGGAGACCTGTTCTAAATTACAGTTTAAAATTAAGGTATTTATTTCATGTTATGGCGAAATTAATATAGTTTGTATTTTGACAGACACATCAGCGTTCTTCAGGTCCAAAAAAATTGACGCAATGATGATTTTTTTAATATTTTAACCGAGACATTTGTGTTCAAGTCATTTCCGGTAGCTTACGCCATCATCTAAATCCACAATTGCGTGTGACCAGGAAAACCCAACTAGTACGTTTTGAAAAAGCTATTTCACGTGTAAACCTATGGGAGATGTCTTTGGTGGTGTGAACCGGTCACGCATACGATGCACAACGCGATTGATGCGCGACTTCTGTATTCATTTGCCGCTATTAGTATTAGGAGGATAGCCAATTTGGAAATGATCAAACTATAATGGTGTTAACATGACATTCATAATGTATACTGTGTTCTTTCTCTCGCAATAACACGCATGATGTTATTAGATATGCCAATGGTTTTAATATTGGTGCTAATGCGTGACTTGATCTGTTTATAATATTAGCGTGTATCCGTAAGGCAAATTCAGACATACATCACAAAGGTCTAAATTCGGATTATTTTGTTCTTATTATTCTAAAACAGATTTTAAAAACTAGACAGAAATTGCTTGATGTTAAATTAAATTATGGAATATAGCTATTTTCTAGCAGTATTGTGATATGGTTTTAGCAGTTTAAAACTCAAACTTATAATATCCGTATTTTAAAGATATACGTATAGGCCTATATAGCTTATTCGTTAAAACAATCACACTTGCCGTCATAGTAGAAAGTTTGATACCATCACTCCAATGTATACCTATGTAATGGATCATAATGGATATAAACAGGAGAGGACAAGGAAGATCGGTTAGGCGGTTCTGCGAAATTAATACGCTGAGCCCAAAGTAAAGCGCTGAGCATACTCCACTACGCTCGAACTCTTTGCGCTCTCACACATGCGTAGTAGCTCCACCACAACAAAATGACGCAACCTGATTGGAAAACAGTGGACAACTGCGGCCGGGCGTTGTGGAGTATGCTAAATGAGTACTTTACTGAAGATTTTTTTTACGGTGACGTCAGAGTAGTACTTTTTATTACACCTCATAAATATTCATGAACTAATCATGCCAATTTATTGGCCAATTCCTATCACAAGTATTCCCTACAACCTCGTCCCCAGAGTCACAGTGAGAATAAAACAAATACTACATGGTATGATCAGGGCAATAGGGCACACTATTTTCCCTCGGTACTGGCTACGAGCCTTTCACCCCTACCATCTACAACAGGGGTTCTCAACCTGGGGGTCGTTTGGGGTTTTCCAGGGGGTCATGAAGGGTTCATAAATATAGGTTTTGGTGGAACCGTAATACATTTCGCTTTAAAAAACCCTTAGAAAGACCCAAAAGAAACGTTCAAATATGCAAAAAAATTCGGCTCGCTACGCTCGCATCCAAACTAAGCAGTTTCATTCATGATATCCGGCTGGTGTTTTTATTCAATTTTTGTTTTGGGGGTCACGATACTGACCAGGAATGTCAAAAGGGGTCGTGGGGCAAAAAGGTTGAGAACCACTGATCTACAAGGTCACAATTCATTTTACGATATATCTACACTGTAAAAATAAGTTAAGTCATTTTTATCCAAATTGGTGTTTTATGACATAGTTTTGACTCATTTAAATGAAAACGATGTCTTAATATTTAATGACCAATTGTGAGAAAAATGAATAACTTATTTCTACAGTGCATGGAAGCGTCAACATTCTCACAACGGCAACCTCATCAACCAAAACTAAAAATGTATACATAGTTCTTGTCAAGTTCAAATCAATGTCGTTACCAACGTAAAGGTAAGCCGACAACTGTATGACTCTCCTTGATTTTAATTAGCGAGCACCTTATTCCCTATAGCTTTAATTGGACACTCGCTAATGAACAGTTCCGTTGGGTGTGCTATCTAACTGCCGATGATGTTTGACACATAGGACCCAGGAGAAAAGATGAAGGATTTCCACCTTGTTGCAAGATCTATGATTACGACGCCCAAGTAGGGTATTTCTTAGCCGAATGCGAGTCTTTAATGTTATAAAATACAGTTTAGGCGAAACCAGTAAACACTGGTAACAGGAACCATTGATAAATGTTAGTGGAAGAATATTAAGCTATACTTTTCTAATCAATTTGGGCGCATTTGTGTAGTTTATTCAGGAAAAACTGCACAAAACCCCATGAGAGATGTGGAGGATTTCCCCCTTCAGGCGGTATATATTGATAACGAGTTCTGAAGTTCAAGTGTTTAATTTAGTTCCCATAGTTATAGTGATTTTTAAAACTTTATTTTGAAGCTTTTTTTTCTTCTCTTTAGTTAGCACACCTTTATCTTCGCTTCACAGATATGCTATAATGTGATTTTGCTTTTTTACGACATGCATCCCTCAACATCTGAAATTGGTTTTAGATTTTGATGTGTTATATTATTATCCGACCTGTTTCTTCTTTTTAATTTCCCTTTATCTCCCTATTGCTTTCTCATTTAAAAACACCCTCAGTGGCTATGACATTTGTACAAAGTGCTTTTGAAATGTTTTAAATCGGTACGGTTGGTTATAACTCTCTGAGGAAGAAAATAGAGCTTTATCAACTTTAGACCTAATATATAGATATTTCTTGAAACAATAGAATATCTTTTAAAGTGTCAACTTAAACCAATCTCTATGTTCATCTGGTCAATTCAATAACCCCAATGTTAATAACATCATTATTAGAAGCCCGTTTTTAAAGTGTAACCTCGCTCATGGATCGTTACGAGGGAGTCCACTATGAGCGTGTTTCTACTAGGGAACTTACCGTTAGTTACCGGTAAGTTTGCTCAGTAGAAACAGCAAGATATAACCGTTAACAATCGGTAAGTTTTGTAACCGGTTTGGTACCGGTTAATAACAGTAAGTTTCCCAGTAGAAACGGTCAGCCGTGTCACTTTGGGTTATACACATTGTGAGGCAATCTATTTCAGGTAGAGTGGCATTGTTTGGTATAACAAAAGGTCAAATGTCGTGGCCCATTGACTAGGATCGATAAACTTAGCGGTAACTTATTGCGAGTGAAACATGGGGATTAAAAACTTACCAGTAAATCTTACCGTTTAATCTTACCGTTAACTTTGCAGTGCCCCAGTAGAAACATGCTCTATCTTTCTTACCCTTATTGCTTCAAAGGTTAACTCAGATTAAAAAGAGACTTCTTCCAATTTCACTTTATGTAACCGAAATTCAATAAATCTCATCGCTGTTATAAGCTGGGTAAATTGGTAGACAAAAAAGGTCTAGTAAAGTATGATATACTAACAAATCACGGCCTCTGTAAAATGTTTGCAATCATTGTCAAATATCTAAGTTAACAATTTGTTTGTTCATTGTTATGATATTTTCGATACCTTGATTATGTCCAGTGACAGAATTCCAAGCAGGTGATTTTTTATACAAACGATCTTGACCCTTAACGATAGGATATAACGGTCCACTTCTTCCCTAATTCTGCTTAGCATTAAGGATATATTTTAATCCCGAAAACATGGTATACACGTGACATCATTGACCATAGCTGTCATCGGAGGCCATTGTTATAATCCAGGGAAAGTCATCTTGACCTGTCGAGGGTTCTCAGCCAGCATGATGGTCAGTGAGTGGTTCCAACTGTACAGGTCATTGATTATCGATTATGTAGTGATTTTAAATATGGCCATGTGTTTTTAACTCACCACCCAAAAAGGGTGGTGGCGTTGCATTTTTGGTGACGAATCATCCATCTTTCTCTATTAACTCAACAACTAGATGTGGTAGAGCTATGGTTTAGGTGTCATTCGAAAGCCTATTATCTAGCTACATTGTGTGAATACATCAGGTATTTCTATAACCGTTTGGCTGAGATATGATTAATTATATTTTGAAAGTCAGGGGCGGTTGCGGCGGCGCTGTGTACAATCTCTATGGGGAATATAGAAAACGTTCCCAATTCTACGTTCCATTTACAATAACTCCTCATCCCTGTATGGTACAAACATGATTTTGCTCTAATTTTATAGATTGTTTTATATTCTATAAGTTTCTGTTTCAACAATCGTGTAAACCATTATGTAACAATTTTAATCATGAATCGATTGCATTACAATTACATACATGACTATAACAAAAAGGTATTCAACCGATAATAGCAAAATCACACTTTTTTTAAAGGTCTCAAATAAGGGAATTCAAAAATGGCGTTTGAGTCAGGATAGGGTGCATACCTAAAAAAATAATTTGTAAACTCTAATAAATATGAAATTGAAACGTTTGTGCCCATGCACTTCCCGATATTGTATATTTCAAAAAGTATACTCTTGCCAACCATCATGTTCTGATGGGTAATTGCATGAGGAACTATAATATGGCACAGTAACATTATGATTGGGATATAGGTATACAAATATAATTAAACTTTTATCAAAATATGAAGAAGAAAAATCGATAATCATTTTGAACATTCTTAATCACAACATGTTAGCATTAGGTCATATCTAAATTCTAATATCATATTTGGATTTCTTGTGAGATTTACTTTCAGAAAATAGATATACTTTTTATGGGGTAGAGCAAGTATAGTTATCGCGATATGCTAAATTATTCGAATGTCAGATGGTGTAAAATGTACAAATATGGACATGCTACGGAAAGGGTGGCGAGTTCAGGGTGACACGCCGTGTGTTCCGTGAACATTTAGCTTTAAATGGTGGAAAATGTCAATATTTTTACTAAATCGATGTTTTCTAGAAGTTCAAATTTGAAGGAATTTTACGAATTTTCAGACAACATAACTAAAAATATATCAAACTATCAGGTAAGCTTTTACTACCATTGTGTAGATGACTTTCAGCGCTAGGAGGCAATTTTTTATTTTTTCGATTATGGATTTTAAACTAGAGATATGCATCCATTTCTAGCGAAATGTACGCAAAAAGACACGACTTTTACACTTTTCCGATGTTTTTAGCAATATTTCCAAAACCAAGCTTTATTTTGGAAAAAGAAAAAATTGCCTCCTAGACAAAATTGTTTTGTTTACAAAAACGTATATTAGAACAAATTACCATTTTTTATTTTATAGTTATGCTGTCTGAAAAATTTGGGGTAAAAAAATGGCTTTTTGGTTCATTTCTCAAAATTTAGTTTATTTGGTATCACATTGATATCACCATCGGCTTCCTTATCAAATATCCTTTCTAAAAATGTATACTTTTATGTACTTTAATTCAATATTCTCAAACTTAGAAGCAAAAGTTGATCATCAAAATAATAGGGTTGACACTTCCCTTAAATTGATAACACTTGATAAAGGGTCATGTAATTAACCATGTTAACTCATAATGTACGCATGCTCACAAGGACTAGAACATTTGATCACATTTCGGCTTGGTTACCTGTTCGGTATCACATTCAAACTCCCTCTCCTCACCTGGAAAGCCCTCCAAGATATGACACCCCCGGGGGATGACACCTTCTTAAATCAGGAATCTTCTCAATATACATATTCCATCACGTCACCTCAGCTTCTTTCTGTTCCTCGGACTTTTTCTTCATATGGCGACCGGGCCTTCTATGCTTGTGCACCTAAACTGTGGAAAACACTTCCTCCAGATCTGCGCTTTCGCGATTCACTTGATGATTTCAAAAATACTCATCCGTTTAAGATTGCTTATAATTTGACTCATTGACTTCTATATGGAACTGTTTTTATATTTTAATTGATTGTTTATATTTTGTTGCTCTTGGCGCAGCCGTATTTCTTATAGACCTGGACGCTTTTGTCGCGTCATTTTAGACATCAGCGCCATCCTCGCCTTCTTCTCATATATTCTGGACTGGTAGATGTATTCATACGTGACTTACTATATATAGTAAAGGGTTCATTTTGAGTAACATTCATTTTGTTGTTGACCAAACAGGCTAGATAGGCATTTAGATGAATCTTTTAGGCATCATTTGATACCAAATTTTCCCCCTAACAACAAAGATAAACCATGATTAACACCATTTAAAGAAAATTGGCCACTTTTCAAAAGTCACATTTTCAACGCACGCAAGCCGCGAGAAAATGCTGTGCGTGGCACTTTGAATGGCCGGGAATGAAATGGATATTGATCACACAGGGGTGCGTTGGGTTGTGCCTGAACGAGCGGGCTATTTGATTTTATATAATGATAGGCCTGATTTCAGCCATGTGATAGTTTTTACTATCATTATGGCTAGATATTAAATTTGTGATATCATTATATAAAACAAATATTGAATGCCTTTTGCTCGTGCAATAGTATACAAATATTTAATGCCCTCGCGTGTGATAGTACAAACTATATCACGAGGTCAAATTTTGATTTTTCCATTGCACGAGGCGAAGCCGAGTGTAATGAAACAATCCAAATTGGACCGAGTGATATAGTTTTACTATTGCACAAGCAAAAGGCATTCAATATTTGTTTTATATCATGATATCACATCATTCTTTTCCAGCCATAATGATAGTAAAAACTATCACATGGTTGAAATCATGCCCATCATGATATAATAAAACTATATCACTCTGTCCAATTTGGATTGTTCCATCACACTCGGCTGCGCCTCGTGTAATGGAAAAATCCAAATTTGACCTCGTGATATAGTTTTTACTATCACACTCTCCGGCATTCAATATTTGTATAATGGACAGGTAACATGTGGTCTTTTCTTCCCGCGTTGTGTATTGAAAATGTGACTTTTGAAAAGTGACTACTTTTCTTTAAATGGTGCTAATTATGGTTTATCTTTGTTGTTAGGGGGCAAATTTGGTATCAAATTATGCTTAAAAGATTCATCTAAATGCCTATCCAGCCTGTTTGGTCAAACAAACAAAAATGAATGTTACTCAAAATGACATAAATAAAGTGTATACTTTCTTTTGTTGAACCCTTTATATGACCACTGTGTAATATTGCACCATGGATATGGGCATGGATTTGGCCCATAGAGTTTGCTATTTTTTAGATCTCTCTCGGCCGCCTCGAAACGGACACTGAATTGGGGGTAGTCTGAGGATCTATTACTAGATCTAACGTTCTGGCTTTGCTGGTAAAGTTACAAGTTTCTGGATCTCAATTTACACGACCTTATATATTTCCCCACAACTAACATGGCCAAGCGGTCATTGAAACTTACTGCTATAATAATCCTGAGTGGTAGTATTCAATTAGTATGTTTGGATATGGTTAATTTGTGCCTTGTCAGAATTGTTTGCATTTAATGCGAGTGACTTTCGATTGATTAGAAGGTGTATACACTATAAGCATGTAAAAAAGTTCTGAGAATACATTCCAATGGATACGCCGCAACTCTGAATACAATGTACTTTTGGACTCATATAGTTTGGGAAAGAAATACTTTGTAATTACTTTTTATATAATTCTTACAACTAAACACTGACATTGACAGAAATCCTTCTTTGACCATGCACGTTGACTCACAATAGTTAATTTGAAGCACTTTTGTGGTTAAATTTCAAATTAAATTCCAGAGGTTTAGTTTTTGTAGGAGATTTTAGTAAGCTGATGTGTAACCCCGCGCGTTGTTCAAAGATCTCTATGTATAACGAATCAGTGGGATGGATGTCACACACCAATTATAGTGCACTGGCCTAGTTTTCTCGCTGTATAACTGAATTTATTTTGGATATTTTCAACAGCAATATCGAAATAGAGTCATCCAATTTTTGTTTATTCAAACAAAACAAATCACCCCCGCCACCCCCCCCCCCCAAAAAAAAAGGTAACAAAACAAAACAAAACAAAACAAAAACATAAATCATCAAGACATCGTCATACTTTCCATTCAAAACGGACAACCGATTGGATTCCCTTCAAAAGAAACATTGTGGAATTAAAACAGATGATCCCCCTCACAGCCCCTTTCCTTAATGTGACATTCTTCAATGACAACTACTTCGCGACGATGGCTCACAGCTGCCTTCGTGGCCTTCATTGGCATTTTGTTGGCACCATATCACTAAAGGCTGTACAAAGGATGTCTTACCCAAAACCAATGATCAACTTTGGAGTGAACTTGCTTGGGCTTCTGAAGGAGGAAATGCCCTACGACCACTGAGATACCAAACCTGCTTGTCAGAGATAGCACTGGATCAAAAATGTGAGAGGTCCCATGACATTTTTCATTCAAAAAACAAATTTAAGGGGTCCCCCAAGAATTTGAGGGGTCCTGAAGTTTGGGTATTTGAAAATTTTACTTTTTTTACGGACAGTTTAATGAATTTATATTGTGAGCAAAGGATGGATATGTAATTTACAGAATTTCTTTAGGTTTCAATTTCCATACATCTTCAAATTTAAGGGGTCCCTTCAATTTTGATCGGGACCCGCAAGTCTTTCCAATTTGAAACCTGACGCGTCACTATAATAAAGTGAGAGGTCTAGGACACGCAGACGCGTCAGAATGCGACCCTGCTGCTTGTCCTTATTACTGATCTGATACCTGGGAAAAACAGCCTCACCAAAATGACACCAATTGATGATGCACACATCTCACCAAAATGTAACGACATTCCAAAGTTGTATCCACATATCATGACTGTAGATGTAGATTTGACAAGTTAGGAAGGGGTAAAGATCCTCCTATGTAAATGTACCCCACGTCCCCACCCCTACCACTCACTCATCGCCAGGATGTCATCCTAATTAACCGTATCCCCTGAATATACGAGGGTATACAGTACGTCATAAGGAAACTAATCACAATAGATTCTATGAATAATTAATCTATTGTAATCACAGACAAGAAACATAAGGTAACTCATTGTCTATCTATAAAGAGTGCTGACCGCGAGTGCAAAGACCTTGTTATCAATTAAAAACGCCGTGTTTCTGTAAATATATGCAAATGTCGGCATAATTCTGTTATACCCCACACACCAACATCGGTAGTATGCGTCGTTCTTAAAAATCACGCACTATGAATACCCCTGTGAAGGGTATGACAGAATTACTCCCAAATGTCTTCCGCGGCATGCATAACAGGTGCCGGTTCATAAGATCGATATGTAACAGTTAATATTTAGAGAATAATGACTGCGTAACAATTGTTTTTGTGAATTTGTTCAGAAATCAGAGGTTGTTGTTCCGAATGACCAGAACAACAACCGATGATTTCAAAACAAATTCACGAAAACAGTTGTTAAGCAGTCATTATTCTCATTCATTACTGAAAAAGATGCATATTTATCTAAATCCTTGATTTGTACCGATATAATCGCGCTAACAATTAAGTTTTCTGTTTATTTTGTCAACTCCCTTCTTAGTTATTGAAACAGTCCAAGTCGGGTCATCCCCTCATTAACATTTGTATCGTTCAACCAATCAGAAATAACCTTTAATCGTGTTTCCTCATAATTCATTGAATATTCAGTTTAGGGGCGTGAGGCTTTAATTTAATTGGTCGGTCAATGAGCAAAACAATAGAACACTTTGGCGCAGTACTTTCGGGCAATTATTAGTAACCTGCGCTCGGCGTGCGCGTTCTCATCTAACGATTTATTTTATTGGAACGCACTTGGTACGCAGCTATCGCGATTATTCATCAAGTAATGAATGTTTAACAAAATGATAAAATAACTTTGATGCGTTTATTCACATAAAATTATTTTTTCGAAGACATTTTATATTTATTATTTCTCGCAGAACTACAAAATATGTCGTAATTGTTTATCATTTTTGTCTGCGCTTTTTGTGTTGAACAGCGGTGAGTAATGTAAGGAAAGTTTTAAAATGCCTTTGAAAAGAAAAACTCAAATTAAAAATCTGGCGCCCTATTAAATGTCAATGGAATGCGGCAAATATGGAACCAATATCATCTTCTCCAGCAACAAGCGTTATTGTTTATGTTTTACCATAAATACTGGAGAGTTGTGCGGTGTGACGGAGCTCACCTCAAATTCAACGGATTTCTTACTATATAATTGACTGATGCAAATATTAAGATTTTGTATTAAACTGGATTTGTATCATGTTTGTATCACTCAATTTCATGAATCCATGAATCATAACCCCTCAGATAAAGTGCATTCTTACAGACACATGTATTGTCTCTCAAACAACAATTAAAGAGTAACAAACGTTTGTATTTGTGTAACTTTCAATTAAGGTCCATTTACCATTTCGATGTAACCACAGACGACCATCAAGGCTTAACCAGCAACTAACAATACGCGCGTTTATTTTGTACCCTACAGAAACCCTTGAAACACATTTTAGTTCAATTTCAATTGAAAATAATTATTTCAAAACTAATATATAAGCAGTCATTATCTTTATTGTAAATGCAGTAATCACGGTAATTTACTTTATGCGGTTCATTTACGCCTTAACAGAGGGGCGTGTGTATTGTTCTCAAACGTCTACAAAAGACTTTTGTTATAGCGTGTTAAGTTAAGTAGAAACTTGATCGAATGCATTATATTGTATATATATATAAGTATTACAAGTGTGGTAGTCGGACCCAAAAAGTAGTTTTGACCTGTTATTGGAACAATATCGAAGGAGGTGGATGGGTTGATTATTTTCAATACACTTTTCTCTGAACCTTGAGATTAAACTAAATGTTTAAAAATCTTCGTAAGATAGTCGATATTGTAATTTGTATTCTTTTGCGGGGAAAATGATTGTGTTAAGATTTCTTGGTACAATTTTAAATAAAAGCATGAATGCGAATTTTGGGGTCTGTTCACGGGATGCTACAATGATTTTGTTATTTATTTGACGATGGGCTTTGAAGGGTCACATATAGATGTTTATTCAAATTGCATTGCTTGTATTGAACTAGAATTGAATGTGTAATATGCGATGCATTGTAAATACACAGAATATGCGAAATAATAAGGATAGTACATAAGAAAGTATTTACCGTCCAAATGATACACTACTACTTCGTTTGTGACATTTATGAACGCCAATAATTTTGTCCCAATAGAGACCTGTAAATATACTCTGGTCTGCATGGTACAGGTGCCGACACAGCCTTTCAGTGGTTACATTGCGTTTGCCGGACGTGTAGTCTCTTGACGAAAAGATGGACAACCAGATTATACGAGTGTGTCGGCGCTCGTACTTCAGCAAAGGGTATTAACAATGGTCTTGACGGAGACGAACTAAAATGGTTCATAAGCGTCACATTTGATATTTACAAAGAGTTGTTGCATGAATTCGAAACAGGATATTTTTTCAACAATTATAATTGAATTTGCAAATTGTTTTTTTAACAACATCCACGTTACCATAATAACATTTTTTTTTTTAAATTCAAGTAACGTAAATTTACAAAAAAAATACATAAAATTAAAGTGTTCTCTCTTACCCCACCCGAGGTATTTGCATAGGCCTATATGGAGTATATCCTTCTTAAATTTATTAAATGACGTACAATAATTTTGATTATGATAAGAAAATCCTTGTCATCATCATTTCACGTCAATATTTTATGAACCCCCTGCAGCTTGAGGTGAGTGTAATAACTTTATTTTCCCGCTTTGACATTTCGCGCCATTACCTCTTATACTCAATTCACCCATTATCACCTCCTCCTTAGAGATGACCACTTCCTTCAAATTATGCAAGGAGGATGGGCACATCATAAATATTTAATAATTGGCAAGTCATGGCAACGCCGAACGGAACGCTTCATCTTTATTTAGCTTATAAACCGCATGTTTGTCTAACCACTTTGCGCGTGACTTCCTTAAATATCTTGATCTATAAGATTTCTTGTCTTACCAGGCTTATATTTTTTCTTTATCATTCCAACTCAGTGCTAAAACAGAGAGTATTCACAAATTTTACATAGCAAATTTATGAAATCTAGACAAAATTATAAGAAACAAGTTTAGGCTCTTTAAAGCTATACCCCTATACAGGGATGTGCCGCTCTAATGGGTAGCCTTTTTGCAAATAATCCCTAAACATGGGGGGTATGATTTTGTGCTGGAAAATCCCTAATAATAGGGTCACTTTTACAAATGATCTATTTTCGCGAAAATTTGCGTAGTTAAGTCTATTTTCCCGATATTTTGCGAAAATTCTATATTGAAGCAAAACCCTTAGAAATGGGTACCGTTTTCCCCAAAATCACCCTTAAAAATGGGTATAAGTTTTGAATCTCTAGCCGCACACCCCGACCAAACCAAATCCGAGTACCCCCCCCCCCCCCCCCCCCCCCCCTTCCGGAGCTATACCCGGCATTGTCTAGATTTGTAACAGAAAAGTGGAAATGCGATAGAGAGGCTTTAAGGAACATAAATTGTATCCACATTTCTCTATCCGGTATTCGTGCTTTCACATCGTGTTATTGTTCAAAGTCTGATGAGATATCTACATGCAGGGATAGCACTCGATCAAAGATGTGAGAGGTCCCATGGCATTTTTCAGGACCCCGTTGGACTTCAAAAAACAAATTTAAGGGGTCCCCCTAGAAATTGAGGGGTCCTGAAGTTTGGGTATTTGAAGATTTTACTTTTTTACGGACAGTTTTAATGAATTTATATTGTGAGCAAAGGATGGATATGTAATTTACAGAATTTCTCAAGGTTTCCATTGACATACATCGTCAAATTTAAGGGGTCCCTTCAATTTTGATCGGGACCCGCAAGTCTTTCCCATTTGAAACCTGACGCGTCACTATTAGAAAGTGAGAGGTCTAGGACGCGCAGACGCGTCAGAATGCGACCCCTGTCTACATGTATTTCAGCTTTGGGTTTTAAAGAACTACACATATTCATACATAACAATTAACACGGTGTCATAGTAACGTTATTTATAGTGGTGATTGATTGATATCCTAAAATGGACAAAAATGATGGATTTTGAGTGCGATTTCTCGTCTCAACAGATTTGCAGATAGCTGAGGAATAAGTGCAAGTCACAGAAAATATACACTTGGGCATTTTTCAGAATGAGACGAAATTACATGACATTATGTTTGAATCTGCCAAGCTTTACTTACTTTCATTGGAAAGATAGGGAAACGTTGTCTTATAAAACTCTACGGAAATCTGGTATTTGTATATTTCTATCCGGTATTTCCTTCCAATGTTATTTTAGAAAGACAGACGGACATTTGGCTATATACGATTTGAAAAGAAATCCCTGGCGATTTTCAACCAACATTTCCAATAATGTTTAACACTAAACAGTAAGGAATGTTACTATTTTGATATTCGCGATTTTATGTAAAAGGATTTATTGCAAGCCATATTAAGGGATAAAAGAAAAGAATGTACTGCTTTACGATCATAATCATTGGTTCAAAGAATTGAATACTAAAATAAACTTGAGAGGCATACAAGTTAGGGGTTGAACATGATCAACGGATATCATAGTATCAAGATCAGATCAGGGGCGTACCTGGAGGGGGGGGGGGGCGGGGGATTTGCCCTTCCCCTGCCAAGAGAGGCTCGCACCCTCACCCCATATAAAAAGACAAACTCTATGTATATTGACATAAAAAGTCGGTTATGCAACTTATGCCCCCCCCCCTGTCCCCTAATGCCTCCCCCCTTGAAGACCCTAGTTTCGCCAAGCATTTTGTATCTTGGTATAAGTGGATTCCATGCAATTGCGATTGGTCAGTACTGTATTTCACAAATTACCCAATATCTTTGTATTCAAATTGAATATTTTTTAACATAATAATATGATCAACATTTGATATGATTACATAAAGATATTCACTATCACTTCTTTTATTTTACCTTTCAGAATGTCCAAAGAATACGTGGGGACACAACTGCATGGGACGATGCCACTGTCAGAGAAGGTCTAAATGCAACAGTGTGGATGGGTCCTGTGAATGTCGGCGAGGTTTTATGGGACCCACGTGCGCAGAATCATGCGACGGATTCCATTATGGAGTTAATTGTTCAAGTGCTTGCACCTGTTTACAGGTATGTGTTGAATGGGTTATTTCTATTGTCTGAGCACCTGTTGTTATCTAAACATGGAGATAAGGGCTATTGAAATAATAATAATTAAGTACATTTATTAAGCGCTTAAAACAGAAGTCACTAAGCGCTTTACATAGCATAAAAATCAAAAACATTATATATCAGCAAGTATAAGCACACATAAAACCAGGAATTACATAATATAAAAGGTAGGCCTACGACATATATGATCAGGCAGTTAAAAAGATTCAAAAAGTTAAAAATGTACATAACCACCAGGGTTGTCGATAAAAACAATTTTACAACGCAAGGCATACAAAATATTTCAGATTAACCAGTATAGTAAGTCCGAAAAAGGTGCGTTTTAAGATGCGATTTGAAGACTGAAACAGTTTCGGCATGACGAACTTCACTCGGGAGACGATTCCACTCGGTTGCTGCGCTAGTGCCACAATGAAAGATATAGCACCGTAGAACTTTGTTGACGGACGAAATCATGTTGAGAGCGAATTTGAGGCCATTTTGAATTGACTTCTACGTTAGAAGGCGGTATATATTCTACAGTAAATTGGGTGAAAACAAGAAAATATCTGACGTTTAGATATTTACAATAAAAAGATGTTGGAACAACATTGACATCCATTCGCAGCGTTTGTAACAGAAAGATTTGAGCGAGAAATTGATATTTTTTGTCAAGGATTAATTAAAGTGATCATGTCCGCTTTGTTTTATGTCTGGTATGGGGTTTTTCTCAAGACAAGTTGCATCTGTTCAGATTATTTTTGGTGATAATTACACACATTTTCTCTCATCGGGACAATTACAATACATTTTTTTAGCTAAAACAGAATGTACACGAATAACACAACGTTATACTAGCATGACTAGGAAAACTCACGTTTAATCTTATGAAATAGATAAACAAATCATATAGAGACGTAGACCCAATCAATGTTACAGATTAGAATGGGGTTATACACTAGCAACCGAAAGTCTTAGACACTTGATTATGGTGTCAAAATCATCCCAGATATTACATTTAGGCTGTAATATTTCACTATGAGTTGAACAAATGTGTTGCTGAATCTCTTCTCATGAATAAATTCATGTTTCCTATAACATCTCCGCATTCAACCCCATGAAATTGAAGAAAATAATGCGCCTCTTTGAACAAAGTTGAATCCAAATACAATTTTCCTATTGGAAATAGCGCATGAATAATTAATCAAGCTCATTATAGCCAATGCACTCCTTACAGTGTAATGCACGGTAGGCAGTGTGTCAAATTTTATTTCCATTCAAAATGACCTTAGCAATAGTTGTTTGTCAATGGATTCACTCAAACGAAACTAATCCCAAGATTATCACTAGTCTTTAATCGCTCTCATATAATGAGAATTACCGAATGAGAATTCAAAAATAGAATATTTGACACCATGACTTTCATATTACAATTAAGGGAAACCATCAAATGTCCCTACTTTCTCATTGCACCCATGACTAGGACATACAGACAAGGTTCACTTCATTTCATCATTTCTTAATATTATTGGCAAGCTAATTTGACTCTTTTATTTAAAAATAAACTAAAAAGTCAAAGAGAAACATTGCAAACACCGATGTTGTTATAAATGTTTCCCTTACTGTATGTCAAACAATATCCCAAATTCGTTTAATTAATCTTATAAGGAACTTTTCATCAATTTGTAAACCTAGAATACCAAAAAAGCTAACACAGTAGTATACAAATACTACATGATAGAGGGGAAATAGAGCACACTATTTTCCCGAGGTACTGGCTACGGGCCTATCACCCCGAACCCGAATAGGCCTGTAGCCAGAACCGAGGGAAAATAGTGTGCCCTATTTCCCCGATCATACCATGTAGTATTTGTTTTATTACACCTCACTGTGACTCTGGGGATGAAGTTGTAGGGAAATAGAAAATAGTACTTGTGATAAGAATTGGCCAATGAATTGGCATGATTAGGTCATGAATATTTATGAGGTGTAATAATTCAACATGTTCAATGGGTTCCCAGTGTTTCCTCTCAATGTGTAGCAAGCAAGGTGTCCTAAGACTTTTGGTTGCTTGTGTGGAAGTTGGTTTGAAAGTCATTACTGTTTATAAGCGTATGAACAAGCTGGAATAACAAATCTTATCTCCAGAAGCTGAACTGTAGGTCACTTTGAGGGTCCAATTTAGAATCTTAAAAGATTCTAACAACAATTATTTCAATTACCATCGTGTTTCATATTAAGATTATTTAATGTTTCACTAAAACTAATAATGCAATTTTATATTTAGAATCATTGTTCTTAATGTCTCAAGATTTTTTCAGCCATATAAATCACCGCCATTGGCATGCGTTCAAAAATATATCAAAATCTTTTAACATGGATTTAATAATACAAACATACCTTTCCCGCGAGGAAATGTTTGGAATTTCCTGAGCATGTAACTCTTAATCTACCTCATGTTCAATGTCTAGTTTATTACCCTTGTATGAAAACTGTCATACTTTATAAAACGTCTTTGTCAATTATTATGTATTAATTTATCCATGGCTTTAGGGTGCTCTGTGCGACCAGTTCACCGGGCGTTGTCTGTGTCCTGCGGGTTGGGAAGGCAGACTGTGCGAAACACCTTGCAGAACGGACACATTCGGGGTTAACTGTAGAAAAAGGTGAGTGAGCGTCCAGACGATCTTTTTATTTCAAATTAACTTTTCGACACAATTAGCGTCTTGACATTTCAGATTTGTGACTATAAATATAGTTTGATCAGTTCTTAATTGGTGGATACGTAAGGACGCGGGCACACATGAAGGCAACATTGTATCATATGCGTGACGCGTGCGTGCATCCGAATTCGCGCGCGTATGACCAACACCGGGTGTGGCCACAATCGCACGCGTATACACATGGATTACTTTTGCGCGTTGAGAGATAAAAACCGATTATTTCTCGCCAATTTGGAACCTGTAAACTATAGTATGAAAGCGATGTATCAAGTTTTAGAGTGATGTGAGGGAGGCATTAGTGAGACCAAGGATTTGGGTGGGGTGGATAGGACATTTATCCTAAACCGGGGGAAATCTATCCAAATACCGTATAAGATTTCGCTCTCAGTGACACACTTTTAAAAAGGGTCTACTGTTAAGAAAGTAGACACAATATGATATGGATTTTGATAATTGAGTAACCTCTAAGGTTTTGATGAAAGATGAACGCATCGACAGCATCGCTGAAATGGAATGAACCCCAAAAGTTTAAAATCTCGTTCGCCCTTAATGCCGGACAGTTAATTGTGCTTGAGATAATATGAAAAAGGAAAGGTTAGCACAGGGTTATAACTGCTGAAAGATCTCGGCAGACAACACCTATGGGGAACCGCGCCAATTTACCACCTGACAAAAACACAAGGAAACTCATGATCGATGCTATGATAACAATAACTATTATTATATAGAAACACTGGCACTTTAGAAAGCTATTAAAAGTGTTTATCAAAATCCTTTGGTACTAAACATAATTGAGCCATTTTTCTCGGAAATGTATTGAATTTCCTGAGTAAAACTCTGAAGTATTTATTTATTAACAATCATGGCTCTAATACCATGAATACGGGGTGATGCCTGTCAGCCTGTATATCTAAAGTATTTCTTAAACAGATACGATACAAAAATGAAATAGTGCTGTCAATTACAATTTCATTATCATAGTTTAGGTTTTTCATTCAACATAGGTATTCTTTGAATCTATTGCAGAAAAAAAGTCAAATAGATACATATTGGTTAAAATATCCAAAAGAAATTCTTGTCTTATCCAAAGAAAATTGCGTTCTATTGACATAATTATTCCAAAGCTGTTGAATTTGGCTCAAGTGTTATCGACATTTGAATCTTAGTAAAAAAAACCGCGTACAAATAGTTGGCAACCTAAATATACGGACAGAAACAACTCACGTATTAATTCTATCTAATCACTTGTTTTTTCGTAGCCTTAAAGTCTCGCCCAAATGCAAGTTGAGACTGGGAAGGGGTTGAGACTATTATCTCGACACAAGTATGATGACAAATTATGATATGGATGCATACTCAGATGCTGGTAATCTCATTCAATAATGAGTTAAATTAATCCCTGCCATACCTTAAAAAATGAACACGACGCGACAATCCTTTGTATTATATTTTAATCCTGAGGCTGACCTCAAACAATTAGGAATTAATATAGGTTTGAATATTTAACCACATTTAATTAGGATTTAGCGTCTTTAATGCAAATGATTATTACAGATATTAGAAGTCCGGAACCATTGTACTTCATAATCAAAGATTATATTATTGAACAATTTGGTCCGCGATTTAAAGATGGAGGCCACGGAACGAAGAGGGCTTGTAATGTAAACCCCAGTATAAAAGGTTGTAGACCATGTCCATGGATATCTGCAAAATATTTCAATGGGTACATTTTAATGCAGACAAGAGGCGTTCAAATTGAGCTTGGAAGATGTTCCCTAGCAGTGAGTATTAATGTTGAGATGGATACATTCATTGAACTTCATCTTGAACATATTCAGTGCTAAACCTCCCAAAATCGAATTTGGAACACTTCATTTGAAGAAGTACTAGTATTACTTTCGTTCTAGACTAACAATTCCTGTATTACCTTCATGTAAGGGAGGCAGAGTTAGTCTAGGCTAGGGTAAAGACTTCATTGAGGGATTATACTGAATAAGTATGAGTGTAAGTGAGGAATTTCCAACATAAATATCAACAACTGGCATTTGATAAACGACACACACACAATTCTCCTCACATGATTATAAACTATATAAGGTCAACTCTCATGAAAATAGTGCAAATGAGATTTCAGAAGTTGAAGAAAAAAATTATCTCCAATTTTATTTATTACACTATTTTTTAATAGTAGACATGTACTGGATACTAGATTTAAAATTTTGTGAACAACACTCATTGCATTTTTGTACAATATAACGTTGAATTTATATTATAATATCACTTATTTGCAGCTTTTGCTCCATGTTTATTACGTTATATACTTCCTATCAGCTCTAAATCAGAACGAGTTTACAAACTGTGATGCCAAAAACACAAAATTATAGTTACGAAAGCATACTTCTACCAATTACAGCGAACAAAATGCAATGTAATTTTGTAAATTGCAAGTATTATGAATTGTTTTTGGTCTTCACATCACTGTTTGAACCTCAGCTTTAAAACTAAAAAAATGCACGGTTTTCCAAAATGAATATCTTTGTGCAAAGTATAAAATATATCTTTAATCGTATCTTTTTCCAAGCGTTATAATGTGTTTTTAAAAGTTAGCTCAGAAACAATAAATATTATGCTTTACCAAAAACGCTGGCATTGGTATTCGGACTTTATGGGGTGGGTAACGTAATAAACATATACAAACACATGTAAACAAATATATTCAACATCGACCAAGTCAGTTTATTTTGTACACAGACATATCTTGTGAATGGTATTTTAGTAAAAGTTAGGTTGCCTAAAGTCCACTAAAAGACAGTTCTATATATTGTCGACTTGCTCTTTTGATGTAGGGTAAATATGGTGAATAACGTAATAAACATGGTCACTAAATCGACAGATGTAACATGGCACTTTACAGATATGTTGTTAGACCATGACATTATTACCTTTATGTAAATTTTAATAGCACTAAATATTGAATAGCCTTTTATCTCTTAAAATTAGTAAGATATTGATTTGTTTTATTTAAAATGATGGTAGTAGAATTGTTAATAAGATTGTACTCTGATGACCTTTTTGTCTCCACTGTTGCATTTGGTTCTGCCGGTATCGCCATTGGTTTTTTGCACTGTGTGGCATATATTTCTGTATAATAAAGATAACAAAAACAAAACAAAGTTAATGACATATATTGCAGCTGTTTCAGCTAGGTATACCGTATTTATTCACACAATTATACGAATTGGTTTATTACGTTATCCAATAGCCATAGAACTATGCATCATTGAAGCATGCAAACAAATGAGATTGTGTCAGTATGTGAGACAATATGTATGTACACTAAGTTAACATTCATAAACACATAATAAATGTTGAATCACTATGAACAGGGTGCAATTATATTTATCAAATGATGGAAAGTTTATTACGTTGTCCATTATAAGGTGGTTTCAGTCCTCACATAGAATAGTCCACATATTACAATTATAACATTGGATACAATGTATGATACTCAAGTACATCAATCATGAAAGTTACTGAATTGACGCCAACATTGACATGAGACTAGACAATGAGGTTGGTTACGTTATCCCGTTTATTACGTTATTGGCAACTGCAACAGTGCCTAATGCTGGCTTATAACGTATATACAAAGCAATCAATGAAGATGTTAACGATACCTACTGCATTTCTTCACATTATTAACCCCATTCTGATATCATAGGTCCATTTTCAATGTGCTTAGGAGATCTATAATGACTTCAACTGTCATTCAGCTTAATGTTCATATTACTTACAAGAAAAAATGAGGAATTCTTACCATTCGTCGTGGTATTTTTGCATTGTACTTTCATCGAGTATCCCCCATACATGCCTGCGAAAAGGGCCTGCCACGTATCTTTGTTTAATACAGTCGTAGAGAGCAGCTGTCTCTCTGTCGATTTATTCGACAACGTAATAAACGATAACGTAGTAAACGTTTTTCGTACTCAAAGTACCATGTAGACGATCTGGAAAGAGCTAGCGAGTGTTCCAAGTAACCACATAGTCTATGTATATGTATCAAATTGGTTTTTAACCAAAAAGTGTGTTTTGATACATAGTTCGGGAGAAATCTCAACAACGTAATAAACATCCTTAACAAGGTCGCATGCTTTGCAGCATTTTGATTTCTTCTCAAGGTCAGACATGCTGCTATAGATTTTTGATAATATTATTTATCAACACCCATGTTCTTTTAGATTCAGAATATGTACATTTAAATGTTTAAATGTTAATTTTGAACAATGTTGATCCTCAATATGTCGCAGGTAACGTAATAAACATCAACATCTCGGACAACATATATGAAACTGAAACAGGTAAACATCGTAAAAGATGTGCATTTTTTTTCTATCCATGGAATATCGCTATATGTTCCCTACAAATTATGACATATCTTGTAGAAAATGGTGCCCTATTTGTATTGTAATTAATAAAGGCAAAATATACATTTATGCTGCGGACATGGAAATTTCGCTAATTTGGGGTATATGAGGGCATTTTTTTGAGTGAAAACACGTTCAGAAGTATATCAAAGTATATAGATCCAAGTAGAAAACATCAATATCTATCTAGAAAAGAAGTTTTTCAAGCAAGAAAACATTGCATAACACAGAAATGGACCAAAGACATCAAAAAGTTCATTTTGCACTGTTTTCATGAGAGTTAACCATAAACTGATTCGTCACTATCAAGGTATGTCTGTTATTTTTACTATCTACTATACGTGGCGGTAGGTAAAAAGGTGTTCATTAGATTTTCGTTCCCCGGTTCATTCCCAGGACATATTGGGTTGATTAATGCTAAACATGGTTCAGGTTTGATACAGTTGACGACCAACCATGTCATGGCGGTACAAGTACAACCCTTGGCACTCAGTCATTGTCATAGCGTGAAAGCTCCTACAACCCAAGTCTCATTCACAGACTTTGCTCACTTACAATTAGGAATATCAAAATGGAAATGATTGCACGAGCGTGTGAAAGGGGGTTGTGAAAGAGATGGTTATTACTTGGTGGTTTCCTATTAAAACATGTTAAATATGTTGAAAAATATTAAGCTAGAACAATTTTACATGACTAAAAGGTTTTTACCAGAAACGGTTTATGGTATTAAATTTCCGGATTATATGATCAGCGTTTGAACTGTTGCGACTTAGATTGTCATCCAATCTTTAAACCGATAACCATGGCACTATAGTTAATACATTGAGAGCTTAGACCGCTATGAAAGTCTGAAACAAACCACATCCTTACTCTACATGATTTTAGTCATTCAGTCGTTGTACTTAAGTTTCGTGATATAAATTAGGACCTTTGGTTGTACAAAATTCCATTAGAAGGACAAAGGTTAATATAACATCGAATTTCCAGTCTGCTGTATGGCAGCACTGCCGAACCAGTACGATGGTCCGTGTATAAGTAAGTGACTTTTACGTAAAACTTTTAGAATAGGTACCAAAGCAATATTTTGCATCACCATTTTCAGACAAACACCTACGGAAATTAAGAACTGAGACCAGAACAAATACGGTTTTGAAAAAACTTACGTTATGTTACACACAAAACTCCTTGAATTAAAGTACTTTCTGAAAACTTTAATGAAAATGCCTTGTCCTTGCTATTTCAACAACTGACAGATATGAAGGCGGAATAACACTGAAATACATACAAATACAAAATCGTTGAGCAAGACTGACCTGTGACCTGACTTTAAGGTCACGTCACCTATTACTATTAGACTCTGTCGGAGTCGTTTTGTTCATCTAAATACAGTATATCTGTATTATAATGGAAATGTTTGCATTAGCCTCGGTCCGATTTTCATAGGTGCTTGTACGCATGGTGATGAAAAATATTACTCTGGTACCTATCGTATAAGTTTACGTCAACGTCACTTATATATCATCAGCCTGCTTCGATAATTGCTAACTCATTTTTCTAGTTCTTAGAAAACAACAACAGTATGAAAAGTGAGTTAGGCAATTATCGAAGCAGGCTGACGATATGTTGAATAGCAACTTGAATAGTGCAGGTGAATTCCAATAGGAGCAGTAACTGTTGGATGGAATTAGGTTGGGGATATACCTTTAGGTGAAATGTGGCTTGTTATATGCCTAACGCGAGTTAATATGACCCGTTTTAAACAATTGTCATCATTAGTACAATCTGCCTAACTCACAATGCTGACTTAGGCAGAATTGCAATTGTGCATTTATCAACACTTTTGATTGGTCAATGACTTAGGTATCATAACAGCATGTGTATAATGTAATGAAGTCATTATTTATGCAAAAAACTCAATTTCGCTGAAAAGTGAGTTAGGCAATTATCAAAGCAGGCTGACGATATGAGTCTTATGTATAAAATTAAGCAGTATTTTTGCAACCGTACAAGGACTTCCAATGAGAAGCATGATGTATACATTATAAGCTGAAGAAATTTAGTAGCTTACATTTGTAAAACTCAGTCTGAAACACATTACCACCACACACGATCACCATTAATGTTCATCGAGGGCGCTGTTCTTAAATTCTCAAAGATTGGCATGATCGGCAAGGCCTTAGATTTTAAAAAATCCGTGATTATGTGCAAATCCTGTCACTAATTTTTCTGAAACACATTACCACCACACGATCACCATTCAGGTTCATCGAGGGCGATGTTCTTAAATTCTCAAAGATTGGCAAGGCCTTAGATTTTTTTTAATCCGTGATTCTGTGCAAATCCTGTCACCAATTTTGTTTTTAATGTGAAGGTGAAAAGATAGGCATTCTGTTTAACCTACATGTCGATTAGGCCTATACTTATCTGTGTTCTGTGTCATATTATGTGTTGTTACATTCTGGAGTAAATCATGTTCCTGATAATAAAAACGTTTTTGACAGATTATTTGTTTCGACACAAATTTGTTTAAAACAATCTTTGATGATACCATCAACATTTACGATAATATGTGTTAATTATAAACAATATGATATGTTTTCCGGTAATAAAATCCATAATTATTAAACAATGGATAATTTTAACCGTCTGATAAACGCCAATAAAGAAGGATGAAAATGAACACTGACCAGTAAGTAGCCCCTTGCATTCGTTAGGATACATACACTCTCAGAAACAAGGGTTCTAAAGGGGTTCTAGAAAGAGTTCTAAAAAGGTTACAAATAACCAAAGTTGGTTCACAAATAGCCATATTTAGTTCATTGTTGCGGGTTCTATTCTTAAAGCTGATGTCCTACTGGCAGTTTACCACAGACGAACTGGTCATACACCCCTGTTAACTTGGTGACAGACTGTGCAGAGTTTAACATAGACTGAGAAATTGTAACCTTGTCAAATCCCCAAGAGAACTGGATGTGGCTAGAAACCCAGAGTGGTAGCTCGCCTTTAGGGGTTAAATATAGAGGACCACAAGAACTGTCTTTAAAAAAGACAATGCGGTTTAGGCATTGTGTACCTAGTAAAGAAACAGTGCCATACAACACAGAAGTAAGAAGTGAGACTAGAGAATAACGGTTCTAAGTTGAACCTTTTTTCTTAGAGTGTATAGTTCGTGGGCAGGCCGTGTTTAACACTAATAAAGTGAGTGTCACTATGTATATTGAAGTTCAGTTACAACTAGCCTGTATACAAATTGATCCCCGACCTGTAATTCTGTTTGACAGAAGAGGAAAACACTATAAACACGTTTTATTGTTTCAGCAGGCCTGAAAGATTCAAAATAATGATCATGGTGAAGCTATATAAACCCTGAAAGCAGGAAACATCCATCGTATATTGCGGAATTCAAGGATTTTATTTGGGTGAAAATATCTCAATTCTCGACACTTTATAAGGCACTTTAATCCGCAGGATGCTGTAACACTGTAACTATCCTATCGTGATTGTCACATTGTTTATTGAGATTTGTCTAGAACGGTTTTCCGTTTTTGATACTTGAATGCTTAGTATACATCAAATGACGAAGTATGAAATCACACATCTTACCATTTTTGTTGCTAATATCCCTAGTCGTTATTACCCTTTCGCTGGTTGTACTATTTTTTTATAGAGTAAATATATTTCTATTTTTATTATAGTTGTTTAAGTATACCGAGCAAAAAAGGAGACGTACTTACTACTCTCTAAATGTAAAAGAGTGGTTTTCCACTCTTTCAAGGAGTTAAACGCAGGACAACACGTTTTTGAGTGGGAAAAACACTCTAAAAGGAGTGCAAGGGGATTTTATATGACAATGTTCCACTCTATTGAGAGTGAAAAAACTTTCACACTCATTTTAGAGTGGAAATTTTCCACTCTTAAACGGGTAGTGTCCTGCGTTTCACTCCCTTCACTCCTTTTCGAGTGAATTTCCACTCTTTCCACTCGTTTTACATTTAGAGAGTAGAGCTACTTTCCATGGCATGGAGTTTGACAGAATGCCTAAATAATCAAATATGAGTTTTTGATGGAATACGGTAGTTAGGACATAACCTAATACAATCTCATGTCTGTCTGTTCCAGTTTAAAAAAACCAGACAGATTTGTACTTAATAGAGGAACATACATAATTTGTATAATATTCTATTTCCCTATCACGTCTATCACGCCAAATCACTCTCTCGGTCTACATGCCCCATCTAAGTATCGCCGAAATCACTAAGCAATTTCAAATCAGCACATTTGGGCGCACTATGCTAATTATTGGAAACTTACAAAGCTGAGTGGTTGTAAAAAATGCTTCAATGAACAAGAACAACGAAGTTGATTTACATACAATGAAATGGATTAATGAAAATGCGCTGTATCAACAATATTGGCAACAGTGTTGCCAATATTGTTGCTTAAAAGCCCTAGTGTTGCTTATACAAATGGGGTTCGGCGCGTTCACAGCCTAAGACACGCTGAGTTCGACTACATTCTGACTTCAATACACTAGGGCATTTCATCCCTCCCCTCCCGGTTTCGCCCTGCCAGTCACGGGATGACACTTAACCGTCCCCTGCTACGGTTGAAGTCCAACCCTGCGGATAAAACCGGGGCTAGGTGAGCTGGCCGGTAATCTCGTCGCAAGAAGAGGATACACACATTCTCTGGACCATGAATTTGGCAGTTGTCAAGACAATCAGACATATAAAGTTAGGATAACTAACTCAGAGCTCAAGGAAATAATGATTGCAAGAGACAGGCCAAAGCATGCAAAGTAGACCTACATTTTTTGAACTGTTACAAATCTGACATCAGTTTAAATTAACTTGAATTTGAGATAGTTCTTTTCAAATAAGAACCCGGTCATATAACAATTCGCATTTTCTTTCTCAATGATGTACACATGTCATTTGTAAGAAACTACGTGTTTGAGAGATGGCTGTACAGACGTACTCTTTTAAAAAGGGGAAAATAGGGGACTGATAATATTCCACTTTTGCGAGAAGGAACAACTCATTACGCTACAAGGCCCGCTTAGCAGCGCTATAAATTGGTGCTCTAAAAACCGGCACCAAATTTAAATATTCGCCTTCCATCAAAGCTGGTTGCTATAATGACATAATTCTCGTGTGCAACCAACCGGCTGTATTGCAATGCCCATTGAGTAGTTTAAACGCATGAGCGTGGATGTAATTTTGCAACATAATGGAAACTCACCCATGCAGTACCGCTCGAATTTAAATATACAACCAGGTAATCCTCTCGTAGTAATTGATAAAAATAGGTTAACCAGACCGACTTAATAGCGCTCCTAAGCGGCCAATTTATGTCATGTGGCAGTTTCACACTTCGCACAGTCAAATGTTACCGCTCTCACAAAATAAAACGTCCATCATTCAACCCTTTTCACTCATTGACATTTTCAGAGTATTTCGACCAATTTCCCATGATTGCAATTGCATCAACAGTGGGATTATATTATACGTTATATTTTTAACACCAAACCATAACTACGCATTTCCTCCCAATGATTGCTGTGGAAAGCCGTACCTTTCAACCGTGAGTCTCAATGTGGAAGTCCAGTATGCCATCACTGAAGTGTCAAAGTTGAAGTAATTTTTTTTAAATAAACAGTGCCTTATCGTCGGCGGTACAGCTACGTATAGTAGTATATACGTCACTATGTTAAAACAAGATTTTAAGAACATGATATTTCAAAACAATAAGTAGTAAACATTATCAAATAGACCAAAGTGTACCATACGTCACTATGTAATACTCCCGAACATACGTCCCTATATGTTGCCTAATGCCACCGACAATGTGTGTTTATTTATGTAATTGGCAGCTAATGGTGACCTCCTTCTTAATCGTATACATATTCAAACCTTATGCTAGGTGGATTAAGATATTCAAATAATAGCCTGTCTTTATAAAACAAACAGTATGAATGAATTGTAGTTGTCGATTGTGGTACTTGCAGTTAAGAGACCCTCGACCAGTTTCACAAGAGTTTTCTTGAAATTGAGCCAAAAAAATATGAAAATAACTTCTTAATTACAAGGTCGTAATAGTTCCAGTTATTCCTAATAGGAATTGCCATGTACCAGTGACGTAGCTAGATTTTTCATATTGTTGGGGGGGGGGGGGGGGGGTGGTATTTGGGAGTTGCGACATGGCCTCCTCCAAAGCAGGCGCGAAAACTTAGCTCGATAACCGACAGTACCAATCTCAACCGACACGACTCAAATATTAAGGGGGGGGTGGGGTCGCCCATCGACCACCCTCTGGCTGCGCCACTGCCTAGTACTACCCTCCCAACTCTGGCTAAGAACTGCATATCAAAACCCAACAACCATGACGAGGACCTTAAAACCTTGACAGGTGATTATCATGATTATAGGATGATGAAGAAAGTACATCAAATCTCGCGTAAAGTGTCATCGCCATGATACCCCTTACCATGATACATCACTCTATCAATCTCAAGGGTCTTCTCCCTCCCAGAGGTACAAATGTTATTGTACGCTATGCATTTTCAACCAAAAGCGTAACATTTTCTTCATTTAAGAGTCATCCAGATAGGTATTATTGGTAGACATTGAGGCCCCTTCTCCAATCCAATCGTTACAATCCCATCGGATTTCGTAGTTTTCCTTGTGGCAATCTGTTAATAAATAACAAAAACATTACATTACTTTTAAAAGGAGACACTATAAGGCCCGTTTGGGATGGGTTGTGTTTTCCTACGGCAAGGTGATTGGTCACTCACATCGTATCATTAATTCGTCATATATTCCCGTATACGTATATGAACTAGGAATAACAATCAGTCGGGACCCTTCGTCAACTTGAAACCAACATTCCGCGGATCTTCTTAGGTATTCTGTCAAAACGTTGATAGGCGATCATAAGATGAAGTACATCAAATCTCAAATTGTCATGTAAAGACACATTTGTCGTCACCCTCCTATTTGACATACCCCTTATCATTATAAGATATGAGGTATGTCACTCTAGAGTCCCCCAAGAGGTTAAGTGTTATTCTACGCTGTGCAATTTTAACCAATAGCGTAAAATGGTCACCTTTTAGAATCATTCCAATTGGTATGTTTGTAGACATTCAGGCCCCTTCTCAAATTCGTCACAATCCCATCGGATTTAATTGTTTTCCTTGCGGCAATTTGCTAATAATATATAACAAAAATAGTGCAATCATTTTTCCCTGTTGTATAATTTCAAAAGTAGACACTAAGGCCCCATTTATGAAGTTCAGTGTTGAAACAAACCCATGTTGGGTTGGGTTAATTTCTTTTCCTACGGCGAAGTGATTGGTCATCAGACACTCACGCCCAAAGTTAAATCACTTATTCGTCATTTATTCCCGCGTGTTTTGTCATCTAAACTAGGAGACAATCAGTCGGGACCCCTCTTCAAGTTGAAACACAATTTTGAGGGACTAGGCGTGGCTAAGATTTTAGCCGACAATCATCAACAAGGCACGCAATTGGTTGCAGAACTGTATCCTTTCTGCTGGTTCGCATATCGTGAGTTTAGTGCCAAGAAGTCGTCCATTCTGTGTAAGTGTTACAAGGGCACACCTATAGACTGAATCCTTCTCGCAAAAAAAATCCCCCTTTATAAAATCGGCGAATCCAGCGAGCTGTTTATTAACTCACTGCTTCGAATTAATCGCGTTCTTAGCACACGCACACCGGCAACGCTGCGTTATACGCACAACGCATACGCCGGCGACTTTGTGTAGGGCACGCTACCGCGATAACCATACGCACTGAAGGTATTATTATTCGAATGAAAAGCCCCGCCCCCAAACTATACACCATAGTCTCATAATATATAGTGCGTATCGGCCAAAAAACAATCAAATTGTCTGTTGACATCCAAAACCACACCCACTATACAAGAATTCATGACAATAGGTTATTCATCACAAAATGGACCGGAGTTTACCATACGTCACTATGTAATACCACCGACCATACATGTAATGCAACTAACGATTTCACATTACGTGTTTGACGTAGGGCACATCTATATAAATAGACCTACCTGGAATTAACTTGAAAAGTAACATGTTAACATCTCTAAAAGTTGGATCAAAGTGGGTTTAACAGATTTGTTTCTCCTTTTTGACTCGAAGAATAAGGCAATTTGCATTTGGGTACATATTTAAGGCGTAATTGAACCATTACAAATGAGTGGGCTTCAGCGCATTATGTCATACCTTATTGTGATTTTGAGAAGGATGTTGGTCGTATGTATAAAATGAGACTATTAAAAAGGGGGAATTTATCTTAAAATAGCAGATGTGACTGACATAAATAAACTTCAGCGTAACACATACGCGTACGAAACCACTTGTAACTTTAATACCAACGCAACCCCTATGGCAGGAATCATTCCTTCCCTGTTTAAAGTCAAACTACGATCGGATCGGACCCCTTAGCTGGTACATGGACGTACCAGTACTCCATGGTTGGAATATGTAAACAGATTGTCTATCTTTGCCCCCTGGCTAAAGATTCCCTACATACAGTTGGAAGCCATTAATTGTCTTCCTAACCGGAATGCATTATGGCTTCCGACGCTTCCTGAATTGTCTATACAATTACACATCATCGTCTGAAGCACGTAGCTAGAATTGTTTATATCAACTCTAAATATCCAACCAATCTTCTGTTGTTTCCAGTCATTGTTGAAATTCAGGCGTTAGGGAGTGCGCCCTCAATTTCCCTGGATATTAGGTTTTATGTATATACCTACTTTTTGGGCATATACTAACTACCATCTAGTTTTCCTTAATTCGCCGTCTATCATGTAACATTTCACGACTTGGTCATTTCGATGTAGATAACATCGAAATTATCAGGACCACTCGCCACATAAATTGCTTCAACCGAATTTCTATCTAGCACCATCACTCTACCCCTTTTCACATAATTTATCTATTGACACAAACAAAAATTCTTCCAAATTTATCAGTGCCTCTTTAACATGTTTAACAAATTGATACGCAATAAGCAAATGAAAAAGGCTCACCATAATTTAACGGGGTTTATGAAGTGGTCATTTTAATGAGATGTGAAGACATGTGTTTGAATTTGTAAATGTGATATAGCGCGCTAAAATGTAACGAGTGCTACCGGCGCGCTCGCGCTAACATTGATTAGGCAGTGTAACACAAAGCCTCTGGCAGTAGAATAATTCGGAACAGATGTAAGGCCGGGCCTAGGCTTGAACCAGTAACTGTGAGTTACTAAAGTGCACTTTGTCAACGAATAGGAAACCCATGGGCGCCTCATTGAAATCACACGTGGTGACATGATTATGCAAAGAAACCGGTTTTCACGAGATTATTCAAGTCAGTCTTATGATTGAAATAATCACGTCTAAGAAAATGTACATTATCAAAGAACTATTTGTCTTCACCTATTGTTTCATACAGGTTGGCAGTGGCTTAACAAAACGAACATATATAAATAAATTCGTAACATCAAAAGTGTGATAGTGATTCAAATGTGCAATACAAGTGCAGTTTAAAGGCATGGACCACTGTGGCTAGTTCATCCAGGGTGAACTAGCCTACACCTGTTCAATTGGTGACTGATGAAATAGAGTTAACATGGTTAACAAGGAGAAATCTCAATCTTGAGATATTCCCAAAGGATCTGGCTGATAAGAGTAGACCTAAAGGTTTTTAAGCGGTTCTAGATATTTTAATACATGACTTGTATTAACATTAAAGTACCGGCCATTTTGTACCTTCAATCACGTCCTACGTAGGAGTCCTTTAGTTAACCGATACTATCAATCATTAAATCAAACACGTTTGTTGAAAAGAAAATGTTGCTGAAATGTAACATACTTTTCCTGAGATACAGTATATATATAGAGTGGGGGAAATTGGTGGTCCCAGAGGATCTCGAATGGCCCCTTTTTAGCATTCATGCTTCTCAAATCTCGTCTTGTGAAACAGTCCAAACTGATTGCCTGGGATAGATGTATCCCTGGAATTTGTTTTCTTAAATTAAAAAGTCATACAATGACATAGTTAAAAATATTCCACGAGGTTATGTGATATATATCATGTATATGCTGAAGAACGAGTTCGTGACAGTGTGCACGTCATGTTGGGATAAAAATCCAAAACGTCATATACCGTATTCATGAGAATAATAAATTATTCTGGTCCCAGAAATATGCTTAATGATTTGTTTATATCCAAGTCAAACCACTTTTTCAATAAACATTTTTAAGTTAAGTCTACGTGTATTCAATTCAAAGTCCCGTCTAATTGTATCACTATTTTATTTAAAAAAAAAATGTAATTGAGTTTTGATAAAACATTATTGTTCAATGCGGATTCTTGCAAAATACTCCGTTTGGGACAAACTCTGCGCGTACTAAATTTCCCGGTTCACATTTTACCTTATTTACAGTTGTAAGTGCCTAAATGGAGCCATCTGCAATCCCGTCGATGGAACATGCGACTGTGCTTCCGGCTTCACGGGGGAGAGATGCGAGAACCAGTGCCCACTTGGAACAACCGGCCCGGATTGTGCCGACCGCTGCAACTGTGAAAATGGTGGAAGTTGCAGTCGAACAGACGGCACATGTCTGTGCCCAGATGGTTGGTGAGTGTATGTAAGAATATAGTGTACGCTTGTAAAAGTGGTCATGAAATATTTCCTCAAAAGAGAATTGAAAATTTTCACTTTACCGCGAATTGAACCGGGTCCTCCTAACTATACCACTCGTGTCATCGTGCGCTTTAACAATCGAGCCTACGAGCCTAATTTGGTATCGAAATGCATCTCAACTCCCGAATCCAGTTATTACCAAAGCCCCATCCTCTCATCTGGCGAAATAGATTAGATTCAATTTCAGGGAATTGCTATGAATGGCGGTGTCTAAGATGGTATCTAAGATGGAACAAGAAAACTTGTCTAATGGTTAAGCCTGTGTAATACCTCAAAGCACCGTGTAATCATGGTAATGGCACGAAAGTTAGCGGCCTGTCACCCATGTCATAAAAATGTGGCCTTATCCATTCAAATGCTGTTGATGCAACCGACGAGTCATTCATCTTTCATAATCATGATAATGACGGTATAACGTAGAATGTCCCAGTTGGATAAATTGCTCTCACAAAACTGGAATATGATTTAGTCATGCTGTATTTAGGGATGGCATCCAGATTCGTAGATCGGAGAGGGTAAACGCACTGGGATAAACGGACAGTTTTGTGCAGATAAACGGAACGCGGTTAAATAATTACCAACCTATACGTGTTTAGCCATGCTTAGTGAACGCATTGAACAACTCCCGTGAACGGACAGCCAGTGCGTTTACCCTCTCCGATCTACGATTTTCAATCCGTACGAATCTGGATGCCATCCCTTACCTATATATGCAACACTAACATTATAACTAATTTGGTTTTACAGGACTGGTGCTACATGCAATGAGATGTGCCCATGGGGAATGTGGGGCGGTGCCTGCAAGGGAAAGTGCCACTGTCAGAACGGTGCCGGATGCAGCAACGTCGACGGCGCGTGCTTCTGTACGGCCGGATGGTCAGGAGACCATTGCGAATCGCCGTGTATAGAAGGACGATATGGTTCAGGCTGTAAAAGAATATGCCGATGTCAAAATGGCGGACAATGTCATCACGTGACCGGAAGATGCCACTGCGCAGAAGGTTATATTGGATTGCATTGTGAGCTCCCGTGTCCCGACGGCAGATTCGGACGTGGCTGTATCAAGACTTGTATACCGTGTAAGAATGGAGCTTCGTGTAACCACGTGAGTGGAGAGTGTATTTGTCGGGCTGGTTATCAAGGACGCCTATGTGATGTTCCATGTGCGCCGGGTACCTTCGGAGAAGGATGTACGCAACAATGTGATTGCCAAAATGGAGCACACTGCCATCAGGTCACTGGTGCGTGCAACTGCACCGCAGGATGGCTTGGTCCACGATGCGATGCTCCGTGCGCTGAAGGACGATATGGAATCGCGTGTTTAAGATCTTGCGAATGCCAAAATGAGGGACTCTGCAATCATGTAATTGGCACGTGTAATTGCCCCTCGGGATTCACCGGGGACTTTTGCGAACAATCTTGCCGTGCGGACTACTTTGGACCAGGCTGTTCAAACCAGTGTACATGCTTAAATGGAGGACGCTGTGACGCCGTAAATGGTTTCTGCACATGCACAGCAGGATATATAGGAGATAACTGTGGTTCGACGTGTAGAGAAAGTCTCTTTGGTGATGGCTGCACACAGAAATGTGAATGTTCCAACGGGGCTTCATGTGACCATATAACCGGTGCTTGTAATTGTACCGACGGGTGGCTGGGTCCACGATGTGATTCACCGTGCACTGAAGGAAGATATGGACCGGCGTGTTTAAGATCTTGTCAATGTCAAAATGGAGGACTATGTAATCATATAGATGGCACATGCAACTGTCCTGCAGGATTCACTGGTAGTATTTGCGAAGAATCTTGCCCCACGGGCTACTTTGGACTAGGTTGTTCAAGCCAGTGTACCTGCTTGAATCGAGGACGCTGCGACGCCATAAATGGTGTCTGCACATGCACAGCAGGATATATAGGAGATAACTGTGGTTTGACGTGTAGAGAAAGTTTCTTTGGCGATGGCTGCACACAGAAATGTAGATGTTCCAACGGGGCATCATGTAACCATATAACCGGTGCTTGTAATTGTACCGACGGATGGCTGGGTCCACGATGTGATTCACCGTGTACCGAAGGAAGATTTGGACCTGCGTGTTTAAAGTCTTGTCAATGTCAAAATGGAGGAATATGTAATCATATAGATGGCACATGCAACTGTCCTGCAGGATTCACTGGTAGTATTTGCGAAGAATCTTGCCCCACGGACTACTTCGGTCTAGGTTGTTCAGGCCAATGTGCATGCTTGAATGGAGGACGTTGCGACGCCGTAAATGGTTTCTGTACATGCACAACCGGGTATATTGGAGTCAACTGTGCTTCGACGTGTGCAGAGGGTTTCTTTGGCGATGACTGCACGCAGAAATGTGAATGTTCCAACGGGGCATCATGTGACCATATAACCGGTGCTTGTAATTGTACCGATGGGTGGCTGGGTCCACGATGTGATTCACCGTGTACTGAAGGAAGGTATGGACCGGCGTGTTTAAGATCTTGTCAATGTCAAAATGGCGGATTATGTAATCATGTAGATGGCACGTGTGACTGTCCTGCAGGATATACCGGAGAGATGTGCGAACAATCTTGCCCTAGAGGCTTCTTTGGCCAGGAGTGTATCCAACGGTGTACTTGCATGAACGGTGGAATCTGTCATCATGTAAATGGACAATGCACGTGCCCAGCAGGTTACCAAGGTGTCAATTGTGAGACTACGTGTACAACTGGCTCTTACGGACTTAACTGCCAAGAGAAATGCTTATGCCAGAATGAAGCATCGTGCAATCCGATAAATGGAGACTGCTCTTGTGAACCTGGGTGGAGAGGTCGCGTCTGTTCTGAGCCATGTCAGCCTGGATCGTACGGCGATAATTGCAGTGAACAATGCCGATGTTACAACGGAGCTACCTGTGACCACATCGATGGAACTTGCTTCTGCATGCCAGGTTGGATCGGCAACAGCTGTGATAGGCCTTGTGATGAAGGATTCTTTGGAAACAACTGCCGTCATAGATGCAGGTAGGTGTTCTATGTTGTCAAGACTACTCTCTACTGTATAGTTTTGCAGAGTAATTAAAAATACTTGAGTCATTAATATTATCATGAGTATACAATTGTCTTTAATGATTCAAATTATGTTTGTACCATGTAATACATTTTGTCTTTTGTAAACATGCACTATCGGAAAAGGTTTGTATATGTATTTGTGTTGACGTACATTGTGTATGTATACATGGTATAGAGTGATCACCTTTTCAACTAATCAATTTATATGTTAAGAGTGTTTATATTGGTTTTTTTTTGTTCTCTTCTTCTTTCGCAGATGTCAACATGGATCGACATGCGATAAGGCAACAGGACATTGCACATGTACAGCAGGGTACCACGGTCAACTATGTGAAGTACCTTGCTCTTCTAGCACCTTCGGCATTAACTGCATAACAGAATGTCTTTGTCAAAACGAAGCCCAATGCAACGCTCAAGACGGGTCTTGCACCTGCCAACCAGGCTGGGCGGGCGAAATGTGTGATCAGCCATGTCCGACTGGTCAATACGGCTTGAAATGTCTGGAAACCTGCCATTGTCTTCATGGAACTTGTGACCCCGTTGATGGCTCGTGCAGCTGTGAAAGTGGATGGCAGGGGGAGTCGTGCGATGTACCTTGCGCCAGAGGAGCTTACGGGCTTCAATGCAAACGGCAATGTCTGTGCCAGAATAGTGCTGTGTGCGACCATGTTGATGGTTCGTGTCTATGCAGCCCTGGATGGAGAGGTGTAATATGCTCAGACGCTTGTCAGACAGGAACTTATGGTGCTAATTGTACTTCCATCTGTCAGTGTAACAATGGAGGTGTCTGTGACAACGTGGATGGCAGCTGTTCTTGCACCGCAGGATGGAGAGGTGAAACCTGCTCAAGCCCATGCACAGCTGATTCGTATGGTGTTGGATGCAGACAGCGATGTACGTGCTTGAATGGAGCGATATGTGATCCAATTGATGGTGTCTGCCAATGCCAAGCCGGCTGGAGTGGACCAACATGCGCAGAGCGATGTCCTGATGGACATCACGGTAACCAGTGCGCGCAGATATGCAGATGCCAAAATGAAGGATTGTGTAATCATATCAGCGGGGAGTGTACGTGTCCTTCGGGGTGGATGGGAGACTTCTGCGAGGAGAGGTGCAACGCGGGAACATACGGAGTGCAATGTAGGGGTGTGTGTGCCTGTTCAAATGGCGCAAAGTGTGATAGGGTGACAGGAGTGTGCGCGTGTACACCCGGATGGCAGGGTCGACATTGTACCGAGAAATGTCCTGAAGGACAACATGGCGATGATTGTGCTCAGACGTGCGCTTGTGAGAATGGCTATTGTGATAATATTCACGGCTGCGTGTGCATGCCAGGGTGGCAAGGCCGCAAGTGCGACGCACCTTGCAGCGCCGGAACACATGGGCAGGATTGTCGGGCGAAATGCGATTGTCAACACGCCGAGCGTTGTGATCCGATACAAGGGTGTATGTGTGAACCAGGATGGAAGGGCACCCATTGTCAAACACAATGTGAGAAAGGTTACTTTGGACCAAACTGCAGCGAAATATGCAACTGCCAAAATGGTGGACAATGCCATCATGTCTTCGGATGCTTATGTCCACCTGGCTGGCGAGGAAGAGACTGCACAGACACCTGTTCAGCAGGTTTCTTTGGCACCGGTTGCTCTGAGGAATGCCAGTGTTCACGCAATGGGGCGTGCCACGCTGTTCTAGGCTGCGTGTGTCGACCAGGTTGGATAGGTCGATATTGTGATCATCCATGTCAACCGGGCTACCACGGACTTCAATGTAGAGATAAATGTTTGTGCAGTAACAACGGCACCTGTGACCACGAACAAGGATGCGTTTGCGCAGCCGGTTGGAGAGGACCACGATGCACTCATCCGTGTCCAGATGGATACCATGGATTGCAATGCAAACAGAGGTGTAAATGTATGAATGATGCCATCTGCGATCCAGTGGAGGGCTGTGTATGTGCACCGGGATGGCGTGGTGAGCGTTGTGAACGAAAGTGCAAACCTGGATCCTATGGCGTCGGCTGCAATATGACCTGTTCGAGGTGCGAAAATGGTGCCTACTGTCACCACGTGACAGGAATGTGTGTATGTCCACCTGGATACGTCGGGGATAGGTAAGAATGTTTTCGATAATTATATAATTATAATCATTCTTAATTTTCGAACTTTCTCAATTTATTTCCCCAGCCATCCCATATTCTTCCATCATCTTGTAGACTCTGATTGGCTTGATATAAACATACAACCAGGCCAACCAAAAACAAAGTTGTAGTAAAAAAAACCTATGGGATATCATTGTGCACTGTGTGCTCAGCAGTGACAATTTGTGTGAAATTAATCACAGCTCACCATTCATCCATACACCTGACCGGTTTCGATAGCAGATCAACATGTTCAATATAAGTCAATGACATCCAGAAGAAAAAAAGAAACGTGTATTCAAAACCCGAGTGCAAAAATTAAAGTTGCACTTTGTCTCATTGATTCTTCTAGTAAGTTACTTGTTGGAACTGTATACATAGTATGTGTTGATCAGCTAAAATAGGGAACTGTGTTATTCATTATTCTGTTTTTGGTCACTGATTGCAAATGGTTCTAAATAATACCCTGTGTCATGACATAATTCATAGTGCTTCGAGCCCCGTACAAAGAAAATCTGTAACTTTCTCATGGCACTCACTCAATTATCTATTATCATTATCTGTTATTACAACATCTGACTCACGCCATGATCGCGCAAGATGTAAATCGTTTAAATAGCAATAATCCCCACAGGAGATAGTTCTAACTGGTCACTAAGGTATAGTTTATTTTTGCAAGATCTAGTCGTATTTATCTTTCTCCATCCGAAACACTCAACACCACCTCTGATATGTTGACCTCATGATGACCGCAACTTCCGCTGGTTTGTTTGACTTCTAACCCAATGATGCAGCAAGATGATAGTCAAACGTAACTTGTATAACAAGACGATGAACAACTGTTCTATAAGAGCGGACGGACCGGACCTTTTAAGTAGGGTCGGTGGATCAGGCAGATTTGTTATTCGTTCGTTCAGTTGTTTGTTTTGTTTGTTAATTTGTATTTAGAATTATTCGAAATCAGTGGAATTACTAAGAAAAACTTGTGAAATCTTACACAATATTGTAAAACTTTGAAAACAATATTAAATTTTGTTTTTAAATAAAAATTCAAATAGTTTTACCACAATTTGCAGAGATCTATTAAACTATTAATTATTATTAGATCTATTAAACTATTAACTATTATTAGTCTATCTATCTACACGTTGTCGCTCGTAGAACTTCCAGGCTTGACGAATGCGTAATAGTGACATTTAATTAGGGGGTTCGCAGACAATTTTTATTTTCTAGAAATATTTTACCAATGAAATATAGCTAATACCGTATTCTTTGACTAATGTAATGTTACGTAAAGATGATAATGAAGCCTTTCAGGTGTGGTACCGCATTCTAGATCAAATGCCTCAGTCGATCAGTCGGTAGTCGCCAAACCTAATTGAGTTAATAGGAGTACCATCACGTGGGTAGTTGAATTATATCTCATAAAGACAAGCGAATTTAAAGGATCAGTGGATTTGAATCACGTCCAAGGACTGGTTGTATCGAACCAAGATATTTAAAAAAGAAAGAGAGTAAAATGTGGTGGGCGTGTGGTCTGTACAGTACTTGTATTATCATTCAGATCCTATTAAAACCTTTAGTCTTTCTAAATTGAAAACAGACGGCCTTTACTTTATATATTATAGTAAGTATGAGCTTGTTAGGGCCTAACCGTTACAAAAACACACAAGAAAGTGTTCGTGCATAATTATCTAGTCCACTACAAGGACAGGAACCAGGTTATATAGCTTTTATCTTTAGCTTGGCGCGGCGACAACTCTAGATTGTTGAACATTGCCAGCCCTGGATTTATATGCATTAACCTAAAGTATGATGTCGTAGGCAAGATGGATGCATTGACGATTTCCTAGAACTGTTAGCTCATTTCATAAGAACAGTTCATAGTTTAAGCCATAGAGTGTGTGAATATATTGTTGAATGAAAACATATCTCGAACGAAGAAGTTTGGATTAAGGCATATTCATGGAAAGTGAAATACATAAATATGTCACTGTGACATTTATGTTCACGGTAAAATATAGGGTACCGTCATGAAAAATTATAACATAAAATCCTTCTTCATGTCCCATTCTCCGTGACGGATTATTGCTAACACACGAGTAGCGCAATATAATGATCCATTACACCTACTAGTTCAGACATCGAAACCTGTTATTGTATTGTACTCCCTGTGTGTAACATTCCAACCGTCATGGAATAGTGGTCACGGAGAAAATATTCACCTCATGACTTGCAGTGACAGCGCCCTATATATCACCACGAATAAACATGTTATATACTATATACAATCACAAATCTATATATTTCATCTTTCTATGTTAACATGATTTTAATACGTCATGCCGTCATTACGGATTAAACTCAAATGCAGAACCGTGGACAAACCATATTGTGATTATACTGCGCGGAAGGGACCACCTTATTATTAAAAAGCATGTTGCGGAACTTGAAAATCATTGTACGTCAACTTAAGCCTAACGTATTACATCCTTTATGAACCTCTGGCAGTACTTATAGACGTATGTCTATATCGATATCGTGTTCAGGTTGTAGCTACAGTCTTGAATAATTAAAACTGGTGTATGGTTACGTGTGTAGAATATTGATATGCTGTCCAGCTTCCTTACCCTTTTTACCTTCAGATTAAAATTAGGGTTATCAAAGAAATGGTTCAACGGTTTAATTTGTTAAAGCTGATAAGTGATAGAACAATCATTAAACATTCCACGCGGCTATTGATTTTACAATATACAAAACAGATTTTTTAGAAACGTTTCCCAAATTTCAAGGCCTATCTCAAGGATTACGGAACCAATACTAGGCATGTTTGTACTTATTTCAATGCATTTCTCATGATGATTCCAAATATGGTAATGGTATTTAATAAATTTGACATTTTTGAAAGATTTTGTGACATTTTGGAATGTAAGACAGGTTAAACAAAGAAGATTCTGTGGTTCGCAGATATTAACTGTGAACAAAGAATACCGTATCAAATTCTCATCGGTTTGTAAAAGTTATCTGTATGTGGTGACGGCTACAACCGTTCAAAACAATAGATATTATACCCTTATACAAATATGTTTTACAAATTTATATTAATACATTTCTTTCTCTCATTGTATACATCAACAGATGTGAGAGGTCTTGCGATACAGGGTTCTACGGAGACGACTGTAAAAACCGATGTACATGTACTCCCATCAAATTATGTGACCACGTGACAGGTCGTTGTGAAGGTAAGCTGAGCTAATAATTATAAGCCACTCTAAGGCCAAAGGGGAAAAGGGCGTGCATTGGTCATATTTTTCAAATTTCGTGACTCCTCAAAAGAAATACTTCAGAAAATGTCAATACAATTTGAAAATGTTTGAAAATGTTTGAATAATTTGAAAATGTATCATCATTTTCAATGTGTTTTCTCGTCGCTTAATAAGTTTGAAATAAAATCTTATTAGGGAGTAAATATTGACTTACTCTGCTACAGATTTCCAGAATCTGGGACCTAAAGTACACTTGTCCGTATTTCATATTGGGAATGTTTTGTCATCATCTAAATTATAATTTCTTTAAATTACATATTAAGGACAACAATAATTATGACTGAACTGAGTTCCCTTTAGCAACAATATCTGGTAAGAATTGTTAACCTGAACCACAACCCAGATTTTGTTCTGATTAATTGTTAAATATATACATGGTATCAGTAATGATCGAATGACACACATACCTCACCAAGAAACCAAAGTACACGAAAAACGCCTTAGCAACGTGTTATTTAGTATCCTCGGGCTACGTTCTTAGGCAAAACAAAATATTAATTACCTCGCGTTTACTACAAGTTTGAAATGAGACTAAAATACTCATCTAATACATATATTTGCATGATTTCTTAACATTATTGAGTTTTAAAAAAGATACCTTTGCTCTAAGTTGGAATTGTTTAAAACGAGTGGTTAATATTAATATTAAGCATGAATAAATTAGGAATTTGGGTATCTTCCATGATACAACAACTTCCCATTTTTATATAAAATGTAAAAAGAAGAATCCAACGGAACCAGGAACAAAACACACCAAGGATCAGAAAACTGATACAAGAGGATATCTCGAAAATGTAAAAATGCTAAGAGTAAAAGCAAGATATACCAACAGGGTGTGGGGAAACAGGTAATAACAAGGGAGAATAACGTGATAAAACAGATAAATAACAAAAACAATAACACACGGAAATGCACTGGGACAAGCAATAAAAATTGCTGTGCAATGAAACAACAAAGATATATAAATGGTAACAATAAAGACCGACGTTTCAAGTGGATATACCACCCTTCATCAGGGACAAAATATAAAAACAAAAGTGTTAAGAACTATAAATAAGATAATGAACTAGACAAGTCCACCACTGTAAATATAGCACAATGTCAGTAATAGATGTTGCCTACTAGACATCCAGGTTAACACTCATTCCCATTTTTAGTTTGAAATCGCTAGGATTAACACATCATGGATCAAAGTTAGATTGAGAATGAGAAAACCCACAATTAAGCAGGTTAAATTTGGTTGAGATCCGATGTGTGGTTTGACAACGTTAATTAATTAAGAGTCTCTGCAATTATCAATCTATTACGTTTGTCTGTGTTTGAGCGTAAATAGTGTGTCTGATTGGTACCTATATCCTTAACACTTTCCACGCGGCAGTCGTCTGCAGACGACAGCTCCAATTTCACAAAAGTTTCAAAAATGTCAAGATTATTGAATTTCATCACTATATTTGGAATCACCATGAGATATGCATTAAAAAAAGTACAAACATGCCTGGTATTGGTTCAATAATTCTAGAGATAGATTTTGAAAGTTGGGGAATGTTTTCGAAAAATCTGTTTTGTATGGTAACACTAGTAATAGCCGCGTGGAAAGTGTTATATATAGATGAGAAATACAGATAGAGAGAGGGGGTAAAGGTAAAATTACTGAGTTACATTTGGTCGCGATCCGGTGTGGTTTGTCAACGGTAATTGCCGACGAAGTATGGGCGGAAATTCGGTAGGAATTTCAAGGGAAGATATACTCTTTTAGATTAGTTCAATCAGCTGCCCATCTATCGACGCCCTGGATAATCTAGACCTTAAAAACCATGGGTCATTGAGCCCAAGTGTTCCGTGCCTAATGACTGGGATTTCCTTTGTTTAGTTTACCATTATCTTCAACTTTTTATCATATTTTGATGTATATTTAATGCGGGATTAATTACGATGTAAACTTGCCCTTATTACATATCTTGCTTGCATATACATCTGCCCTGCCCGACCCTAAATGCATGGCCTTTATATGAACTTTTAAAAACTGTGGTTATCCGGTGTTTCTAGTTTGAATAATAGCCCGAAGCGCTGTGTCATGACAGAACCTGATCTCCTGAAATTATTACAGCGATTTGTTGAGAGGATAGTTTTACATGCGATCATGCGATCATGCGTTTTGTGATGATACGGGAAACAATAAAGTGTTTGTTTCTAAAACATATGTTCAAATGTAAATGACGTCTCCATTCGTGGGCATATAGACTATGAATTAGGCTTAACACTTTCCACGCGGCATTACTATTAGTTTTACCATAATTAATTAATTTAAAACATATTTTTCAGAAACCTTTTTTTAAAGTCTATCTCAAGAATTAGTTTACCTATAGGCATGTTTGTACTTATTGCAAAGCATTTCTCATGGTGATTCCGAGTATGGTAATGAATTGCAACAATTTTGACATTTTGAAACATTTTGTGAAATTTTGGAATGTCGTCTGCACACACCTGTTGCGTGGAAAGTGTTAAGGTGGCCATTCAGATTTGTTTTACTTTGAATAAATGTCACTTTTATAATCTTCGTTCTTTCATCGTGATCTTTCAGCTAAACCTACCATGTTTCCAGGCTTTGACGGCCAAGCAGTTCAGCTAGGTGACGTCAGAATTATGAAATCACCACTCCTAATGTACATCATCGTCGCTGGGGGCGTGCTGGCGTTTATTGTAGCCATGTTACTTGCGCTTGTCGCTACCAAGAATGCCAAGCTACACCGACGGGGCTCGTACAGGTGAGAAGAATATTTTGGTATTCAATAAACAAACTATGGTATGAGTATGAACTAGCACTAGGCCTATAGTATACCCACTGAGTGCCACTGACAATATGATTACCCCGGCCATGAAACCTCAAATTAACATTCAGTTTTCTACACCCAGGGCTGGTGCTCAACAACAATTTATCAATTTCAATTTGGGATGACCAGTGTGACATGTTGATCTCGATAGAGATTGGTCAGTTTATGAACTGCTGTCACTTCACTGTCAGATTACAACAGATCAATGAACAATATCCCCCAAGCTTGATGGACAATAAACCTCCCCCTCCCCCCCCCCCCCCCCCCCCCCCCCCCCCCCCCCCCCCCCCCCCCCCCCCCCCCCACACACACTTACGTGAAATTCAGGAGGTGACTGACTGGGAAAAAATTTGGGGCAACCTTTTACGAAAATTTTAGAAATCATGTTTAGATTGGTTCGTGTTAAACATTTGTTGTGCAGAGGCGTACACGTCACAGCATTTATAATATCCTGCCTAATCAATCAATCCAACAAATAAACATTTTTAACGATCTTGAATTTAATTCAATGTGACGAATCAATTAAATGAAATTAATATGTTCCGACAAATACAAGCCCATGCATACCTAGTCTGCTTCGTATACCGTGTATTTCACTGTCAAACGATAAATACGAAGTATATATATGAATATTTTTATACCATCTTGGCAGAGAGAAGAATCTTGCTCACTTTGATAAATTCAAAATGTCGATTTTCTGGGACTGTATAATAGCCGCCGTTTCGGTCTAAAATCACCCTTTAGGAGAAATCTTTGACATTGGTCCTCGCCCAAAATATTTCCTCAGAGATATAGCTAGCTACATTTCCGCATATGTGACTATTTCCATGCTATTTCCTATCTTTCAATATCGTGTAATAAAAAACCTTTTTACTTCCAACAGAGACAAATAATTTGATCATTTTTAACGAAAACTAGAAACTCTTACACAGCCACAGAAATATCACCGATCACCTTCACGTTTTTCTGGATGTACAGGCAGCAAATTCAATATTAGCGCGTTATATGAAGGGGTGTGATACTATCGTGACGCATAAAAGCATCGTCCCTAGTAATCCCTAGTGTGCTTAAAGCACAGTTCTTTGGTAAATCCAATGCCAGTAGACCTTGTATTTGGTCGGTTCTCGGATTGGAAGTATCAGAGGGTGTTGTTCGATTGTGTGACAGTGAAATTATACAAGGTATACATAGTCGACTAATGCATATCATACATACCAAACGGTATGAATATAACGGATTGTTTCCGCCAATGCTTGCGCAGTTAGTACAATTAGTCATTTGTTTTGAGAGTTCTGACGGTTCCCCCGTAACAGGCGTGACCTTGCTTCATTTGGATGGACAACAAATATTGGTATGACCCTGTAGGCTGAGGAACGTTCAGTGTTCTTGTAACATGGGCCCCGAATCTTCGTGTTGGAGCAGTGACAGTTCAGAATGTCACTGGTTGGAGCTACCTTTTGTGATGGACTTCTTCGTAAGATATTCATATACACAGATTAAAGCTCTTTACCATTCAACTGATTATGTTAGCGTTTCAATATGTTTATTGGTGATTTCATGATCACTCCTCCATATTTAGAACACTTTTTCTTAAAACCTCTTTTCATAATTGTCTGTCAAAAATCCAAAATTGATTAAGATCTTAATTCGAAACATAGTATATATGCAGAACGTAAATCTCGCTCCCTGCGAGATTAAAGTCGGTTTGTTGCACAGATCTTAAAAGTGCGCTATAACTTTGTCATTTTGAGCACCAGCTGTACAAGGATTGATGACGTACTTGGTCTATCACTCAGTCGGGGGAGTTAGAGTGGTGAATTGAAATAAGTTTGACCATTTTCCACCTAAAAACCAGCCATCTTTAAGGTTCCAGAAACTCTAAGCAATCTATCTACTAATATTTATAGACTTAGAATATAGAAGGTTGATGAAAGCAAATACTTCTGCTTTATGTATTTAGAGTACTACGCAATGCTTCTACTTTGCTTCTTTTGTTTAGAGTAGTGCTTATACTTCTGCTTCTGTTATGTAGAGTACTACGCAGTGCTTATACATTTTTACTTCTGCTTCCTTTGTGTTGAGTACTACGTAGTACTTCTCTTATGCTTCCTTTGTGTAGAGTACTACGCGGTGCCTCTACTTCTGCTTCCTTTGTGTAGAGTACTACGCGGTGCCTCTACTTCTGCTTCCTTTGTGTTGAGTACTACGCAGTGCCTGTACTTCTGCTTCCTTCGTGTAGAGTACAACGCAGTGCCTCTACTTCTGCTTCCTTTGTGTTGAGTACTACGCGGTGCCTCTACTTCTGCTTCCTTTGTGTTGAGTACTACGCAGTGCCTGTACTTCTGCTTCCTTCGTGTAGAGTACCACGAAGTGCCTGTACTTCTGCTTCCTTCGTGTAGAGTACAACGCAGTGCCTCTACTTCTGCTTCCTTTGTGTTGAGTACTACGCAGTGCCTGTACTTCTGCTTCCTTCGTGTAGAGTACAACGCGGTGCCTCTACTTCTGCTTCCTTTGTGTAGAGTACTACGCGGTGCCTCTATTTCTGCTTCCTTTATGTAGAGTACTACGCAGTGCCTCTATTTCTGCTTCCTTTATGTAGAGTACTACACAGTGCCTCTACTTCTGCTTCCTTTGTGTAGAGTACTACGCAGTGCCTCTACTTGTGCTTCCTTCGTGTATAGTACAACGTGGTGCCTCTACTTCTGCTCCTTTGTGTAGAGTACTACGCAGTGCCTCTACTTGTGCTTCCTTCGTGTATAGTACAACGTGGTGCCTCTACTTCTGCTTCCTTTGTGTAGAGTACTACGCAATGCCTCTACTTCTGCTCCTTTGTGTAGAGTACTACGCAGTGCCTCTACTTCTGCTTCCTTGGTGTAGAGTACTACGCAGTGCCTCTACTTCTGCTTCCTTTGTGTAGAATACTACGCAGTGCCTCTACTTCTGCTTCCTTTGTGTAGAGTACTACGCAGTGCCTCTACTTCTGCTTCCTTTGTGTAGAGTACTACGCAATGCCTCTACTTCTGCTTCCTTTGTGTATAATACTACGCAGTGCCTCTACTTCTGCTTCCTTTGTGTAGAGTACTACGCAGTGCCTCTACTTCTGCTTCCTTCGTGTAGAGTACAACGCAGTGCCTCTACTTCTGCTTCCTTCGTGTAGAGTACTACGCAGTGCCTCTACTTCTGCTTCCTTTGTGTAGAGTACTACGCAGTGCCTCTACTTCTGCTCCTTTGTGTAGAGTACTACGCAGTGCCTCTACTTCTGCTTCCTTTGTGTAGAGTACTACGCAGTGCCTCTACTTCTACTTCTGCTTCCTTCGTGTAGAGTACAACGCGGTGCCTCTACTTCTGCTTCCTTTGTGTAGAGTACTACGCAGTGCCTCTACTTCTGCTCCTTTGTGTAGAGTACCACGAAGTGCCTGTACTTCTGCTTCCTTTGCGTAGAGTACTACGCAGTGCCTCTACTTCTGCTCCTTTGTGTAGAGTACTACGCAGTGCCTCTACTTCTGCTTCCTTGGTGTAGAGTACTTCGCAGTGCCTGTACTTCTGCTTCCTTTGTGTAGAGTACTACGCAGTGCCTCTACTTGTGCTTCCTTCGTGTATAGTACAACGTGGTGCCTCTACTTCTGCTCCTTTGTGTAGAGTACTACGCAGTGCCTCTACTTGTGCTTCCTTCGTGTATAGTACAACGTGGTGCCTCTACTTCTGCTTCCTTTGTGTAGAGTACTACGCAATGCCTCTACTTCTGCTCCTTTGTGTAGAGTACTACGCAGTGCCTCTACTTCTGCTCCTTTGTGTAGAGTACCACGAAGTGCCTGTACTTCTGCTTCCTTTGCGTAGAGTACTACGCAGTGCCTCTACTTCTGCTCCTTTGTGTAGAGTACTACGCAGTGCCTCTACTTCTGCTTCCTTGGTGTAGAGTACTACGCAGTGCCTCTACTTCTGCTTCCTTTGTGTAGAATACTACGCAGTGCCTCTACTTCTGCTTCCTTTGTGTAGAGTACTACGCAGTGCCTCTACTTCTGCTTCCTTTGTGTAGAGTACTACGCAATGCCTCTACTTCTGCTTCCTTTGTGTATAATACTACGCAGTGCCTCTACTTCTGCTTCCTTTGTGTAGAGTACTACGCAGTGCCTCTACTTCTGCTTCCTTCGTGTAGAGTACAACGCAGTGCCTCTACTTCTGCTTCCTTCGTGTAGAGTACTACGCAGTGCCTCTACTTCTGCTTCCTTTGTGTAGAGTACTACGCAGTGCCTCTACTTCTGCTCCTTTGTGTAGAGTACTACGCAGTGCCTCTACTTCTGCTTCCTTTGTGTAGAGTACTACGCAGTGCCTCTACTTCTGCTTCCTTTATGTAGTACTACGCAGTGCCTCTACTTCTGCTTCCTTTGTGTAGAGTACTACGCAGTGCCTCTACTTCTGCTTCCTTTGTGTATAGTATTACGCAGTGCCTCTACTTCTGCTTCCTTTGTGTAGAGTACTACGCAGTGCCTCTACTTCTGCTTCCTTTGTGTAGAGTACTACGCAGTGCCTCTACTTCTGCTTCCTTTGTGTAGAGTACTACGCAGTGCCTCTACTTCTGCTTCCTTTGTGTAGAGTACTACGCAGTGCCTCTACTTCTGCTTCCTTTGTGTAGAGTACTACGCAGTGCCTCTACTTCTGCTTCCTTTGTGTAGAGTACTACGCAGTGCCTCTACTTCTGCTTCCTTGGTGTAGAGTACTACGCAGTGCCTCTACTTCTGCTTCCTTTGTGTAGAGTACTACGCAGTGCCTCTACTTCTGCTCCTTTGTGTAGAGTACTACGCAGTGCCTCTACTTCTGCTTCCTTTGTGTAGAGTACTACGCAGTGCCTCTACTTCTGCTTCCTTTATGTAGTACTACGCAGTGCCTCTACTTCTGCTTCCTTTGTGTAGAGTACTACGCAGTGCCTCTACTTCTGCTTCCTTTGTGTATAGTATTACGCAGTGCCTCTACTTCTGCTTCCTTTGTGTAGAGTACTACGCAGTGCCTCTACTTCTGCTTCCTTTGTGTAGAGTACTACGCAGTGCCTCTACTTCTGCTTCCTTTGTGTAGAGTACTACGCAGTGCCTCTACTTCTGCTTCCTTTGTGTAGAGTACTACGCAGTGCCTCTACTTCTGCTTCCTTTGTGTAGAGTACTACGCAGTGCCTCTACTTCTGCTTCCTTTGTGTAGAGTACTACGCAGTGCCTCTACTTCTGCTTCCTTGGTGTAGAGTACTACGCAGTGCCTCTACTTCTGCTTCCTTTGTGTAGAGTACTACGCAGTGCCTCTACTACTACTTCCTTTGTGTAGAGTACTACGCAGTGCCTCTACTTCTGCTTCCTTGGTGTAGAGTACTACGCAGTGCCTCTACTCCTACCTCCTTTGTGTAGAATACTACGCAGTGACTCTACTTCTGTACACAGTGTTTTATGAATACATGTAGGTTCTAGAATCGAGGCCAAACGTTCATTGGTTGTTCTGTTTTGTTTTTGATGGTTTATAGAACTATGGAAAAACGTGCCGAGTTGTTTCACATACAGATGAGCAAGGATGATGGTGAAAGTGATATGAACAGCAATGAAATAACAGGTTTGTAACTGATTTATCACTTGTCAACAAAAATGGCAAATCCACGTCTGCTGAAGATTTGGCGCCAAAAGTCTAAAATATGTATGTAATCATGGTAATGGCAGGTATAGCTGCCAATCAAAGGTTGACCACACTGGTGGATGGAGCTTCGCTGTAATTTTTTCCCGTAAATTGTAGTACACCGTGTAGGTCATCAAAACTCCAATATTCAATAATCAATTATGTTACTCCAATTACTTATCTAACAATTCATTAAGTTATCATCATTCTAATGACCAATGTTCTAATTCCACTTTCAGATACGAAACTAGCACCGAATGGACATTACAAGAAGAACTCAAGCGCACGGTTGCTTGCAGTAGCTCATTCGAAATCCAAAGGACTAAAGCATGATCACAGTCTAGCAAATCTGATGAGACTTCACGATGGTGAAAACTGCGGCAAAGGCTATCTTACTACTTTAGGCGGCTGTGATGGAGGCTACGGAGGCAGTAGCGATGACGTTCTGCATACGTCACTAGCCTCTCTCATGCCGCCACCATCACCGAGAGGTCGTCTCGCGACTGTCTCGACCATCGGGACTAGGGACAGTGGATGTAGTAGTGCTGAAGGCAGCACTGAGGACATTGACCACATGGGATTTCGGTCCGAGTCGAGGCAGTCACAGACAACGACGTTTAGTAGTAGTGACACGGACACAAGCAGTGATGGTACGCCTTCGTTTACAGAGTTCACTAGAGTCTAACTTCTCGGTCCTCATTGTATTGTAAAGACTTCGGGAAAGACTTTTAGAAAGAAACTATAAAGTGCCTTCTTACAGCATCTGGCATCTGTTGTGTATTTTGAATACCAAGGTACTTTCTTACAAAAGCTATGCAAATGCATTGTGATATGTGGCGTGAGGTGAGTGTTCTCCTACTTCAAACTCAAACGCCGTAAACAAAAAAGCAGTTATCAGAGAACTAGATATTTCTTCTTGGTGGACTGTCGCGCTATTTTGACACTAACAGACTAAGTTGCTCGCTGGAACTGATTGCAATATTTGGGACCAGGAATTGACGAAAAGACGTTTATAGATTTTAAAACAGGTGCTAAGATCATGAAGATGGTTGTTAATGAGATGATTACGTCACAGAGAAGACATAAGTGCTACACAAAATTTTGAATTTACCGGTTCCGATTTCACCAGCATCAATGGCACCAGCATCGATCAATACTATAGCAGGTATTAGATTTAAGTCATGTCAACAGCATGCAATGATTTGGGCAAAGGACCTTAAAATCGATAAAGTATTCGGCAATGGCTACATATGAATGATTTGAAAGAAGAAAAAATGTCGATGTGAACTACTGAAGTCGCAAGGCGTCAGCGATGCTACCTGTATGGCATGATCTTAAAGTCGATTGAAAGGTTCTTTTTTAAAATAATACTGTGCAATTGATATGAACTGAAAGATAACTCTGAGGAAACTATCATCTTCGTGTCGTACTAACTCGTTCTCATCATCTGATGTGAAAGGGCGCTATGAAAATAGTTGCCATGTTTAATATAATTATCTGGTGCTATGGTGCCCAAGTGCACCTATATATAAGACACAACCTTACATATGCCGGCTATATGAACCTCTGAATTCATGTAGATGACATGTTGACCATGATGTGAATAGTCAGGGATGCGTCTCAAATAATTTTAGGATGATCGAAATTAGACATCATGTTTCGTTTAACGATGTTATTTATTTTTATATTTGCATGTATACTGCACATTTTAAAGTTGTAAGTTCCTTTACACCATGAAATATCGTGGTTTTTCCACTAACGGATTATAAGCGTTGTAGAATACCGCAACTACAAGTAGTAAAGTCATATTACTATACATCATAAATATTCATTAGCTAATCGCGGTTTCCTATTGGTCTATTCCGTTAGCTACGCACTTCAGTATTTAGCCTACTTCCTCGCGTACGGGAAAGACGCAGACGCGGGGAAAAAATAAGGGTACTACCGCACCCCTAGGAGGCAACTACCGCACCCCCTGAACGAAACAGTCTCATCCCCTGAACGAAACAGTTCAACAAACGTATACACGTCACATTGTATAGAACTTTGCATTCTGGCGACGAGCATGGTTATTTTGTTGTTGTCAAAATGGCGTCGTCTGCTGCTGGTCGTTTCGCGGAACTGTCATGTCAGAGACGGATTTAGTTGTAAGTTTTTATAATTTCGTGATGAATATTTATGATGTATAGTAAAACAAATACAACATGGTTTATATCGGGAAGTAGTGTGAATTACTGGCCCCGAGGTGTTGGATGAGTGCGTCTACTTCCCTCCGCTACGCGTCGGGAAGTAGACGCACTCATCCAACACCTCGGGGCCAGTAATTCACACTACTTCCCTCTATACCATGTTGTATCTGTATAATAATAACCGTACATTTAAAACGGATTCCACTGTTTCGCGCATGCGTATATACGTTAAAGGGCATTGAATACGATATGGTCTTACACAGATTTATTTCTCAAAGAGTGATTCCTCCTAAGTATCGGAGTTATAAAGGGTTCAACAAAAGAAAGTATACAACTTTGTTTATGTCATTTTGAGTAACTTTCAATTTGTTTTTTACCAAACAGGCTAGATAGGCATTTAGATGAATCTTTTAGGCATAATTTGATACCAAATTTGCCCCCTAACAACAAAGATAAACCATGATTAGCACCATTTAAAGGAAAATATCCCATTTTCAAAAGTCGCATTTCCAATACACAGCACGAGAAGATTTGGTTAATCTGTCCATGTTCTCCCCATCCATTAACATTCCTTTACATTCAAATCCTTCACCCATGCATCAGTTTACATTTAAATTAGCCCGCGCATTGGGGATATGCGCTGTGATCAGTACGGGATAAATACGGCATGTGTGTCTGTAACAATTGGCCCTTTCTTCTCGTGCTGTGTATTGAAAATGCGACTTTTGAAAATGGGATATTTTCCTTTAAATGGTGCTAATCATGGTTTATCTTTGTTGTTAGGTGGCAAATTTGGTATCAAATTATGCCTAAAAGGTTCATCTAAATGCCTATTTAGCCTGTTTGGACAAGAATAAATTGAAAATTACTCAAAATGACATAAACAAAGTTGTATACTTTCTTTTGTTGAACCCTTTAGTTTGTTTAGTTCCAAATTGGCGAAGACTCCTTACAGCTGCGGATAGATACAGAAGGGCGCTCGCGCATGAAGGTAACACACGAACTGTGCATCAAATGCGTGAGGCGGGCGTGCTACCAAAACCTCGTGCGTGTGGCCATAATCGCTCGCGTACGCTTGGAATACGTTTGCGCGCCAATTTATAGCTGATCAAACTATAATATGGGTTACAATTTCAAGGTTTTACGTATTATTTTCAAAGTTTGTTCGATCGGGCTTAAACTCGGTGACGGGAAGCCCGTATACGAGTCGAGCGTGGACAAAATAAAACGGCTTTGCTTTTCTTGGGTCGTCCGGGGTCAAAGGTCGTCTAAGGGTCGAATTTTCAAAGTATGTCCGATCGAGCTTTATGCATGCATTCTACAAACCACCAAACCCGAGAACCGACAAACCCCGGGTGACCGCCCAAACCCGAGAACCGACAAACCCCGGGTGACCGCCCAAACCCGAGAACCGACAAACCCCGGGTGACCGCCTAGTTATTGATTATTGCACTTATCAATTGCAAGCCCGGCGCCGGGGGCGATTATTTTTTTCGTACATAATTTTAACCAAAATCAGTTCATTTGTTAAAAAATGTAAAAAAACCATTTTATTCGGTGAATTTCGCTTTATTTCGTATTAAAACGGAATAAATAAATTTGGTTAAAATGATGTACGAAAACAATTATCGCGCCCCGCGGACCAAAGGCATGGCGGGGACTGTGCCCCCGCTAGCCGGGTCCCCCGGGGCCGGGGATGCAATTGATAAGTGCATAAGTATAACATTTTAACAGACCGTCACAACTTTATAATGTTCAATGCATAAAAGATAGGCTGTAATCACGTAAAATATGCTCTAACTTAATTAAAGCACAGAAGAACATGATCTCTCCAACGAGCTTTTAAGTTTTACGCACTACCATTCCAAACGAGGTGTAAGACGAATCCAATCTACCCTATTACGGATGGTTAGCGGAACAATGTCAAGGTATTCATGGTATTGGCAACGATTATATTTTATTTGAAAGAGAGATTGTCGCAAGTTGATTTGAAAGTGGGATGAGCGCTCCGCTCGTATGATTATATGAACCCATTATCTGCCTCTATCTTTACCTAGGCTATACCTTACTTTATGGCAAAGATTTTAAGTAAATATGTATGTGTCATTGTGTGTATAGCTCTTAATTTTTTTCTACAATTGTTATGGCTTAGAAATCGTATAGTTTTCTTCAAAAGGAACCGTATGGGTTCCGTGCACGACACGTATCACACCGTAACTTTGCAGCAGCGCTGAGTTTATTTATTTATCTCTTCTATTTAATTTATTTGTTGTCTATATACAATATTTTGCACGACTATTTACATGAGAGAACAGCGCAGTTAGGATTTTCTTAAAATGGGAAAATAAAATTAATAAAAAAACAAGAAAATCCAAGTTTGTACGCTGGGTATAATTTGAGACAGGTCTCAGTTACTTGTCTTTAAACAGTATTCAACAAAATGTAGGATATGGGCGGTTAAATTTACTTGGACCTTTCTTTTGCATGATGCTCACGAGAACCACCCTAATACCCTATGTAACCCCCCCCCCCCCCCCCCCCCCCCCCCGAGGGTAGGTAAGAAATGATTAATAATGGAATTGCCACCTGATGCTCCAAATTGATTGAAACAGGACCAAAACACTTGTGCTCCCTTGCGATGCCAAACACTGCCGTCTCGTTCGAAATCACGGAGCAATATGAGGCCATCCATGTGCCGGTCATATTTGCGGGACCTAAAGTTTGTATCAGACAAACACCACATATATCTGAATATGTGACCAACACATCACATGTTGATGGATACTCGTTTAATAACCCGCCAAATGTATAGGTCATTCGTTGATCAGTTGTTATTGAAGGTCGTGCATTGAAGTGATCTGAACAACGAATACTACGGAACGAGAACCTTTTAATACGGGCAATGGCGGCACCAACATCAAAATAGGGGGAGGGGGTGGTAAGATCAACATTGGGGGGCGGGGGTGGTCGCGATTTGGGGCATTGTAATGCTGACATTTTGTACACTATGTTTAAAAACATAAACATGTAAATAAAAGGAGCCGTTACAAGTTTGATTGTACGCTATGCCCAAGTGAATACATTTTTCGCTCTATACACCATTTGAACTTTCATTATAATATGCTTTAGCTTGCCATGTATGTAGATTTTTATTTATTCTAGCATAGAATTACCCTGAAATGTTTTTGTTCATTCTATCGCAATTTCTTGTATTGTGTGAATTATTTATATTATTATCATCTTAATTAGCTTTACGCCAAAAATAAATAATTGTATTATAAATATTAATATATTGTTATCAGTATTAGGCAATGTAATACAAATCTCTTGATTTCTTTTTCTTTATTCTGAAAATATCTTGTAAATCTTTGTAATGTTTAAACTTATAAACATTTTCAAAAATTTAAGACATTTCATTGGGTTCCTTTTAGAACCAAAAAAGGTTCTAAAAGGGTTCTTTAGCCAAGAAAATGGTTCCTCAAGCTTCAAGAACCTTTTGGGGAAAAATTATGGAGAACCCTCAATGGTTCTTGGTAAAACGGTAAAAAATGTTTTTAGCCAAGAAGAAATGATTTTTAACAGTTGAAAAGGACTAAATTTGTTTACATTTCTCTTGAATTTGCATATTACATAAAAACAAAAAAGTAAATATACCTTTATGTCTTATTTAAAATTTGAAAGTGCTTCAAAGAACCATTCTAAGGTTCTTTTTAGAACCTTTTAGGCCAAAAGGTGCTCCCCGCGGGACAAAAAAGGGTTCTTAAACGAACCATTTTTTCTAAGAGTGTATAGCCTACTGGACGGCTTCTAAACGGAGCCCCTTGGATACATCACGGGGGGGGGGGGGGTACTCACGTATATTGGCCATACGGGTATGTGCGGGGACATAGACCCCCCCGGCTTTTCAAGACCTGTCGCCGCTCATAAAGCATCTCATTTCACTGATAAGTCGTTCCACAAGCTATACAATCCAAACTCTAGCGCCGAGTTGCCCCCAAATACACCCAATTTTGGTAAATTTAGCCCAATTTGTCCTAATTTACTTTAAAAACACCCAATTGGGCCGAAAATGTTTTCAACTTGGGCCGTTCGCCTTTCAACTTGGGCCGTTCGCCAAGACCCCCAATTCAGGATGTGTCAGTTCGGTAGGCCCTGTTTTGAGAATGCCCAGTCACACCCATACCCTCTTAAAATTCGAGTACCCCCCCCCCCCAAGATACATCACTGCATCCATGAATAACCGTGAACATCTTTTCTTGCACATTGGGTGTCTAGAATAATACAATGTAATACGATACAAACGTTCAATAGGCCCTTCTTGCAATTTTATAGGCCCATTTCATTCAAAAAAGGGCCGCCATGTCGTAATTGTTGTATGTTAATTTGTACAATTACTGTAATTAATGTACGAAATGTATATATACACCTATTCATTCAGAAATGTATTATAAGCAATATTGTTTGTAATTAAATCAGGTTTTATAAATACTGCAAATTGTTATGTATAATGAGTGATAAGCTCAATAAAATGATGTAAACATATATATGAGATGAATGTTTGGTTAAAGGTGTGATTTAATATTTTTTATGGCAAGCTATAGCTAGATAAAGTGATGGGTGAGCTGCGAAATCTATTCGGTGAGCTCCAGAGTATAAGAAGTGACTCATACTCTATAGACTCTACGAGGACGGGTGGTATTGGGGGGG
>CM069456.1:34306393-34408197 GCA_035610835.1 Ophiura sarsii | reverse complement strand
CAAGAAGGGGCAAGCTTACGACAGGCCCGTTTTTGTTGGGCAGTGTATTCATATAACAAAAATGATATAGGTAGGCCTAACATAAAGTCTCATTAAAAATCGTATTGTAATTGTAATATTTCAAACTCTTATATTTACTGAATTTCTTTCTGTTCTAAATTAATAACTAAGTTCACGTATAACCTACTTGTGTTGATTTGTTTACGCTTGTTTCGATGAGTTAAAAATGAATAAAACCACATGATTTAGTTCAAACCAGCTTTCGTTGATACTTTCACAATTCGACAAATGGTGATCAACAGTAACATATGTTATGAGATGAATGATAGACTATAGTCCTTTAAATAACTTTTTTTTGCAGGTAAGATGCACCCTGAAAGAATTCAACGAATTTCAGCAACATCTGAAGAGGGTACGACTGGAAAAACTGGATCAGAACCAAAAACGACAAGTAAGAGTAACTAACATTATAATTATAGCGGGCGCCATTTGCTTCACAATCTTATTCGGACGATGGCGGACAGGATTGGTTTCAATGTAAAACTTGATTTTCATTATAGGCCTATGATTCCAGAAAATTCATCGCATGTTAGAACTAAATCAATTCATCATAGAACTTATGGAATTGGAAAATCAACTCAGTGTATATTTTGAATTTTACTCGTCATTAACCGTTCGTCGCATAGACGGTTGATAACGTAACCCCGTAAAGTCGTGAGAGCCATTTCCAGCATTGTCTGATGTTTATTAATTTGTTAACATTAAATTCAATGGTATTAATTTGAGCCTATTTTCTTTAAAATTGGATTTTCGATGATTGACGATGAACGACTGTTCAGCTTTTTAAATACTATGAAATTAAACAGTAAGCCTACCTAACCTTTAATTTGAAGTAGGTCTATTTCTATAAACAAAAATATGGAACTCCTTGAAATGACGCAGATACTCTTTGATAATCTGATAATATCAAAGGTTTTAAATTCTGTAACTCTTGATAACAGCATCAAGTTGAGCATGATGAGAAGGAGAAGATGCTTCAGACAAGCCTAAGACGGAGGAGCAGCTGGCTCGTGAAAAGCGTCTGCAAGACACGCAGAAACGATGGAAGAAAATCAACAAAGACAAACAGAAACGGTAGGCTCCGGTAACATGTTTCATTTTACGGAGGGGACATGTCGACAATGACCTGTAATATAAGTAGGGTGGGGTGGGTGTACCTTCCAGGCCTGAAGGCACACGCCAGAAGTAGCGGGGATGGGGAGGCTCGTAATAAGCTATAAATACGCCGAAGTCTTTCCCAGAAAACCGACGATATATAATATAATTGACAGACCGCTTTATGTTTGCTTCATTGAGGTCAATTCAACCTTTTAAAATATCTACAATTAGGCTACACTTTACCAGGGGCGTAGGGGGGGGGGGGGGGGGGGGGGGGGGAATTTCCCCAGAAGACTTCCCCCCCCCACCGATGCCCCAAATGAATTGACAAACTCTAATGTATAATTATACAAGAAATAGTCGGTTATACCCCCCCCCCCCCCCCCACCCCCCCCCCTGATCACAGGCCTATCTCCCATCATGCCACCCCACCCCAACTGAAGACCCTTTAGTATTACGCTACGGGACTTTACGCATGACCAAAGACCAGCGAGTACCACCATACCTCTGCTGCATTATACGATGGCTTTATAAAATACCCTCATGTATACCTGATCTAAATTAATGTCCTCCTTTTTATTCAGACTGAAACAGCAGCTTGACGCTTACGACGCAAAACACGCGTGTATCATTACTGAACAGCAGATGCGTAAAGAAATAGATGAGATAAGAAGAGAATTGGATGAACAACGACGACTCAACCATAAGCTGGAAGTAGAAAAAGAGGTAACACTGCAATAAGGAATAAGGGACGCACCATTAGATACTCAGGGAGGGGGCATGGAAGTTTTAAAAAAAACCACTTACACTTTGCCCACTATCCAGGAAAAAAACAACTTTGCCTACCAACCAGGAAGAAAAAAAAGTTGAGCCATTGCTGAGTAAAAAAAAAAATCTGACTCACCAAACTGAATATATAGAAAAACAGTAAAACCTTAAAAAAAAAAAAACTTTGCCCGCTTTGGCAACAACAAAAAAGAACTTGCCGCCTTTGGCGGCGAAAAAAAGAATTCCGCCCGACCCAACTTCCATGCCCCCCCCCCCTGAAAATCAAACGGTGCGTCCCTAAGGCCATTACAAGAAAAAAACAGATCTGCCTCACATACACTGCAAAAAGAAGCGTTTATATTTCTGATAACACTTAATAAACACTTCAACACGTTTATTTTTGTGTTTTACGTGTAAAGGTATAGGAGGCATTGCATACGATAAACGTCTGCATAAACACTATACAACACGTTTATAGAGGTAATTGTGTAATATTTATTAACACACCAACATGTTTATATCAGCAATAAGAAACATGTTGGGGTGTTAATGATTATACAACAAATACCTCTATAAACGTGTTGTAGTGTTTATGCAAACGTTTATCGTATGCAATGCCTCCTATACCTTTACACGTAAAACACAAAAATAAACGTGTTGAAGTGTTTATTAAGTGTTATCAGAAATATAAACGTTTCTTTTTACAGTGTACCCGCGCGCATATGTGGAGTCACTTTTGCCGCATAAAACCATCGGGATGAGCTTAATTTTGCGGGTTTGTTTTTTAGGTTTTAATAATAAAAAACATTGGTTCCGAAAAGGCAAAAAACAAACAAAAAGTGGGCCAATCTCATAACTATTTTCCCAAATGTATGTGAGACAGACCTTCTGATTAAAGACTGGCAAGGCAAAAAACAACACCCAAGTTTGTCTCAGAAGAAACCTGAAAAAAAAGGCTATGAGAAATGCGTTTCTTTTTTAATGTGTTTATTATTAGTAAAAATGCTATGCGGTATCTTTTTTCAAACATGAGACAGGCTCTGTAAATAAATCATATCATATAATTATACATACATGTTATATTAACATGTAATTTAACATTTAACATTAACTTCTATTTGTATACGTGGCAATACTCTGTAAGCAAGAAAATGAAGGTGATTAGCTGATATGGTACTTCTCAATGTAAAAATCAAAATTTGAAGAAGCATCATTTTCAAAAGTTAAAGAAAAAATGAAGAAAAAACATTCACATTTTAAAAGCTACGCGCGCGGTCCTCTGAGACAAACTTGTTGTTTCTTCTTTTGGCCTTACTTAAAGGTATATTATGTGATCTTTCCAGGGAACGCCCTCAACATCGAAAACAAAATTGAAAGCAGATTTTCTTGCAGATTTACATTTCTGATCATAAATCGTACATACATTCCAAGTTACAGGGCGATACGATTCTTAATTACTTCAAAATCATGGTTTTAGAGTGAAAAAAAACTATCGGGTTAACACGACAGTTTATATTTACACTCTAAATTCACTTTAAACCATGATTTTGAGCTAATTAGGAATCGTATCGCTCTGTAACTTGGAATGTATGTACGATTTATGATCAGAAATGTAAATCTGCAAAAAAATCTACTTTCTAAAAAAAATCATGAATAGAGGGCGCTCTCTGGAAAAGATCACATAATATGCCTTTAAGGATCAATTTTTGCACTTGTCTTTTCAACACGCAAGCTAATCAATCACTTTAATGACTGATAGTGAGACTGAGATGGAGATCGGTGTGTCGAAATTGATAGCCCGTACATTTATTCTTCCAACAATTTCTATCATGGTTTTCCTCTTTTTAGGAGCGGGAGAAAAAGATCGTTTACTTACAAAAGAGAGCGAAAGAAGAAAGACGACGAGCAAATTTGTTAGAAGAACGTGAAATAACGACAAAAGATATTCGTGACAAATCGGTAAGAATTGAAGAAGATCAGTCTGAGTAGTAAGGAATAGATCATAGAGGGGGATGGCTGTTATACTTGTTTTACGTGTAGTGATACTGATAGAGAATGTGAAAAAGGATCATTAAGTGAGAGATCGTAAAATTGCCACCAAAAGTATATCAGGGTATAATATTGCTTATTTGAAAAAAAGAGGATTTTTCTGAATGAAAAATGGGGGGGGGGGGGGGGGCAATGTTACCAGTCTTGGGGTTCAATTTTATTTCCAAAGGGTCGAAAGGGAGTATTTGGGTGATAGTTATGCAGTTGGTCCACGTCTACTTACGTATGCCTATACGCTTACAATCGGTCAATGGCGCGGTGACGTCACTTGCTGGGAGGATCATTTTAGTTGCATTGTTTTATTTACTAAATATGATGATAATAATTATCGTCTCGAGTCAGTCAGTTCGATTCTTCAAACATGTACAAAAATAAATTTCACGTCGCAAAATAGAAGAAAGCTCGTAATAAAATAATACTAATTGCATCTTGAAATAGATTTATTCCTGTGAGTTTGATTTTTATAAATTCTGTTTTAACCCTAAAATAACATCAGCTCACCGACAAATGGCAACGGAAACAACTCTTCAAGGATTCCCGTTTCGCCCAAGACTACTTGAAAGAGCAAAGCTGTGATACGTCAAGAACCACACACATCCAATCACGCCTGAGAAAATGTGAACTTAGTTGGTTCAAACAACAAGGTATAGGTCTAATCTTAATTTGGGAAGTGTTGTGCGTTTTTCTCCATGGTGTTCCATCTAAGACACTTTGTTGAATTTTCATGAACTTTGAAATTAACACCTTTCATTGTTTTGGTGCGTAGCCTGCCAGGGAGTGTGGGATTGCTAAGCTAATTTTCTTATTTTTCATCGGATTGATGTCATATTTCCAGGATATCATAATAATTAATTTGGCTTTACATTGAGACTAAATTTGTCATGGTCCAATGATCATAATAAGAATTACACCGTCATGAAACAGAGTCCTAATTTTTTTGATACACCCTGTACTATTCAATTAAATCCATAGCTGACCTGGCAAGGATCGCCGAGTCGAGAATGAGGAAGGCCGCCGAGGAAGAACACAGAATAACGGTCAACCTCGACAAGAAACTGATGATCATCCGCAAACGATTCGATCGCAAGCTGCAAAGGTTACAAGGTAAGACTCATCTTAAAGGGAAGCGGTCATGGTGAGGATTCTAACGAAAATTGAACAGCGCGCGGCGACTATTTGAATCTAAACAAGTTGGACATTGGCGCAGTCTGTAATTGTTCTACGTATGTTTACATGCAAGCGGTATTGTGTGCGACTCTACAATAATCTCTTAACCCAATGTGGACGGCGCGCTCAATCAACCATCCTTCATTTGATTGAACGCATTTTCTATCGTATGATGTAAGTGATGTATTAGTTATGAGCTAAGGTTTAGCTGGTACAAAATCGTCGTCAGCGGTTTGTTTTCCTCACCATGCGCTATTCCCTTTAAAATCAAGTATGTTGCGTTGCACCTTGGCTTTTAACCTAACACTATACTCTTCAGTGCCTCCCGGAAGCCTTGGTAGCAGAGATCCTGCCCTAGTCGTTGACTTCTGTCGCATTTCGCTACGTTTGTAGCACTCCGTGCTACTTTGAACCAAGACATATAATTATTGTGATAGAAAAACAAAAACAAAACAAAAACGGTCAATCTTTACCATGTTTACGGTAGGCTTCGAGTTGTTTTATAAAGGGATTCTAGATAGTGCTATAACGATATCTCCCCCTCGGCATCTTTCCAGGGCAATGGCTACCCAAATGTGTAGGAGCATTTAGTAGACCGGGTACCTGTTACTGTTGAGAGAAGTGTCATAGATATACAGGGGATCAGCAACTTACTTCAACTATTTTTAAACCTGTGCCAACCAAGACCATTTGAATCTGACCACAACAGAGGTAGGGGGACAGGACACACTGAATAAAAATCAACCAAGCTCACAGAAAAATTGAAAACAGAGAGAGAGAGAGAAAAAAAAAAAAAAAAAAAAAAGTATCCCAGGGCCTAGAGGCCTCGAACCGAGGCTAAGGTATATGAACGGATTTCTGGCGCGAAGAAGCGAATGTCCTTAAACGCCAATAAATGGGATCCTCTTGAAAGACAGTGAACTGGATAAATATGGTCTAATTAATAATTTGAAGAAAAAAAAGTATTGTTAAGGATACCCTGTTTTGAAATATTTCCTTTTCTTGTATTTGTACTATTTTCATAATAACATGTAATAATCCTAACTCTAGTACACCACACGGCAACAGATTTGTTTTCCGACAACCACAATTCACCAGAAAGGTCACCCCGACCCCCCACTGGGATATGAACTACGGACCTCCAGTTCCAGGGCCCAGATCCTAGCCACTACAGCACGGCTGTCAGTCACACTCGGCGAAGTATATTCGCCTCGTTATATAGCCTGGGTCCGTTTTGTAGCCCAAAAACCCGCACGCCGGGTTGTAAAAACATTTTTTCCGCCCAGTTGCCGTGTGGTGTAGTAGAGTTAGGGTTATTAAGATGAAAATTACAAAATTTTGGAATGAAAAAAAAAGTTTAAAAATTGCTGTGTAATAAATTATTACATATCGTTGCTATTTTCTCTAACAGCAATGTTGGAGAGTGGTGGCATCCCGCCGGTCGTTCAGCTGAGACGTACACATCAGTTCGCCGACCGCAAAAAGCAGCGAGAAATACAACATGCGATAGACGAGCAACGACAGCGGGAACGGGAAGCGGCGCTGAAACGCGAGAAGGAACGTAAACGAAAGTTAGAACGACAGAGGGCATTTGAACGTGAAAGACAAAGGGTAAGAATCAGAAAATAAGAGAAGCCTACACTAACTCAGTGAAGTAGCCAGAGGGGGATCGGGTCAGCCTTCCCCTTCAACTTTATGCTGAAAACATACTAAGGTCGCTTTGCGATTAAATCGCTCCTATGACGAGTTTTACGTCATATAAAAATCCCCGATACATCGATCAAGAGATCGCTTGACTGGAAACGACCAATCGCGGCCAGTTGACTTCATTTCAACTCGAAATATCGGTCGCTAATGACGTAATGAACACCATACTTTTCAACCAATGGGGGAGGTTATTTTGCCTCGAAATTAGCATAACCAATCAGCAGCAATTATCCAGGTTTGATGTCGTCTGCGTGACCCGGAAGACCTGCGACTACCGGCGATTTAGTTGCTCGATGCGACTTTTTGTCGCACCGAGATACTTTTGAGCTAGCGAGTAATACGCGACCTGTTGCGACCAGCGACCGGCTAGTATGATTCGAGCATTAGAACGAGGTAACAGGCAAAATACTGCTTTTAGGGTTAAAATGTCAAACAACTTGGTGATACTCCGTTTTTAACGACCCAACTTCACTCAATACTCCGTTTCAAAGTTTTTTCTCACAAGTTAACACCGTCACTTGGACTAGATTGGTGAGATTACAGAAATATACATTTCGCTTAGGCCAAATCGCGAACACATCACTCTCAATAAGGCAAATAAACATGATAAATCCTATGTATTGATTATTATAACCTGGCAAGCATGCCTGTTCCAAAGCATCAATTGGTTCAACTAGGAGGTGTTGTTCATCCGTCCCAATCGCAAGTACTTATAAAGAACTTGTTTTCCTTTACAGTCAGCTAGTGTGCCACTCCCTACGAACGTTCCGCAAGTTCATGTTGAATTAATCGAGATGTTGCCAGATGTTTACACCAACTGGGGAGAAACAATGAGCAGATCGGGCATGTCACCTGACATATTGCCACCAATCAGGACCATGTCTGATGATGAAGAGAGTGAGGGTTATGACGAGACGACTTCGGAAGGAGAGGAACAAGGTAAGGATAATTAGATGAATAACAAAATGAAAATCAGAGAGTTATCGGTTTCTTTGTATATACTGAGTTCATCCTCTGTCATTGGGGATGGTTTCAACTGTTTGAAAACCAAGCTAAGGGATTAATTCGTGGGAATGATAATACGAAATTACAGACAAAATAACCATAATCTGCATTGAGTATATTTCTAGCCATCAGACCAATCGGAAATCCCCCTCTAAGTCAGAACCATTCCATGTCAGATACGTTCAGCCAACTGCTGCAAGTTAAACGTCAGTAACACTGTGTTCTATCGTTCGTAACATGTCTGTGTTGAATTGTATTGCAGATTACATAGAGTTATCGCATGATTTAGCGAGAGACGTTGTTACCGCAACGGTACAAAAGGTTCTGGCAAAAACTGTTGTGGACGATGCACTTCACAAGGCGGTGGCTTCAGACATTGTTTCCGTCTCCACGCAACGTGCAGTGGAAGAGGCTTCATGGCAACTTGAACCTCTACCATCATGGACTCAAGAATCGGAAGCTGCGATTGTTGTCGAAACAGCCAAGCAAGACGAAGCAGTTGAGTACGTGGAAGAAGTCACAGTGGAAACTGAAATGAAAGAAGTTCTAGAGGTAGTTCCAGAACCGACTGGGGAAGTTAAACCGGCAAGGAGCTTGATAGCTTCTCGAAATCTAGTCATGGAAGTAATATCTAGTGCGTGTGTCGATCTAAATAACGAAGCCACGCAGAACATTGATCAGGAGAGCATACATCGACGAGAGTTATGTCGAGCAACCCCGAGTGATTTAGCGAGAATAATTGCAGGCGATGTCTTGGAAGATAGTATTGACGAGATGGAGGTCCAGGGGAATGTCGTAGAGGGTGTCCTTAGACAGACGCCTAGTAATCTCGGTCGAGGCTTGGCTCAAGGTGCTATTCTGGACGCCGTCGACGAAGTTGCCGTGGCAGACTATCAGCTTCGACAGACGCCAAGCAATGTTGGGCAAAACCTGGCAACGCATGTTCTTAATGGTGCTTTGGGGGAACTGGACGAAATTGCCGAGGTGAAACTCTGCTTTACTTTCAAAGACAGAACACGCAAAGCAAAGGAAATAAATGCGTTGAATGGCGTTTGTGACGGAGTACCGAAAGAAGCATTGGCTAACGTTACTAAGTTGACGTCTCAAGAAGCTGTTGAAAACGAAATCACGGAATTGCAAGATAAGGCAGAAGATTATCATTGTATTGATAGCGCTGTGTGCCAAAAAACATCGAGTGAAATTGCCCGCGGTGTGCATTCTACCGAAAGGATAAATACTGACGAAGAGTCCCAAGCCGAAACGCCTCCAAGGGAAACTCCTAGCATTAATGTTGCCAAGACACTGGCAAAAAGTGCAATTTCAAGGGCTAAAGATGAGATACTTGAATCCATGAAGATTAGCAAATCACGGAAAAAGTCACGGTCTATGGAAAGCGGTGGTGGAAAATCTCAACGCGCCCCTAAAAGAAAACCAAGGGAGACTCGCAGTGATATTGCAAGGTATCTCGCAAAGGAAGCTATTGAGGATGCCGCCACGGATTTGGATATTGAAGGCAATGCTGTTGATGATGTAGGAAGAAACACACCCAGTAATATAGCTCGCAATCTAGCCGAGACAACTATCGACGCAGTCGCGAATGATGATATCGATACCGACCCCGTTATGCACGTCATTTACCAAAAGACGTCAAGTAATGTGGCGAGAGCACTTGCCGGGGACGTCATGAAAGTGGTTACAGATGACCTTGAACCAGATGACTATCAAGTGGATGCGATCGTGCGAAACACACCAAGTGATGTTGCTAGAGAACTGGCGAAAGGAGCTTTGGTCGACGCTGTCCAAGAGCTGAACAGTCGAAATTCTGAATATACACTGCCTACCTCCTTCAGGAATACGCCGAGTGACATGAGTCGTGGGATAGCAGAAGGTGTTCTCCTGGATTCTGTAAATGATCTTCACAAGGAAGGAAAACCAGTCGATGGTACGCTTAGAGCTACTGCAAGTAATACTAGCCGTGACCTTGTCAAACAGGCTGTTCAGGATGCTAATCAGGAACTACAAATGCAGTCACCAATTTACATTGTAGCATGCAGAAACACTTCTAGTAATTTTGCACGCGCAGTCGTAAGTAATGTTATGGACGGCGCAATGTATGAACTTGAAAACGAAGGACATTGTGTGGACGGAACGGCCCGACTAACACCCAGTAATCTCGCACGCGATATTGTGAGCGGTACTATCATGAATGCACAGGGCGAATTGGAGGAAGCTGCATGCACCGCAGACGCTCGCACGCAAATTATCCGCGGGAAAACTCCAAGCAACGTTGCAAGAGAAATAACTTCGGATGCTCTAATCGATGGTATAGCCGACATTGAGAAAGAGGGCAAACCCGTCGACGGTGTTCTGCGCAAGACACCGAGCAATGTGGGTCGAATTCTTGTTCAGGATGTGATAGGAGATGCTTTGGGTGATCTTGATGAAGAATCGGGCTGCCCTCATCCTGGTAGGGCTAACAGACCCCTACCACCGGAAAGTACGCCGAGTAATGTGCCTTCACCTTTCACAGTAGATGTTTCATGTAAGGCAATGAGTGAAACTGGCGATGGAGAGATGGAAGATGCGTATTGCTCCCTGGATGGAGGCATCGTCGATGATTTGGAATTCAACGAAGATGATCTTCTGGAGATGTGGGGTAGTTCAAACGCTATTCTGGCTTCCGTTATGGACGTGTTCAGTCATACGATGTCAGACACTTCTCCCTCCTTTGGCGAGGTCCGTGAGGACGATGACGACGAGGAGGATGATGACGAGGAAGAACTTATTGGCATTCTAGAAAACCCGATGTTAGCAGAGACAATACAATCTGGAACAACACTTGGTATAATACAAGCCGATACGTCCCTCATTGAACTTGTTCACATAACCGATCAAGACAAAGTGGTGGTAGAAGGAGTTGTCAAAATACCCAGTGATGAAGGACCTTCTTCTGCAGGATCGGTGACTGAAGCTGTACTGTCATTGGAAAAGCTATCTAAAAATGCATCTGGTCAACTGGTTATAGAGAGCAGCGAGAGTTCTTCAGGAGAAGAAATCGAATGCTCGATTATAGATGAGAGTGATCAAGGACCACAGTTCTTCAAACTGGTGCCGTTCTACAACAACAAGGCCATTGACGTCGGAGATGATGTCATCAAATCAAATCTGTCCGCGATCTCAATTAAACCCGATCCTAAGTTGGCACTGGCCGGAGCTCATAAGCCGCAGGCCCGGAATTCCTTCAGAAACATCTTCCGACCTGATATGACGCACTGTGAAGGCTCAGCCAGATGTCTGAAGGATACGTTAGTGACGAAGTTTTCTCAACAGCCGGCGTCTACAGAGAGTCAGAAAAAGGTGCTCGATGAATGTTGCAAAGTGCTCGATGAAGCACAACCGGACATCACGGCTCATCATTCGAACGAAGAACTGGTGACAGTTGGCGAAGTCGAAGGCGTATGTATGTGGCCGAAAAGGAGAACGTACCAGAAACATTTTGTCAATGAGACTGTTCAGGAAAAATCAGAGGAGGATGGATTTGAGAAGGTTACACCAAAACCAGAAAATGGCGCCAATCCTGAATCTGAAATCGAAACAACCCCCGTAAAACTGTCAACTGATGCGAAAAACTCCGATGATGCAAGTCCACTAGTGTCTACAAAACAGATTCACCAAGGATCGGACGTGTTGTCAAATGTACATTCAAGTACTGACCCAGTAGCAGAGCCTAAAGACAACCAGGTTGCACTAACTAAAACGAACAGCAAAGGCAACCAGTCCCATTTCGTCACGTCGAAACCTAGCAAAGATGTTACTAGACGAGTTAGTGACACAACTCAAGCAGAGCTTCAACAAAGAAATCAGCATGACTCCACTGAGGGTTCCTCCACTGAAATTGCAGTCAAGAAATCTTCGAAGGACAAAGCATCATTGCCTCAACTTCCGCCGGAAGACAAAGTCGTGATATCGTCATCAATACATGCAGATGAAACCAGTACAAACACAGTTGATAATCAACCAACTGAGGTCGCTGCTACTTCAGCCGACATCACACGAGCAAATGCTGAGAGTGATTGCGTGTCTGAAAGTATCAAGCACCAGCTGACGAGTGGGACAAGTACAACAGAAGGGCCTCAAGTTGTGAATGACATGGGTCCAAGCAGCCATGGCAGCAATCTATCAGTAGAGGGCGCCACCCGTAAGAAGAGTGGCGTATCGTATATCTACGTTAAACCCGCCGATACAAAACTGTCGCGTTCGAGTTGTACGGTTTTAGTTGCGGGAAAGGATATATCACGATCGTCCGGAGCTATCACTTCCTCTTCCAGCTCGTCAAATCGTCAGCGGTCTAAAACCCCCAAAGGATCCAATCACCGTCAAACCCCATCGGTTGTTTTGCACGATGGCAAACCCACAAAGAAACCACGCAACGGCAGTGCCCGTGAGAATTCGGAACGGAATGTCCGCCATCTGCCTGTTGTGGCGAAAACCGAATCAGAGGACGGCGCGGCATTACGTGAGGACATGAATAGTCAAACAGCCATGAGGAAGCTTTCGCACCAGATGGTCCCGACGTCTTCACATAGGATCCTGGAGATGAGCTGCAAGGTTTCGCACAGTGCTGGAGAGTTGGAGGGAAGGGCCTCCAATCAGTTTCAAGGAAGTAGTGAACTCAGTGCTCAGACCAACAAGGTAGGTGATGGAGGGTTGAATGCTAGAGTGGGTCCCACGTCCTTCTATATGGCCGCCATTTGGAGCACCCTCGCAGGGGCCGTGTGTAAATAGTGAAGACATTAAGGATATAGTCTAGTTGAATGCGTGCAGCTTTGAAAATGTACAGAGTAGGAATTGTTTAGGGTTTCTTTTAAAACATCTTTACCTATTGAGATTGGAATTCTCACTTGCTATGTAAACTCTCCCTGTGAGTACGGTTTGTTTTGGTTAGTAACCATACATCACTGCATTTATGATTGTCCGCGTAAGCTCTAATAAGAATGATATTTTTAAAAGAATGTAGATTCTCTATAGTCATACAGGAAAAGACCTTACAGGAGATGTCAAACTTGTAAACTAATGTGGACGTATATATTGATTGTGTTTACCCAGGATGCTTTGTGGCCAATATCAGGACTTACGTCGGATTGTGGCTCTGATTGGCCTGATGAAGGATTGCGGACCCCAAGCTTGAATTCAGCAGCAGAAGACCCTCCCGCTGCAGCAGTGGCTTCTGTACCGGCTAACGACGAAACTAACACGGGAGACAACGGGGACCGTTCGGAGTCAGAGGTTGCAAGGCGAAGTCCCGCAGAAAATGTCCAGCAGAATTCTGCGAAGGATGATGCAGTAGAGCGTCCACCGATATTATCATCAACATCACGAAGGCAAAGTTCAGGCGTTCTTGGTGCTATTATTAGTCGTGTATTTTCCTTCGGTAGAAGACGTTCTAGCCAGGTTGTACCATTGTCTGAAGCCGATCAGAGTGCGAAGAGCGGGCCCTCGCACTCTGAATCGAGCGCGTAGAAGTGGGTATTCTTTCCACTCAGTCATTGAAAACAATTGGATTGACGGGCTTGCGATACAGCAAAGCAGTTTGGGGCTATTACCGAGAACCCCTATTGGTGGGATTTCATATTAGTTTTGTGCCGGGGTTATCATTATCCTGATTTTGGAATTGCCGGAGAAAAAGTAATTTACTTCTATATTTATATCAAAACCAGTTTTCGTTATTTTATTGAAGACACTAATGAAATAGCCGAGAAAAAAAAAATTAGAATGTTTTTATTAGTATCACGAACAGTTTATATTATGTCAATTACTTTTAAGGAGAAAACGAACTCCGCTGTTAAATTAGAGTGGATAATGCTGATGATAGATATGGGATGAGGAGGTACCAAACTATTGAATGAAAAATTAAACCACATTTTGATGAATTATGCTATTTGGTTCGTTTATTACTCACATAATGTTATGATATAGCATTGTGTATGAGTGGCCATATCATACCAAAAAAACCCGTGCAAGATACGGGTAAGGTAACACGGAGTACGTGTAAGGTTACACGTCCAACGAGTAAGATAAGACGTCTACACGTGTGAAATTACACGTTGTATGTGTAACCGTACACGTTGTACGTGTAACCTTACACGTATTACGTGTTACCGTACACGGTTTTTGTATGTGATGGCCACAAATATACACAATGCTATATCATAACATTCTGCATTTTTTACACGTACAAATATGGTTTATTCCGTAAATAGCATATTATTAAAGCCCCAGGCATCTACTCATTCCACCAGTGGCTTAACCCAACCAATCTAACACATTTGAGCAATAGAGGGCGCTGCAATACCAAATGTTTTAAATGCCTTTTACTCTTGGTATCCATGTTCAGTAGACTCCGATTCCTTTTCAAAAATATGAATAAATGTATTTTCAAATATTGCTCGTATGAATTAGTTAGTATAACAAAGATAAACGATAAGAAACGTAAAAATGTAATGCCTCTTTTATCAATTGAACACCATCGATTCTGTATTTTGTAAATAATATCTAATAAGATTCACAGTTAGTTTGGCCATCATTTAATAGATGCCTGGGGCTTTAAGCTAGTAGGATATCCACCTTTTTTCTTCATCCTCGACCATGTGCATGTGTGGCGCAGTAGGTAGAGCACAGGACTCTTGATCTAAATGTTGTGGGTTCGAGTCTCGCTGTGGTCAACATGTTGTGCTCTTGAGTAAGGCACTTTACCGCAATTACTCCTCTCTACCCAGGTGTATTTAAATGGGTACCGGCATTCTTTAGTGCTGGGAAGGTAATAGACTCGCGGTGGCGGAGGTGTAGCGAGCCCCACACAGCAATATTATAAAAAGGAGCGAGTCTAACCCTATCGCTTTGAAAGAGAGATGGGCACTCCGCTCCTGGAATTACAGGATCGACCTCCTTTACCTTTACCTTACCTCGACCTTCCTCCGCACCAACGGCTTTGTTTAATGTGTACTTTTTCGCAAATATTAAATCCAAAGTGTCAAAATAGTTAATATTTACGTGGAACAAATGTGTACGTGTAAGATGTTATTGTAGACTCCTAACCTTACACGTTGTACGTATAACCTTACGTCTTTACCTACGTATTATCTTACACGGTATTTTTTTCTGCTGGCCAATTGTGTGTGGATAGTCGTTTTCCCAATTGACCAATTCAGTTTGCATCATCACGGCAATCCTAAATGAGATTGGCGCTTATGTACCCAGCGGTTGCTTTAATGTAATCCCATTCAACACCTGATTTCCATTGAAATGTACAGAAATATCCTGGTCTATAGAGGAACTTTAGAGAATTTTCATTACTGTATCAATATATGTATTAGGATTTTATTTCTCAATACAATGATACCAAACAAGTTGAAAACTCTCAACGATTAGTTCCTATAACGGACCATGACGTTTCTGTACATTTCAATGCAAATCAGGTGTTGAACTGTCTCCATCATCATAGTGCACAGTGCTTTTCTACTGCATGCTGGGATTACAATGAAGCAACCTCTGGTACACTGCAAAAAGGTTGCTTAAAATACGTTGCTAAAAGTACTTTTATCATCCGTTGGTTGACGTGTTGATTAAAATTCATTCAATATATGTAGAAAGTTAGGCGTTGTATAAAAGTAAAAAATCCCCAGCGTTGAGCAATTCGTCGAAAACAATGTCTTTAAAATGTTGGTGGAAACTGTTTCTGTTGCTAAAATATGTTGCGTAAAAATATTCCACTTTGGCAACTGTTGCATGAGCATTGAGGACAATCACGCAACAGTTGATGCAAGTTACGAACATGTGAATTTTAGGCAACTGTTGTCCAAAAAAGCCAATTTCGTGAGCTGTTGCATACTTGAACAACTGTTGAGTGAATATAATTGCCTAACTTTTGAGTAACTAGAATTGTTCAACTGTTGGTGAAAACATGTTATCCAACGGTGTTGGGCAAATTTTACTTAACAGTTGAGCGGTTGCATACTTGAACAACGTTGTGTAAAATGTTGAGTAAATATTTAAGCAACCTTTTTGCAGCGCAGGACCGCAATTAGATTTATTTTGTCTTGGCATCCAAAACGGAATACACTGACAAATAGTTTAAAATTGCCACCCTTGTTTGACATATATTTGTTCATGAATATAATTTCAACGGTGTTATAGCGACGTCACTAACGATGAATATTGAATAGTCGATCTTTATAGCCAAAAGATACACGACATGGACATATACTGAATAGTTCATGTCATGTGATCTATTTTGCACCAAAAGTATCACATAAATATGTTTATGTATTATATAATATGGACTATTTATACCTTCATACCCAGATAGCAAGACTACGTTTGGCAAACGTTCACAGTAATAACACCATTGATAGAGATGTCAGATATCATGTATAAGCCTATAATTTAATAACATGTTAAAATAAATTACAGATTCACTACCGAACGGGAACAGTGTATGTAGCTCTGCTGCATCGCCTAGAATTCCCATTACAAGTTACCGGTTCACTACCGGGAGGAAGTGAAGTATCTAGCTCTGCTGCATCGCCCAGAATTCACAATATTTTGCCTACCGCGTGTTGCTATACAAAAATGCTCAATATATAATAAAAACTTGACACAAATAAAATACCCAACATATGGCTATATTTGATAAATTAAGCAACAGTTGCTATACAAAAATGCTCAATATATAATGAAAACAATTCACAAATTAAGCAACAGTCACAAAATGCCCAACAAATGGTTAATTAATACCCAACTGTTGTGTAATTAAAATTGTGCAACTGTTGAGTAACTGGAATTGTTCAACTGTTGGTGAAATTTTACGCAACTGTTAAGCGGTTGCATACTTCAACAACGTTGTGTAAAATGTTGAGTAAATATTTAAGCAACCTTTTTTCAGTGTACCTGAAAACATTATATTGACCAAAATTGGACCGTCATCGGCAGTTGACGAACCTGAGCCAATGTAGTATTTACCTTTACATTAGCTTAACGTTGGCCAGAAACTTAGTACTTATTCTCTTCTTTTTGAAACAACCATATTGCAAAAGTCTGCTCACCTTAAAATGTAAGGTAGGGTGGGGGAGCAGACAAGAAATGTCAAGTTTATTTCAATGACAGTCTGATGGTCTGTTCCGTTTCATTATTAGACATGTTAGATGCAATGGGTAAATTGACGAGATTTCTCCAAATAGGCGGAGCTCCGAAATCTCTACGCTGGTTCCAGGGTATAAGTAAATTTTGAATATAGAAATATGGCGGGAAAACAAAATGGCGTCCATACCGGATCGATATAGTTTCTATACCTTTGGTACCACCGTAGTATTACGTTACCATTATCAGTGGACAGTGATGCGTATATTGCAAATACACGTGGCCAGGATTAATCTCGGGGGATTTTAAAGTCTTTGAATGTGATCATTATTTCCTTAAACATTTACGTGCGCGTTCAAACGCGCTGATAACGATTAAGAATAGTGAAAAGGCAGATTTTCGGAACGACTGATCTCTGACCGTGTAGACTACTATGTTCATCCAATAGGAACATATACATAGGCCGTACACGATGACGGCAAAGTAAGGAGATTGGATATCAAGTATTGACTGATAATCGATCACTTGGAGTTGCAAATAGGTGTAGAACAGATACCCGGAGAACGGTAACCAGGCAACAACCGTTGTTACAGTAACAATAAGAAATGTGCGCACGGCTTTGCTGTCTTTCAACAAGTTTAGGCAACGTTCGGGCAAATTCAGTTGCTGCAGTCCTCTCTGCGACTGCGCACCACATGATTTCCGCAGACGACTGGTTATAACCACGATTCTCGCGTAAATAACTATTGTTAACAGAATTGGTAATGCGATGATCATAAAGAAAAGGACGTAAACAAAGTAGATCAAATTGAAGTTATCATAAAGCGAGTCATTCGGACCTAAAGGGTAGCACATGTTCCAGACGGGATCGTATTGAGAAATGTCTATCAATGTTAAACTCAACAGTCCAAACACGAATCCTAGCACCCAGTGAAATAAAATCAGGGCGCGAATGCATTTTACTTGACTGAATTTCAAGTATTGCAAAGGAAACTCAATGGCAAAATAGCGATCCAAGTTCACTAAAAGTAGAGATACGGACGAGATGAGACTAGCAGGTAAAATAATCGATCCGGTTATCCGACAGAGTAGCTCAGATATGGACACAGGTAAGGTGTCTCCCCAACAGTAGATTGTGAACATGAGCGATCCAGCTAGGCCCATGACTAGGTCGGCGCAAGACATGGATGTCATGTAAGTTTTGGTTTGTTGCTTGAAATCCAGAGTGGTACATCTGATGAGTATTATCAGGCAGATTACGTTACCGCATAGGACAAGGGATACGTTAAATGCGGCGAAACATTGGCGAAAAATATCAAATAATGGAGAAAATCCTGCTGCTGTAGTATTGTTGGTTGATGCGAGATATCGTTCTTCGATCATGGTGGAATTTTAGAACTTGTCTTTAAATTAAGTTAACAGAGCCGATTTGATCCGTGAAATTCTGAATACAAGTATTTTACTGATTGGAAATACTATTTCTGATAACCCCATTGTGTGTGGTGTGTCACGCTTATCAAAATGTTTCAGTGTCCGCCTACCTCCGGATTTCAATGTTTGTTCCAATCCATTGAGTAATACACGCTTGACATCTCCAAGTACCTAAAAGCTCATTACGTTTCAAAACCAAACAAGATTTGCTAACGGCTGTCTTTATTCCCTAAAAATATCAATCAATTCCATCTGCTATACGCACACGCAAGGGAGCACTACACCAAATCTATGCGCAATTCGTGCGTGTAGTAGTTCCAGAAAAACACGAATTCAATTTTGCAAAAGCAAACAACACGGCGTAAAGATCATGACATACTCCATAATCGCGTGACGCGATTTGTCGCTTACGCTCTTTATAAAGAGTGCTATTTACCAAATAAGGGGCGTCAGCGGCAAATCGCTCCGAGCGATTGGGTAGTATGTCATAGACTTAAGTGTTTGAAATTCCATGGCTATGTATAATATCATTAGATAACTGGCGCGAACAAAGTGGAGTGAGCGGCGCGTTTTGCCTCGTGGATGGGGTCTGAGTAGTATACGTTTGTTATGGTCCCGAAAAAGGTTATAGTCGGGTCAATTTGTGATTTAACCCCGAACAAATTGCTATAAAAGGTTTTTCAACTGATTCTGCTTCCAAGTGATATCACAAATGGCCAAAAGAAAGTCCAAAAAAATCTAACTTCCGGAAAGGGGTTATTTTAAATTCCATTTTGGACGCCATCTTTGTTGTAGAGTGCACCTGGGTGTCTAGGAAACTTTAAATCAGTCTGATTGAGTTTATCACACCCCAAAACCTAGGGATAAATGCCAAATTTACATCTCTAGGGTGAATAATACCAGAGTTATAGCCATTTTATGATCTTGGACGCCATCTTGAAAATAACCCATTTCCGGAAGTTAGATTTGTGGGACTTTCTTGTGGCCATTCCTGATATCACCTGGAAGTAGAATCAGTTGAAAAACCTTTTGTAGCAATTTGTTCAGGGTTGAGGTGTTTTTCATCACAAAATGACCCGCCTAGGTTCCTGGGCGCGAACTGGGTTTATTGTTTCAGTATTGAAGCTTAACATGCTTCTTGTTACGCATGAATAATTATTGAACAGTGAAACTAATTCGCGCCGAGCGCGCAAACTATGTCTATTTTAACACTAAAAAGGTCCAGAAAACGTTTCTGAAGCTACAAAATATTAAAAATAATTCGCGCGGAGCGCTAAAAGATTGGCTACTGTATTTATTGAAAAGAGGTTTAGAAAAACGTTCCTGAAGCCATCTTGTTAAGCTTAAATAATAAAACACTGAAATTAAGTTGCGCGTATCGCGCAAAAATCGGTTATTTTCACACTAAAATGGTCCTGAAAACGTTCCTGAAGTCACCTTGTTAAGCTTGAATCTTGAATAACAAAAAAATTGCATAAAATTGCATATTGTAACACTAAAAAAGGTCCAGAAAAACTTTCCTGAAGCCATGTTGTTAAGCTTGAATAATAAAACATCGAAATTACGCGCAAAAATTGGTTATCTTAACACTAAAATGATTCTTCTTTTTTCATTTTTTTTCAATTAATTCTTTATTCAATTGATACATAATGTATGTATACAATAAACATCAATATTTACAAAATAATAAAATATAATAATAGCAAGTATGTACAACGTCACAATCGATTGAAAACACTGAGTTATAATATTTAATATTATTTATAGGTCAATGTCATACATACATTTAATATCACGACATAATTGATATAAATGACATAGTTATTACAGTGAAATACTGATGAGTTAACAACAATAATAGGATCAACTACTTTTCTTGTGACAACACCTGCAAATGCCATATCCATGGTTACGTCTGATAAAGTGACAACAGAAGAAAGCACTACGAAGACAGAGTTCTTTTTCAAATAGGAATAAAAGATTTGGGTGGTTGCCATATCTAAACTTGCTTATGCATAGTTTCCCAACGGCGATGATGTGGTTAATAAATTTAAATCATTATGGTCATTAATGTTATTGTGATAGTTGAATATAACAATTTCAGTGGTTAATACAAAACATAGACAGTTTACGCGAGATGACTTGAATAGCGTAAGACCATAATAACTAGCTGTTTAACTCTATTACATTTGAAAAAGAAATGGTCGATATAGTCAATTACGTTGCATGTGTGACAAATATTATTATCTACTTTACCCATCTTACATGATAAAAGTACTTTGGTGAGATAAATGTTGTGGAGGATTTTCCTCGCTTCATCGGTGCACTGTGGAGTGGCGAGCCAAATGTCGGTCCAATTGAAGGAGTAATTGGGGAACCTCAGTGCCCAGAAATGTGTACACAGAGGAGAAACATACAAATTGTTAATCGTGACTTTTCTAAAACTTTTGTTTGTACAAATATCAATAGAGACTGAATTAAAATAAACATCTTCTCCGTTGTTGTCAGGAGTCGTGGCATTGTCATCAGGAGTCTGTGTTAATTTCCAATCAACGGGGAGCGCATTGCGGAGAGCATAACACTGTAAAATTACGGCACCCTTATCAATTAGCCAATTACGGAAGTGGTTAGTGAAATAGAAAGAACCATCATCGTCAAATAGGTCACCCACAAACATATGCCACCTTAAGCTTGAAAAATAAAACATTGAAAATAATTCGCGCGTATCGTGAAACGTTTCTGAAGCCATCTTGTTAAGCTTGAATAATAAAACCTACTCCGTGCTATTGATGGTAAACAGGAAGCCATCCTTGTTCTGTTAGACTTCAGCGCTGCCTTCGATACGATTGACTATGACATTTTCCTTCACAGACTATCACAGCGTTATGGTATCGCAGGCACTGCCCTTAACTGGTTCAAGTCTTACCTGCATGAACGATCCCAATCAGTCTCTGTAGGAAAGGCAGTCTCAACTCCGCATCATCTTCAATTTGGAGTCCCTCAGGGTTCAGTTGCAGGTGCACCTGGATTCACCTACTACTCTGCTCCGCTTAGTGACATAATCAACTTACATGGATTAGACCACACCATCTACGCGGACGACACACAACTGTATCTGTGTTTTGACCCCTGTGATCGCGACTCCAAGATAGACCGCCTTGAAGGTTGTATCAAAGACATCAAAGCCTGGGCAGTTCAGAATAAGATGAAGTTCAATGATGCTAAAACTGAAATTCTACACTTTCACTCCAAATTCTCTGCTTGCAATCCCCCGACCTCCCTCACAATTGGAGACTCTTCGGTTGATCTATCTCATGAAGCTAGAAACCTGGGCATTCTATTTGACGATACCCTAGTAATGGAAAAGCACATCTCAACTATTTGTCGTGCCGGATGGGCGTGTATTCGCCGCTTAGGAAAGCTCAGAAAATATCTTGATGAGGCTGCTACAGAGAAGCTCGCATACGCCTTTATTACTTCAAGAATTGACTGCTGTAATAGTCTTCTTCTAGGTCTTCCGGATAAACTCATAATGCAACTTCAACGACTGCAAAATGCCACTGCTCGCCTCATCTGTCGCACTAAACGATCCGAACACATCACCCCGGTTCTCCTCAAGCTCCACTGGCTCCCTGTACGTCAAAGGCTCACATACAAGACTCTTCTTCTAACATTCAAATGCCTCCACGATATGGCGCCTAAATATCTGTGTGAGCTGATATCACCGTACAAACCAACGCGCACTCTACGTTCGTCTACTTTGACACTCCTCGCTGTCCCCAAATCACCAAGGACAAAGACATATGGGGCTCGGGCCTTCGCGGTACAAGCTCCAGCGCTATGGAACAATCTACCAGAAACAATCCGAAGCATCAAGTTGATCAATCGTTTTAAGACATCTGTGAAAACTTATTTTGTTTAACCAATACTACAACTGATTTTTAGAACTTTATTAACTGTATGGTATTTTTGAGTGTATATTTCTTCCGTATTTTATTGCAATTTCTTATATTTCATACTGTGCATAATTTTTAATTTTGTAAATTTTTATTGCTGCTCTCTTTTATCATATTTGTTAGTTGTACGGCGCTCAGAGGCTTTTTGTATTAAGCGCCTAAGAAATGTCTTGTTATTATTATTTATAAAACATTCAAACTAGTTCGGGCGTAAACCGCATAAATTGGTTATTTTAACGCTAAAATGGTCCTGAAAAATGTTTCCAAAGCCACCTTGTTAAACTTGAATAATAAAACATTGAAATTAATTTGCGCGTAGCGCGCAAAAAAAGTCCTGAAAACGTTCATGAAGCCATCTTGTTCCAAACGCGGAAAAATATCTAGTTTTCAATTCTATAATGGTTCAGAAAATGTTCCTGAAATATATGTTGTTATAAACATTGAAACCAATTCGCTTGAAGCGCGTAAAAAAATGTAACACTAAAAAGCTCCAGAAAAATGAGGGCCGAGCTGTTGGGTTTTACCTGTCCTGGGTGACTTGAAACTCGCCTTGCTATCAATATTTACATTTATTATAAAACACTGGAATGGTTCAGAGACGTAGAGAAAAAGTGAGAGACACTAATAAAAGCTCCCTCTCCCTTCCCTCCCCTCCTTCTCACCTCCTCCTCCCCTCCTCTCCCCTCCCCTCCTCCTCTCCTCTCCTCCCCTCTCCCCCTCCCCTCCCCTTTCTCCCCTCTCTTTTATTTTCTCCTCTGGGGACCCGGGGTGGGGGTGGGGTGGGGTGGGGGCTTGAACCCCCAAAGCCCCCCCCCCCCCACCCCCGGGCACACGCCTGGTGGTGTATAGAGGTCAAACATTGAATTGGCAAAGATCAACCGCTGATGACGCGCATCGTATTGCAAATCGCGAAAAAAGTATTAATAACTTTCCATACAGATTTCTTACAATTTACTGTTAATCTTGTGACAACCATTGCAATCCTAAGAGAAAGAGGAACCTATAATAGATGAGGTGACATTTGTTGACATTTAGGACGCCCTCTGTTGGTTTGAGACAAAACACACCGGGCAAGAGTTCCTATAGTTTACATAGGCCAGATCAGGTTTTCTAACTAGATTGTGGTGTCACAGCAAATTGTTATCAAAACTGTCTTTAAATTTGCTTAAAAACTAAAACTAAATGAATTTTACAATTAGAAAGAAAGAAATTTCATGTTGTCTTCATTAACTTTACTGTATATTCTGCCTGGAGGGAAACAACAGAGGGTGTCCCATTTGTAAATACATGACATCATAGGTCACCTCATCTATAGCGTCGTGATTCTCTTTAAATCAGTTAAATCAATATGTCTGTATTATGCGCCTGGTTTAAATATCTGACCCCAATCCATCTTCACACAAGCAATAAACGCTTGGCATGTATACCACAAGTACCTACTAAAAGCTCATTATGGTTCAGAAACAAACATATTTGTCACGGCTGTATTCATTAACCAATAACTCAGTAGTCCACCATCAATTTCATGTGATGCACACTCTAAAACAAATATCCAAAATGCCTCTTTGCTGACGCTTCATACATTTAGAAATAGTCAATACCGGGAGCCCAAGAATTATTTATTTTCATTTAAAACAAGGTCTTCAAAAAAACTGGTCGAGACACCATTAGGGCCTATAAGCTATAATAATACATTTATTTTGTATGTGATACAAATTATTTATTATTCTTATAATTTTTTTCAAATTTAAAAATAGGTTTTTTTCAACAACAACAACAATTCTTAATAAATTCAGACCATTAAATTGATTTGATCATAACTAATTAAGTTAATTTCCATTCGCTGTAAAGCGTTAACCACTGTTTTTAATCGAACGACGGCAGTCGAATACAAAAATACACATAATCAACTCCATGAAGCGCGGCTCAAACAATCATTAGCATTGGTTGAAAGCTAGAATAAACCTGGATGTCTTATTGACTCATCCAATCAGAAATTCTTATCCATGAATGTCTTTGATAAATCTGTCCAAACAAATGTTGATACAATCCCTTTCATTGGCACCGATAACAACTTTAATATTTACGCTGTTTCGTCCAATCTAAAAATTCGACAGTGGTGCTGAGTGGACTATCCTGAGATATCTCGCCTTAAATGTGCCGCGACGCTTCGGCGTCTCGGCAAAAGCCCTTAACCTAAACACTACCATATACCCTAAAATACCACGACTGGGCACGTTGGTACCACCCGGCGTGGAAGTTTTTCGAGGAAAAAATGGACCCAGCCCATATGGTTTCACACCACTAAATAACGTCTGGCCTATACCCCCTTTGAGGCAATAGTCCAAAATCGGGCCGTTTCTATGCCGAAACGGGAGACCTATTGTAAATTACAGTTTAAAATTAGGGTATTTACTACATGTTATGGCGAAATTAATATAGTGTGAATTTTGACAGACACATCAGCGTTCTTCAGGTCCAAAAAAATTGATGCAATGATGATTTTTTAAGATTTTAACAGAGACATTTGTGTTCAGATCATTTCCGGTATTTGACGCCATCATCTAAATAAACAATTGCGTGTGACCAGGAAAACTCAACTCGTACTTTTTGAAAAGGCTCTAGCTCAAAAAAATGCCGGTTACCCCCCATATATGAGTTGTTGAGTTAGTAGTCATGGCTTTCATCTTCAAGTTTAAACCAAATTTCAAGATACCAGTTTCTTATAACGTCGAGAAATATCCATTTTAAAATTGTGCATTTCACGTGTAAACCTATGGGAGATGAATTTGGTGGTGTGCAACCATATGGTTGCCGCAATATACTACGGCAACTAGCCTTGACAGCCGTGGTCGAGTGGGGAATCGTTCGCCTCTGAAGCTGGAGGTCCCTGGATCAAATCCCGGGGGAGAGGTGGGATATTTTGGTCAATCTTCCACGTCGAAGAAAACATTCTGGAAAAAGTGGTGGGTAGAGTTAGAGTTAAAATCAACACTGGTAGGCATGATGTTCCCTACGTATACACTGAAAACCAGAAGTGATTCTATTCAAAGCATCTTATTATTTTTTGAAATAAATGGTTTTGGAATAATACTTTCAGAAAAAACATATCGGTGCTCAGAATAAAAAATGAAAACATATCATCAGTGACTTTCATGCTTTTCTTTAAGTACTGTTTTGTTATTTGTTGTGCATTGAGCAATGCTATGATGTATTTGTGATAGGACTCACCCAAAAACATAATTAATAGCCAGTGGTGGGGGGGGGGGGGGGGGGGGGGGGGGGGCACTCATGTATAAAAGTTGTAATCACTCCGTGTGAATCCACTCTGAAAAACTACCCTTAACGCGGGTTCTCAAAGAAGGTACAAGTGACCCTTAAAGGGAAGCTGTCATGGTGAGGATTCTAACGAAAATTGAACAGCGCGCGACGACTATTTGAATCTTAGGCCATGTTCCCACATAAGAAGAAGTTGTCCAGGTCCGGACTAGTCCGGGCCGGGACCCACTTGAAAGTTGCGTTCCCACATAAGTGGTCGTCACAACGATGACTCAACAAAATAACAAAAACCACTTTGAGTCCAGACCGGGACCTACTTGAAACGCGTTCCCACTAGCGATTTAGTCCGGACTGGTCTAGACTACTCGGGATTTCGTTCTATGTGGGAACACGGCCTAAACAAGTTGGACATTGACGCAGTCTGTAATTGTTTTACGTATGTTTACATACAAGCGGTATTGTGTGCGACTCTACAACAATCTCTTAACCCAATGTGAACGGCGCGCTCATTCAACCATCCTTCATTTGATTGAACGCATTTTCTATCGTGTGATATAAGTGATGTATTAGTTATTAGCTATAAGGTTTAGCTGGATCAACAATCGCCGTCAGTCGGTTCTTTTCCTCACCATGACTGCTTTCCTTTAATAACTTATTATAGCTTGACGAATCATACTGGTATAGTAAACCCATACCTATTTCACATTTGAGTTCCCCCGGGGTGTTATAAGTCAGGATCCTTTGAATCGCTCAAATCAGGCAATAGCTGTTTCTGAAACGTATAGTAAAAATTGAAGTAAATTCATGAGACTTTTTTTCACCGACTTGGTGAAAAGGAATCTAGTGAATTTATTCCAATAATAGGCCTACAACAGCTTAAAGGGACACGAAGTAGTGTTGAAGATTTAAAATAAAATAAATTACTAAAGAATCCAAGATGAACATTATTTATGGTCATTTTATGATGTTACCATTTACAAAATCACAAATGCAGCCTTACACAACATATTTATATTACGACTGTTTATAGAGCTATATCTAGGGAGCACACATGGTTTTGAAACACACTGAAACACGTGTGACCTTCCACTCTAAATCAAGGTCAAGATCAATCAACCTCCCAAGTTGGCAAGGATGTCCACCTAGGTTTTAGTTTTACCAACTTCAAAAAACATTTTGGTATAATAACTCCTGTGTCAGCCTGCACCGGGACCGGAAGACCCTTATCATGCTCCCCAACTATAGTGTGAAATACTGATCTACATCCGTAGATCAGATCGAATAATTAAACGTGTTGTTGTACAAAGAGGGCTGATTTTTCTTTATCCTTACAGGTGTAAGTTGGTATATGTAATACGATTGTAAAAATATACAAATCTCAGTTTTTATCAAAATTGAGGGCGCAGCCTCCAGCACATCTCTTCGCAGACGACGATGGTCACGCGAATCCTAAATTTTGAATTCGTAGTGGAATAACACGTAATCGCGAATGTTAATCATTTTGAAAAATTCATCATAATTAGAAGATTTGTTTCCAATCCAAAACCGTTGGAGTTGGCTAACCAACTCCACTAGAAATGCTATTTTTAAATTATTTTCATCGTTAACCGGACGATGACTGTTAAAAATATTTCAAAATGGCGCACTCCCGTTGCCATATTGGAACGATGAAATCGCGTGACCATCGTCGTCTGTCTCTTCGGGGCCCTTTAAATCCTTTGTTAAAATGGTAACCCATATCGAAATAAGCCTATACGTAACCTCGGACTATTAACACAACACATCTTTGTTAAATAGGTCCTTGGATACGTAATAATCTCGAGACAGTAGGCTAACCAGGAAGTTGTTATCTATCATGTCTATTGAAAAGCATCCGAATATTACACCATGACGTTAGAGCTACAGCGTGTCCCCCAAAAAAATCTTAAATTGGAGAGCTAATCTTAATGTAATTTATTCTCTTTTTTTCATTTTTTAAATTGTAATTTGTTACTGGTAGAAAAAAATATTTAATATTTATTTTGTAATTTACAGTCATGAGATACACGTTGAAGTGAGGTGGTACCTTTATTTCAAACTGCTGTTTCTCTTTATAGAGTTACAGTCAAATTTGGGGACATTATTTTCAACGCATGCTTATTTTTGCAGCCCTTCAACGCATAAATATCTAAAGTTGCCAAAGTATTAAATTTGTCCGAAAATCTAACAGATTTATGTCACTCGGGTGTTTCTTCTTTTTAAATTATAAACATTAAGAAGTAGGCCTATAGTTTGCTTTTAGGCTATACCGAAAGTATTTTGACAATTTTGTTTGTTTGTGACACACTGTGTATAATCACGACAGAAAGATAAATAGATAGGCCTACCTTTTGTACAGCATTTGCATGACGAGGCGAAAGTCTAACCGGTTTGAGGTAACTTATTGAAACCAATCTTAATATTGTGGGGATAAGCTGCCCATCACGCATTTTTCAGAGCTATGTATTCTGTATGGTTGTGTCCATTTCGGCTTTCAACAATGACTACATATTATAGTTCTATCACGAGTTGTCTGTTCATCTTTGGTGCTTTTTCAATACTGGTATCAAGAGCGGATGAATTATGGTAAGTGGAGTAGGCCTTGGTCGGTAAATATTGTGTATATAGTTCTATTGAAATCTTTGGGGACATAACATGATCAAAATAGTCAAAATGTAGCAAGAAGTGAAAACAATGAATATATTGATGTCATTGTGTCTGGTAGTGTTATTTTAGGATGGATTCGCGGGCGGACTGCGGATTATCTATATGTTTGTGACTGTAGTCTCAATGTATCGTTTCAAGATACACTTAAAGATCCACCGAAGTGTAAATGTATAATATATCAAAATAAGATAAAATCACAAGGATTTCGAAAATAAACATTTTATGAACGATCCATTATAGGGAAAGAAGAAATTTACAAAAATAATAAATGCGCCCAAAATCCGTGTTAAAAACGATCTTCGTATTTTGAAAAACCCGCTCTACCAGGCAACACAGAGGAGAAATCATAGTTAGCAAACAATGCACTAGTGTAAAATTGTGACAGGGTCTATTAGGCAACACGGAAACTGTGACGTAGATTCGGGAATCCGACCGTGTTGACACTTCAGTTCCTCCCGGATCTACGTCACCATTGAAGTCGCCCAAACCTCTTCATGGTTCATTGCGTTTCTGGCGAAGGTATTGAATTTGGTATACGGCCGAACGTATTTTATATTTTTTAAATATATTTATTCACATTTTATAAAAAATAACATGTGAATGAAATGTTCTAACTAATATATTGTTTAACTTTTAAAAATAAGTTTCATGAGCACGTCGCTGGACCTTTAAGGTGACATGATTGCAAACCAAAGCAGCTGTCCAAACGCCCGATGAATTCGTCGCTGTTCAGACGTGCCGGCACATCACAACAGAAATAAGTAAAGAGATATGCCGGTATGTCAGAACAGCGACGAATTGAAGTTATAGATCTTGTAAGGACTTAGTAGGGATAACAGATCCGGTTTCAAAGATGATGGATGTTTGAGAGGTACTAAACACTAAATACAATGGTCGTTACCAAATAATACATACGTCCCAAGACAAATTCGAAAACACCATGTAAACTGAAAACAATGCAGACACTGCAGCCAAAATAAATCCAGAGCCACGTGGGATACTGACTGATATTTATTACTTAATCTTTTAGTGAAAATCTAAATTATGTCATGATATTATGTCAAAGTGTCGAAAACTCAAATGGACATCATATAATGCTTCCTCGAGATGTTTTCAGTCAAAATAACTTCTCCAATGTAAATTTCATCAAATGTTTCCCATTTATCTTCTTACAGCGATTGCTTCTGCAATGTGCCTTCTGGTGGATCCGAAACCACGAGAATATCATTAGGTAAGCGCCCGGGGGGAAAGGGGGGGGGGGGGTGGGCTCTGATTTGGTTTGGTCGGGGGTGTGCCGCTGGAGATTCAAAACCCATACCCATTTTTAGGGGTGATTTTGGAAAAATCGGTACCCATTTTTAGGGGTTTTGCTTCATTTCAGACCAAATTTTCGCAAATTATCGGGAAAATAGACCTATTTTTGGCAAATTTTCGCGAAAATAGACCCATTTGTAAAAAGTGACCCCATTATTAGGGATTTTTCCAGCACAAAATCATACCCCATGTTTAGGGATTTTGTGCCCAAAAAGCTACCCATTAGAGCGGCACACCCCCGTATACCGTCTTCGGTCAGTACTCCCCCCCCCCCCCCCCCCCCCCCCCCCCCCACGGGGGTAAGTGTGTTAACATCTTCCACCAAATTATTAAACACACTAAAATGAAATATCTGCGCCAGAATGGTGGTACAAGCTTCAACATTCGAACAGAACTCCTGCAGGAATGTGGTAAAGAGGTTATGCAACAATATTTCGAGAACAGCGTGTCAGTCAGCGCACTTTTTCTCCCTCAAACACTAGGAAAGAAAAGAGTGTCATAAAAAACTGCACGATAACCTAATGTACCATATAGGCCTATCAAACTGCAGTGCTTTGAACGTATCGTAAAGGTGTATGTTCCAATCACTTTTTTCACATCTCATACTTTGATATTAAAAGAAACCCCAAATGTTTCTTATTATTTCTGTAAAATCTTAGGCGCAAGATATATTCCACTTATACGTTAGAGGTGAAAATGCAGTGAATTATCACCAAAGGTGTTTAACAACCGGCTAGTTTGTGTGCTACTCAATCTTTGGAATATGACTATTTTAAGGATGTCCCTTCATGTAGAATAGAAAACATCGATTTGAAAATCGGGCCAGAAATCGGAACCTTACATTAAAAATCGTCCTAAATCTTCTTTTACCAATGTGTAACTTAAGAAAGTTTCAACTAAAAATGGAGTTTGCATACATCGTACCGTACTTAATTGCATATAAGACGCGTGGCAGATAAGCCGCGGCTTATAACTAAGCAAATACGGTACTTTGATTTTTTTTCAAGTATCACCTGCCACCTTTCCAGTATTTGGTTGATCGGCTTTCTGCATCTTCTTCCATTAACTGTACGTGACTGGTGTCCACTTTTAATAAGAGAATAATGACTGCGTAACAACTGTTTTCGTGAATATGTTTTGAAATTAGAGGATCGCCCCTTCGGGACAATTCCGAATGACCAGATTTCAGATTTCAAAACAAATCATGAAAACAGTTGTTAAGCAGTCATTATTCTTATTCATTACTGAAAAGATGCATATTTATCCAATTCGTTGATTTGCACCGATATAATTAACGCTCATACATGTAATTAATTAGTTTTCTTTTTATTTTGTCCAGCCCTTCTTAGTTATTGAAACAGTCCAAGTCGGGTCATCCCCTCATTAACATTTGTATCATTCAACCAATCAGAAATAATCTTTAATTTCCTCGTAACTCATTGAATATTCAGATAAGGGACGTGAGGCTTTAATTTGATTGGTCGGTCAATGAGCAAAACAATCGAGCACTTTGGCGCAATACTTTCGGGCAATTATTAGTAACCTTCGCTCGGCGTGCGCGTTATCATCTAACGATTAATTTGATTGGAACGCACTTGCTACGCAGCTATCGCGATTATTCATAAAGTAATGAATGTAACATAATTTCATCATTTAGATCCAATTCCCTTATTCATTTGAATATTATCTTCTTTTGAAGGTGTACTAAATGTTCCAGGCCAATGTGATACTGGATTTGGAAGGGTAGAGATTAAGGATTGTCAGACTCAAAAGAAGGATATAGTTCAGTGTGACGTGGAAGATGTGTATCCCGTTATGGGACGTGGAAACGACGTGTGTCTTTGTAATGGACCCTATGGCAGTCCGGCTGCCTGTGATTGTGGGGGTCCAGGTCCTGGCCCTGGTCCTGGCCCTGGTCATGACCATGGCCCTGGTCATGACCATGGTCCTGGTCATGACCATGGTCCTGGTCCTGGTCATGACCATGGTCCTGGTAATGACCATGGTCCTGGTCATGACCATGGTCCTGGTCCTGGGGATCCAGATAGCCGACACAATATGAATGACCTTAGCTGTTCCATGAATGGAAGGTACGTGATTGTTATTTCTGAAAGTTGTGTTTGTTACAAATAGGACGTTTTCAATAAAGATCCACAATCGTAGCGAATACAGAACAAGTCATTGATTCAAATGCTTTGCTTTAAAGGGGCACTAAGAGATGTGTTGGAGGCTGCGCCCTCAATTATGATAAAAAACTGGGATTAGTATATTTTTATTATTGTATTACATGTATGAACTTACACCTATAAGGATTAAGAAAAATCAGCCCTCTTTGTACAAGAAAATGTCGATTCAAAAATGCTCGTACAACCGGGACGAGCATTAAACGTCCGACAGTATCCCCCTGCAGTACGCGTGATACATAACGCGAACCATATTTACATAGAGGGCGTTTTTCAATAAATAGCGATGACATTGTTTTGCTGTGTTTTTGTTAGTAGAAACAACAATAATGGCAATTTTTAATGTTCATCTTGAATTCTGAAATTTTTAAACATTTAAAATGTTCAACACCACTTAATGTCCCTTTAAGAAAAGGTGATGTTGCTATCGAAAACTATTTTGTTGTTAAAATAGTAGGTAGGCCTATTTTAACCCTGGGATTTTATTATGTTTTATTCAACGATCTAATAATCAACAGCAGGTATATTTTGACATTTCTTGTTTGTTTGGTATAATTTCATGCAGTGTATGCGTATGCACATCAACGGATAACACAGGTGGGAATGAAGGTAATGATCATTTCGTTATAACGATCGAAGTATATATATCATATAGCACAAATATCATAATACAAACGATAAATAGAAAATAATAGGCATTATTCGTAATAAACGATAAAGTTACAATTATCTAATATATTACCTACTGCCGTACAATACGATTTTTATTTATATAATATTGGATGGCTTTGAGGGTGATCCGACTCGTGCAATATATTCTTGTATCACCCGAAAATAATAAATCAATTAGCCCGGACTGATCTTAATCTCAGCGAGATTGAAACGCCGATTTAAAAATTATACATGCGCATCATCTGCGCATAATATACTCACGCGCATATCTTCTCCGCGACGTAAAAAAATGTTGGACGACAATATTCCCTCAATCAAGTCCCATCAAGATAAGCCTTAGGCCTACTTGACCCCAGATAACCTTGAATGATCTCCAATGACCTTTCAAATTTAATCGCAGAAAAAACCACCACCCCTTCCTTCCACCAAGTCCCACCACCAGATAGTTCATACGGATCCTAATTGACTCCAGATGACCTTGAATGACCTCCACTGACCTTGAAAATTTAATCGGCAAAAGAACACACCACCCCTTCCCTCCACCAAGTCCCATCAAGATAGGCCTTACGGATCCTACTTGACCCCAGATGACCTTGAATGACCTCCAATGATCTTGAAAATTAAATCAGCAAAAGAACACACCACCACTTCACTCCACCAAGTCCCTCAATCAAGTCCAGTTAAGATAGGCCTTACGGATCCTATTCGACCCCAGATGACCTTGAATAATCAGCAAAAGAACACACCACCCCGTTCCCTCCACCAAGCCCCATCAAGATATTCCTTATAGATATATATACCTTATGGATCTCCAATTGACCTTCAATGACCTTGAATGACCTCCAATGACCTTGAAAATGTAATCAGCAAAAGAACAAACAACCCCCTTCCTTCCAACAAGTCCCATCAAGATAAGCCTTATGGATCTCCAGATTTCTCGCTCACAAGGTTTACACCTATTTGACCCCGATGACCTTGAATGACACACCCCCCTTTTCCTTCCCTCCACCAAGTCCCATCAAAATAGGCCTTACGGATATCCAGATATCTCGCTCACAAGGTGTTCGGACGGACAGACCGACAGACAGACGGACAGACAGACAAAAAAAGTGACCACTAAGTCTCTTTCTGAACATAGTTAATTAGGCGAGACAAAAAGGCAATATTTGTTGTATCGCACTCAAAGACGTTCAATATTTTATAAACATGTTCGTCCACCATATCCACGTTGGCAGAGGTCAGCGGCTCTCAAGGTTGATATATCACACATTGTATTTGCCATCAAATGTTGTAAAATTGTTCCAAATGGTCCGTTGTCATGGCATTGACAATTATAGACACGATAAGAGGTCCACTGATAATTCAGAGGTAACATATTTTGCACTTGGTAAGAAGTCAAGCTATAGGCCTATTATACACATCACTTCGTAAAAGTGTAAGCATGCCATAACTTCAAACACTTCGGCAACAAGCATGACAAGACTGTTTCGCCCACTGATAAGAGTCTAGGGATCGAATATGTTTTAGAGATAATTAGATAATATTTATGTAAATATAAATACTATTCACCTGTAGAACGCATTCACTTGGACCTTTCCTGTATTTTCTTTGATTATATAGTAATCACCGTATCTGGAACATGCGATGCCATCTTCGAAATTTCTTCTTTAACCATGTGTAGTCCAAACATTGAGTGCGCACGTAACAATGTCTTTGAAGTTGAGGGTATGAAGGATACATGTGTCTGCAACGCTCCGTCAATGACACAGGCAACACTTTGTACATGCAGAAGATCCGTCGAGAGACAAAATATAGAGGCAGATTGCTGGTGTCAAGATGTGTAAGTTCTAAACATTTCTGATCAAGCTGATAGCATGGTCATTAACTGCCTGCAATTCAGTCAACGCCCACGTCTCTACTGATGTATAATTCTAGACACTGTAGGAAAAAAAACCGAAGTTTCGCGGTTGTAAATGTTGCGCCTGAAAGAAATAATACGCCCAGTAATGCGTTACTCCATGATCATTTTTGGTTCACACATCACATGACACAGACTTTTACTTAAAATGGCTTAGTACGTACTTGATTATCCTACTCCAGAACGGTCCATTATCCATTGTATATCTCAGGATCTTGTGTATTTTGTTTAGACCTAATTAACAAGTATTTTCACCCCAAAACAGGGTTTCCACAACACCTTCTTACGATGAGACGGACATTATCGTTATTGGCGTCACATTTCCGATTGGGGTTTTGTCGGGGATGGCGATCGTTATAGCGGTTCTCCTGCTCTGCAGACGACACATGAAGAACAAAAAGTAGGTGTTTATCCGTCCATCTTCCTCTGTGTAGAGATGTTAGAGTGTTATTCCGCTGGTCGCACATTAAAAGACAAATCCTGGCACTCGAACTCTAGACTACGCTCTGACATCACTGATAAATAGATAAATGTTTTTGATAAACAACTGTGAATTAAAAAAATTGTCACAAATTAATCAAATGTGGGACAAAAATAATCCGTGTATGGGGTAACAGTATCAATAACATAACAATTAACCTTTTGGAATATCATGTCTTTCTAACTCTTCAAAATAGTCTATTGGATTTTGTCAAGAGTGAAATTGGAGCCACTTTAGAGTGAAATATAAAACTATTGAATTTGTTTTTGTTTTTGTTTTGATAATTTATTTTGTTATAAATAATGTTTAACTAATGTTATCGTTGGCATTTATTTCAGGAAAAATCGAGATATCGGAAAAGGTAAGGTCAATACCTAGTTTTGGTATGTGTAATTCCAATATATTTATTTGCAATGATAATCTATGCATTTGAATGGCTAGCTATTCATTATGTTTACATTGATGCTGCTTAAATCTGCGTGAATGGCTGTACTAATCTGCACAATACAGGTATTTAAACTGTTATGAATAGGACCATACAATAAAGGCTGCTTGGAGGGATTTTTTAGTAAACAGACAATGTTATCGTGGAATACTAAGCAAACAAAGTGGCAGCTATAACACATACACTTGTTTGAGGGTTCTCTGGATTAGGCCAAACAAGTTCTAATCCAAATAGTTTGTCAGATACAACGACTAAATGACGTCGGTGATTTCTCCCACCACTAAGCATGATGAGAATTTGCGCTAAGTAGAATTAGTCCCTGATCTGGTCATAGTGCATTATTCAAGCATACGTTGGAAACGTTAGCTTCATTTCGGTTTATGTAGTGAATAATCGTGATTTACCTGCCATGTGTCTTTTTTTTTTCTAGTTGAAAATACAAACGTCTACGAAACTAATAATATCACCAGCACTACAGCTTTCACCACGCTCTCTGCGGCTCCGCAGACACAACCGTATATTTCCTTGAATCATCATACATATTCCGAAGTAGTAGATGATCCTGACTATCTGTGTCCTATGCCACATCTGGCTATGTCATTAACCGCTGGATCACCGACCCTTGCACCTGGCGGCGGTCCTCCTGGGGCGTACTCTTATATTGATGTTGATTTACCCCCGTCTGACAAAAAGAAGCCCAAACCAATAAGGATAGAGCCCGATATGAAGCGCCCTCAAGATATTAAACCTAGTAAAGCAACAGAAAAGGCAGCAGCTGGCTCAGGATTGGCTGGTGACTATAATCATGTCAATCGCGACGGTTCGAGCCAAAACAACCAAGCAGGCAAACCCAACTCGTACGGCATTCTGGCAAAAACGACAAATGACTATGACGCCATAGAACGACGAAACTCACCTCAGTCGCCAGTTTTCAAAGGTACTGAACTAAGCACGTACAGTCCTCTCGGTAACGCGACCTCGACGGGGCAATATGATATGGTAGAGCGGGACATCAATGCTAGGAAAGTAAGTGCCTCCACTGATTTTTCCCGCCAAGAAGATGCAGACTATAACCGTATCGGTAACCATAGCAGCGTTCAATCACCAAACAGTCCTTATGATAAGGTAATTCATGAGGCACCGGGTAAACCAGAAAACAGGAAAACATCAGGTACAGTTGCTGATGATTCTTACGGAATGCTGGATCATCCTACGAGTGTGAAGTATAATTCGGCAAATGCTTATGATAAAATAGATCGCGAAAAAGCCGCCAAGATTAGTGGAAAACAATATGCCGTAGACGACTCTTATAGCAGCGTGAATGTAGTCACATAATGGTTGCCTTTAAAGTACTTCTGAGGAGATTCTGAAATAAGTTGCAGCCATAGGTCACCTCATGCGATGACAGTCAGAGCAGTGCATGGCGAAAAATAAAAATAACCGAACACATGTTCCATGCATCATGTTGTCTCTATTTTCATATTTATTCAGTTTAACTCTGCAAATGATTTATCGGAGATTTAGCGCTTTAAAAAGGTATCGAAACTTTTAGGACACCCTGTACTAACGAAACTCATTGCAAAGCTATGTCCATTGTGTAATATAAGAATGAAGTATCATAAAGAACTTTAAAAACATCAAATTGACGGAGGTTTAGATGTTACCTTTACGAATAATGGAATGGACCAACAAGATGCGACTTGAACCAAAAGTAATAATTGTATCATGCACTGAAGAGTTTAAACAAAAGCAAAAAAGAAATATTAGTATACTGTAAAACAATATCATATCAGACGGAAAGAAAACAATATATACACAAGGCTCATAATAATTAAATGTGACTTTCAGACTTTTATGATGCCAGCTAAATGTAAAAGTATTAATGAAAATTACATCGATATAAACTATTTCAACAACTCCCCCTGCAGTAACAAAGCGTTGTCGATTTGAGATAAACCCACTGTTCATATGCAAATTACTAGGATGGCGAACCTTATTTGGAAACCACTAATGCATTATGCATCGATGCAAAATTGTAAACAAACAAAAATGTTCGCAAAATGTGTTCATTTTTTCGGCGATAATGCTTTTCGCCATGCAATCCTTAAAGTTAGCAAACAGCTTTATATACCGAAATGTAGCTATATCCCTGAGGAAAATGTTTTTGGCGAGGGCCATATGTCACGGCTCACTCCTAAAGCCACAATTTTAGTCCGAACGGTGGCTACCTGAGCAGAAAAGAATCGCCATTTTTGCATCATCGCGGTAAAATGAGTTCCCTTTCATCTCATTGACCGTACCACTATTGAAATGGAGGGGTGTGTTTTGATTTGATACAAATATTCTATAAGCATGTATCAAAATGTGTTATGTAAATTAAACGCATTCTTGATTTATTTTATTTTAAAAGAACAGCTATTTTGTATGTCAAATTAAGCCTATTATATTAAAACAAGTGTTTTACTTGTTTTCATTAATTAACCAAAACGCTATTCACTATGAATGATGTAAATATGTTTGGTCGTTCTTGAACGGGGTTCAACAAGGACTTCGTCGTTGTTTATCTTGAATCGACAACGGTAAGACGGGTTTAAGCTGCCCTCGCAAAATAAACCCTTCTTACGTTGTCGATTCAAGATAAACAACTCCGAAACCTTATTGAACCCCTAAGTATACGCGTGATCGTAAGATCTCATAGCGTAAATGTCCATTTTACTCTTAGCATAGCGTACTTATTCCACAGTTACGCCTTTATCATGATCACGTTTAACTTTATATCTATCCAAATACGATGCGTTAGAGTACGGTCTAACTTGCAACTTGAATCCAAAATTAGCCGTTGTTTCATTCTACAGTATGAGTATCATATAATGCCGATTTTATTTCGATCTACATGTACATTACAGAATTGGATTTTTTTATTGAATTTTCGAACTCATTTGGTGCAATCTGGTGTATATCGAAAATCCACCTCTTCATTTCTAATAAATATTTTGTTTTTATCAATGCACGAACGAAGTTGAGCATAATTATACTAATATATTCAATATAGGCTATTTGCTACATATTACTGGCAATAAAAACATTTTCTTTTGGGTAATTCTATCTTCTTTTTTGTACGTTTTATGAATATCAAAATCTTAATTTAAAAGAAAACTAACGCTACAAATCAAAATCATATATTTTTGAAATTATTATTAATCAGATACCTATAAATTGACGAAGTAAAGAAAAAAGTGACCTGATACCTTAACAGGCGCGCGTAGCGCGCGAAAAATGTGCTATTTTACAGTTGCTATGATTGAGGCTTGCCTTCATAAAAGTTTCATAAAGATAAAGTTAATGTTTGAAGTCACATTAGCGCGTAGCGCACAACATTTGATACTAATTTGTTATGAAGCTAAATGTAATGTTTGAAGGTTCATGCGAGCTTAGCGCGCAAAATTGCATATTTTACACTAATTTTGTCATAATTTAGCGACTTTTTTGCTGATAACAAGCTTCTAAAAAGAAATGTAAATATTTTGAGGTTCTAAAGCATCCACCCACCCTTCACCCACCCTTCACCCACCCGCTCGGCCCTCGGGCTCTCCCGAAACGGACAACAAGAAATGAAGTCACACAAGGACTGGCCCCAAGTCTTATCGTTTGGGGCATGTGCGTGCATAGCGCGCAATTTTGTTTGCTATTCTACATATTTTGCCAATTTTCGCTGGTACAAGCTTAAAAACTAAAGCAAATATTTCGAGGCACATGAGCAAAACGCGCGAAATATTGGTTTCTCAACACTAACTAATTTTGTCATGATCGAGATACATTTTGTCTTAAAATTATCTTCCAAAATTAAATTTACCGTTCATGTCACGTGCGCGCGCTGCGCGCGATTTTTTTGGGGCTATTTTACATAAATTGTGCCGCGATCGAGATACCAACCACGCAAAATTGACTTCTTTACATTAATTTTGCCAAGATTGAGATACATTGTTGCTTCACATTTTATTTTTATTTTTTTACGAAAACCCCTGGTTTCTTTATACTAATTTGCCACATTTGAGATATATTTTGGCCTTATGACACTGCTTTTATTGTAAATGTTTTGCTTTTTTACCCGGTTTTGCTAGGATTGAGGTACATTTTGGCTTCAAACTATCTTCTTAATTTGCAATGAATTTATTTTTTGGGGAAGGGGCACATACAACCGAAAAATGCTATCTTTGTATTTGAACGTCATAAATTTAACTATGATTTCTCTTATCAAAATTGAGGCGACAATGGCAAAATTGGGTGACAGTGGAGAAGGAGCGGTCGGCCCCTTCTTAACCCTCTGGCTACACCATTATTGCCTTGATATGCCAGGATCTGCGCCGGGAACGTACAAAATAAGGGGTGGGGGCATGGAAACTTACTATGTAACAAATAAAGAACTCTATACCCTCTACTATTTCTCTTTTCTTTCTTCCCTTTTCTCCTTTTTCTTTCTTTTTCTTCTCCTTTTTCTTTCTTTTTCTTCTCCCTTTTTTTGGTGCCAAGGACACGGGGGCACGTTCCCCCAGGCCCCCCTGGCTCCGCCAATGCAATGACATACATCTACGTACAGCGTGTCCCAGAAAACGTGCAACTTTTTTTGACTAATTCCACTTTTACACCATGGTTTTCAATCATATTTGTACTTTCTGGAAACCTTAGGATCTCCACATTTTAGTGGTGAAATAAATATTAAAGCCCCAGGCATCTACTAAATGTTGGACAATTTGACTGTGAATCTTAATATGTATTATTTACAAAATACAGAATCTATGGTGTTAATTCAATAAAAAATGGGCATCGTCAAAATTAAATGTTTACGTTTCTTGTAGTGTATCTTTGTTATATCAATTGATTTATACGAACATTATTTGTAAATACATTAAACCATATTTTTTGAAAAAGAATCGAAGTCTACTGAACATGGATATCAAGAGTAAAAGGCATTTAAACATTTGGTATTGCAGCGCTCTCTATTACTCAAATGTGTCAGATTGGCAGATTGGCTGGATTAAGCCACTGGTGGAATGAGTAGATGTCTGGGTCTTTAAGATCTGTAAACCTGTTCTTAAAGTAGGGGTGTGTAAACAGAGGTATGTATAATACCTTTGTTTACACACACGTTTTGACGGGAAATGACGATATTGCTGTTCAACATAACAACTTGCAACTAATATTGACGGAGCTCAATCATGTTACATATTCTGGAAGCCTTGAATCAACCAGTGATGAAAATATTGCACCAAAAAAATAAAATATCCTCCACCCAACCCGCCCCCCCTCCTCCCCTGGCGTAAATAGTGATCGCTCCCTTAGAGAAATGCACGGCTTTTCAAGAAGCATGGCGCGGAGACGGCGGATCCCGACGGTGTTTTTGTGTTTCCGGTGTGTTGTTACGATACCAGCATGTGACCAGGAGTCTTGCCATGATATTTCGTGACCGACATCCAAGGGCGTCCCCAGACCCTTTTCATTGGGGGGGGGGGGGGGGGGGGGGGGGGGGGGTGTAAAGGTCATCAATTGCCGACAGAGCCATTTGTGCCGATAAATAAAAAAATTTGGCTCGCTTCGCTCGCCGGAATTCATACACGCATATTTTAGTATGGACTGTATGGTCAGAACCGTCAATCAGTTTTCAGACATGGGGGGACACAAATTTGATAATGGTAATTGAAATGTTAAATAAAGCAGCGCGTAGCGCTGATTGAATAGTTCTGGGGGAGCCAAGGGCGTATACAGGACTGTTTTGATAGGGGGGCACACATCTTCAAGCCATCTTGTTTATCTTAAATATTGAAACGTTGAAACTAATACAAAGCGCGCAAAAACCTGCAGAAATTTTTGAATTAAAATGGTCATGAAAAACTGTCCTGAAGCTTTCTTCAAGCGCGCAAAAATTGGCATTTCTAACACTTAAATAGTCAAGTATGACGTTTTTGACGGTTTGATATTGCATAGTTACACATATCAAGTCCTGATCCAAATCATATGGTTTGAGGGCCATTATAATGTTAAAACCTGTAGAAAATATGCGCGCGGAGCGCGCACAATTTTTCAGTTTTAGAACTAAAATGGTCATTGAAAACTTGTTGGAAGCCTTCACATACTATAAATTAAGCTTAAATAATGAAACATTGAAACTAATATGCGCTAAGCGCGCACAATTTTGCATCTCTAACACTTAAAGGGTCCAGTATAACGTTTTCAACGTCACCCATATTGGTTTGGTTCGAGACCATTATAATGTTGATACCTGTAGAAAGAATGCGCGCAAAGCGCAAAAAGATTTTCAGTTTTTAAGCTAAAATGGTCATGGAAAACTTTCCTGAAACCATCTTGTTCAGCTTGAATAATGAAACATTGAAACTAATACGCGCGAAGCGCGCAACATTTGGCATTTCTAACACTTAAAGGGTCAAGTATGACGTTTTTAACGTCCCCCATATAATATTTGGTTTGGTTCGAGATCCATTATAATGTTGGAACCTGTAGAAAGAATGCGCGTGAAGCGCACAAAGATTTTCAGTTTTTAAACTAAAATGGTCATGGAACACTTTCCTGAAGCCATCTTGTTTTTGTTGAATAATGCTAACCAGTGGCGTAACTAGACTTTTTCATTTGAGGGGGCAGGAAGGGGCAGTGACTTGAAATGGGGGGCTCCTAAGAAAATCCAGGATTTTGAGAGTAAAGAAATGCGCGCGTAGCGCGCGATTTTTTTTGACTTTACAGCTATTTGTGCACGATTGAGCTACATTTTTTGCTCTAAACAAGCTTGTACCAAGAATATTTCATTTTGGGAAGACATATGCGCGCATAGCGCGCGAAATTTTTTCATATGTGTACTTTTGACCATCATAATTCCATGATTCCTTTCGTCAAATGAACCGACAGTGCCAATCTCAACCGACTGGGGGGATTTGGTGTGTGCTTTTTTTGTAAATTTTATTTACAGCCGTACTTGATTTCATTTGGGGGGGCAAGCGGGGGGGGGGCAAGGGTTCCAAGTGGGGGGGGGGGGGCTCCTGCCCCCCCCCCCCCCCCCCCCGCTGGTTACGCCACTGATGCTAACAAAACATGGTCAAATGTTCAGTATAGGCATGATAGGCCTACAGCCTGTATGTCCGACATTGACATAGACCTATACCATTACGTGAGTTATCGATTGTGCCCCTTGTGCACACACAAATCCTGGTCTCACGCAAATAACGACAATTGTCTTAATTATAATGATAATTTGCATTGTTCAAGTCGAAGTTAGGACAGAGTCTACTTATAAGTTCTTACTTTAGATTGACACCTAAACGTCGGAGTTGGACTTACTTTTGCGATTAGACTGATAGTGGGCTTGCAGAGTCTACAATCAGTACAATGAGAGCAATTGGCCTACATCAACTTACATAATTATAGGCGAATTATCACTTAATATTTTGTAACCTATGTGCCAACATGATTGGCCATTGGCGACATTATTGACTTGGGTTTGCATTGACAACGACAATGAAATAGGCCTAGTTAGTATAATTAAAGGTCCCACACATAAGCCTACATGTAGCCTAGGCCTATAATACTATTCCGACACAATTTTTTTGCGTGTCTTGACAATGAGCAAAACAAAGACTTGGGCCTAGGCTGTTCATGTGCGCCGACAAAAAATCTCATAAAAATGGGCTCGTTCACAGTGCCTACAAATTCATATGCCTACATTGCCTTTGTTCATTTTTGATTTGATTTGTGTTAACATAACATATATGCCGACACAACATTATCATTTGCGCATACGATAATTGGAGGACGGGTACCGGCATCCTAAGATTTTCAAATCGAAGTTTGTGTGCGAAATATCTCGAAAAATACAGCTTGAATTAGTCAGATTTGTGGACACGATATTGGTACAGTATTTACCTCGGCTGAGTTCGAGTGACTGGTTATTTGGAGAATTATGAGGGATAATGTTCCCGCGATAGGGATATTTATTTTCTATTCCGACATCGTCACATCAAAGAAAATGGCGGCGATTCTAGTTATTGTACCCCCCGTATATCACCATAATGTTTTATATACTCCATGCGCTCCGTCGCTGATCGCAAGCGTGGATCACCGTTTTTCCAATCAAGGGGCGTAATTTTGTTTTGTCGTGGTTTACTACTCATGTGTGTGGGCGGAAAGAGTTCAAGCGTAATAGAGCATGAAGCTAAAACTATATGAATCCCCCCATCCCAAACGCCACTACGCGCAATTGAGTTTGTTGAATTTTGTTCACCGCTAGGCTATGTACCACCCCTAGAGATTGCCTCAGAAAAAAATTGTGTTTGCGATTTCGTCTTTATTAATCCATCAATGGATTCCGGATTTTGTGAGCATGTACAAATCGCAAATAACTTGGACGAGTTCAAAGTTGGGGTTAATCTGCCTCATAGGAGTAAATCTATTTTTTTGCCTTGAGAAGCATATTTTTCTTAGTAAAATACAACGATGCATGCTCGGGGGTGGTACTCACGTATGTAAGGCATACGGGGACGTGCCGCTCCAGTGGGTCGTTTTTTCATGAGACATCCTTAGCCATGGGTAGGCTTTTCAACTGAAAAATCCTTAGACATGGGTCTATCCAAAATCACCCTTAGAAATGGGTAGGGGATTTGATTCTCCAGCGGCACACCCCCGACCAAACCAAATCTGAGTACCCCCCCCCCTTTTTTTCCCGGGGATGTATGAGCGTTACTATTTTTGTTTGATGTTTACATAACAAACAGAGTCCCCCGACTTGTCGCGGTTTTAGTTATACCATTGTAATACTTGCTACGTCACCACACTTGATGTATGAGGGCGAATCTTTGCTGTATAGATAATCAATTGTTTGATGTTTACGTAACAATTGGATGCCTTTTTCACTGAATCACGCTGGGCCCATTTCTCATTAGTACATGGAAAGAGCGTGGACATTTACATAATTATTTTATGTTTACATAACAAACAGAAAAAACTTGTCGCCGCGGTTTTAGTTATACCAGGGAGGTTATACCATTGTAATATACATGTACATGCTAGTATTACACCATACGGTAATATTGAAGACTTGGGGATGTAATCTATCTATTCAAAATCATTGCCAAAGACTAAAGTTGGCCACATCGTTAGTTGTTCGACAAGAACTATGGGCAAATCATGTACATTTTTAAACCATTTTAGGTAAAAAGCGGTTTACTTTCATGATTTTTTTTGCTTGTGCGGGGTTATATAGACATCAGTGAATACATTCTAGCCACATCGTACTACATCGCTGTATTCATCTAGGTAAACATGGAGTTTTCTACATATTTTGGTCAACTAATTTTCAAAAAAATGTCGCCCTCTGAAGTCAATGATATGAACATCCCTAGCATTATAATAGGCTATACCTTTTAGTTGAATATATTATCGACTCGCACATAGAAATGATCGGTTCTTTAAAAATAAAAAAAATTATCCAAACATTAATAATGATATTTGCGTCCATTTTCCAAATTTTGTCATTTGTCGGTCAGACTCAGGCCTACTTAATTTTTTTTTTAAATGCTCATGATTTCTATACGAAAGACATTTTTGTCATGAAATTGATTGCGGCTTGACTTTTTTTTGTATCATCGATCTCATGTACCCCCAAAAAATGAATTATTTAACCAAATAATGGTATTTGGGCTATTTTTTCAAATGTTGATATTTATCGGTCAAGCCGAGAATTTAAAAATAAATCGTTATGATTTCTATGCGAATGACTTTTTTTGTCGCCAAATTGATTGCGGCTTGACTTTTTTGCATCATCGATCTCATATGTACCAAAAAAAATGAATTATTTAACAAAATAATGGTATTTGGGCTATTTTTTTCTTCATATTTTGATATTTGTCGGTCAAGCCTAGAATTAAAAAAAAAATTGTTATGATTTCTATGCGAATTACTTTTTTGTGGTCAAATTGATTCCGGCTTGACTTTTTTGTATCATCGATCTCTAACGTACCCCAAAAAATTGAAATTACTTTAATAACCAAATAATGGTATTTGGGCTAATTTTTCAAATTTTGATATTAAGTCAAGCCTAGAATTTTAAAAAAAAATTATGATTTCTATGCGAATGACTTTTTTGTCGCCAAATTGATTGCGGCTTGACTTTTTTGCATCATCGATCTCATACGTAGCAAAAATAAAATTGAATTATTTAACCAAATAATGGTATTTGGGCTAATTTATCAAATTTTGATATTTGTCGGTCAAGCCTGGAATTTAAAAAAAAATTGTTATGATTTCTATGCTAACAACTTTTTTTGTGTGTCAAATTGATTGCGACTTGACTTTTTTGTATCATCGATCTCATACGTACCCAAACAAAATTGAATTATTTAACCAAATAATGGTATTTGGGCTAATTTTTCAAATTTTGATATTTGTCGGTCAAGTCTAGAATTAAAAAAAAATGTTATGATTTCTATGCGAACAACTTTTTTTGTCGTCAAATTGATTGCGACTTGACTTTTTTTGTATCATAGATCTCATACGTACCCAAACAAAATTGAATTATTTAACCAAATAATGGTATTTGGGCTCATTTTTCAAATTTTGATATTTGTCGGTCAAGTCTAGAATTAAAAAAAAAATTGTTATGATTTCTATGCAAATGACTTTTTTGTCGCCAAATTGATTGCCGCTTGAGTTTTTTGTATCATCGATCTCATATGTACCCACAAACATTGAATTACTTAACCAAATAATGGTATTTGGGCTAATTTTTCAAATTTTGATATTTGTCGGTCAAGCCTAGAATTAAAAAAAATGTTATGATTTCTATGCAAATGACTTTTTTGTCGTCAAATTGATTGCAGCTTAACTTTTTTGTAACATTGATCTCATACGTACCCAAACAAAATTGAATTATTTAACCAAATAAAGGTATTTGGGCTAATTTTTCAAATTTTGATATTTTAGAATTAAAAAATTTAAAAAAATTCTATGCGAATGACTTTTTTGTCGCCAAATTGATTGCGGCTTGACTTTTTTGTATCATGGATCTCATACGTATCCAAAAAAACCCCAATAATCATATAATGATATTTGGGTCCATTTTCCAAATTTCGGCATTTGGCGGTCAGGCAAATTAAAAAAAATCCTTATGATTTCTATGCGAATATAATTGTTGTCAAATTGATCTCATAGGAAACTAAAAATGTGATAAAACAACAAAAAGCAACTACTGCACTGGCATTTTTTAACTGTAGTGTAAACTAAAGTGCAAGTGAATGGCAGTAACAAAACAAGTAAAATAAAGATGAATGATCGAATCTTTGACAAAAATAATCACACTAGAGTTAAGATTACATTATGTTAATATCCATGCTGATCAAATTACGGGCAAAATATCTGTTTTCAATCGACTACGAAAACTAATCTCAGTCATTCAATGCATCGCGAGACTGCCGAATTATGCGTATTCGCTGTCAATTGAAAGCAAAACTCATTTTACCGCAAAGCTTTTAATTGCCTCTTTATGCAGTTTAAAGAAATTTTAAGCCAAGTTTTCAATTAGCGTTTGCCTGGACTGTCGGTATACAAAGACGAATTTACAATATTATTAATTTTAATCGATCGCGGCTATTCTGTTCAAAAGCGCATGTGTGTATATTGCCTTGTTTTACGATGTAAACAATAATATCATATGCCGCCGGGCGATCAGCTGATCGATGTTGAAAGAACACAATGCGCATGCTCTAATCAGTTTCGTTCATCTCTCGCCGGTGATGGCATAACGAATAAGATAGCCAAGTCGGCCCTCGTGATTGTGAGGATTGTTAGTTCAAAATGATGTTTTGGAATTCAATCAGGCAACTAAATTTGACTATCATGTCACACCTTGTGTACGCAACTTCGTGGATGGACCCATGTTCATCTTAATAAACTGTTTATGTAAAGATTATTACATTACTGTTTCTACTGCCTATTCTTCTTTGTATATTGTGCATTTTGTGTACAAGTGTGTTTAAATGTGCACTTCACTCAAACTTTCACCAGCCCCATTCCATTTAAATGGAATTTGCATTTCAACTCTTGCTAATTAATAGACAAGCATGTCTATATAAATTACATGCTACAATCAGAGAGATGTTATATTACCTACACCTCCCTGCTACAATTGTATTGGTGACAAAACGTAATGATATACCACTAATGAGTACTGAATCTTGTCCCTGCGCAGAAAGGCAACATTTTCTTACCCGCATGTTCACCGCTAAGTCCTAGGTCCCCTTAGGGCGAAGGTTGCAACCGGAAAGTACATTAATCAAATCAAACTTTTTACCTTCACACCTAAATACAATCTCCAGGCTACATCAAACACCAACAGCAGCTCTGTCAGCAATTCATTCTTATGGTTGAATCAAATACAAAGCAAACCCTTTAGAACAAATAAACGGGTTTCAAATATTATCTCCCACACAATAAATCCAAACCACTTCATAATCATTTCATTTTCATACCATCACTCTCCGCCCGTCCTCCATGGTTCTGGTCAGATCCTAACATATCATGTTAAAACCAATACAATGTCAATAACTGCCCTATTGATAACCACTACATCTGACACTGCTAAACCCCATCAACCGCGAAACTCGAAAACCGCGAAACCCGAGAACCGCTCTAGTTGTTATAGGGCTTTCTTTCTTCCCCTTTTCCTTTCTTTCTTTCCTCTTTCCTTTCTCTTTCTTTCTTTTTTTTCTTCTTTCTTTCTTTCCTCTCCCTTTCTCTTTCTTTCTTTCTTTCTTTCTCCCCTTTCTCTTTCCTTTTTTCTTTCTCCCTTTTCTTCCTCCTTCCTTTGATTTGCCCACAGCACCATAATTTTGCCGACAGATTTCATGAATGGGGGGGTGTGACACCCCCCCCCCCCACACACCCCCCCCTCTGGGGACGCCCTTGCCGACATCGTCTGTAGTAACAGATCTTTTCAACATAGCGCCCTCTGCCATCATTTTTAACCCCCTAATTCATATCTGTTTACAGTTCTATTTCCAGCTAAGTTGGACCTTTACTGGCCGTATACTATTTACCCCATACTCGATTTCAGACGATTGATATATATTTTGCCATTTCTGCATGATGTAGTACGTGCTATCATCTAAAATGAATTTTGACAACATTAAATTTGGAAAAAGAACATTTGTTATTATACCTCATTACGGTTCCGTGCCCTGTATAAAATCCAACTTTCTTGACCACGTCTTTGATGACATATCCAGGGTAATAAATCATCCCCTCCTACACCATTTATCTGATTTATTTTACACCAACTGTGTCTTGCCAGCATGCGTGCTACTATTTCCACCGCTATCCTAAGCATAGCTCAAGGCTCTTTAGTGTTGGTGTAACTAAAAGCTCTATATACTACTTTTGAAAATGTTCTTGTGATAACAAATTCCAACTTTTAATTTCAATTTGTCATAAAAACTAGTGCTATATAAATATTTTATAAAAACAAATGTTCAAATTTCGAAGAAAAAAAATTACATTATATTATCCAAAGAGCAGATTTTAGTTTTAAAACTAGCCCAAATCGGGCGGAAAATCACCATGTGTGGAAAGTCATGTGGCAATACTGCAGCCCCTCAGGCTTGTTTCTAGTTCCACCGCTGCCACACTCAAGGTCCCCCAGCATGCGGTATCTGTGGTGGAACTTACTAATACAAGCGTCATGGCCAGTTCAACCTATCAAACTTGGGATCAAACCTTACAGGCAACTGGAATGTAATGCTGTATACACTTCAGCACTACATACAAACGTGTCCAAATGTAATTAGTGTAAGGTACCAGCCCTGCACCAAGTCTATGGTTTAATACAATGAATTGTCCTTTATTCTATTGTACAGTTACATTAAGTACTTTATCGCGTGCTTACGGTTATCGTGGTGTTTAGAATTACCACACGTCCCCTATTTGTTCATAAACGTGGGCCTAGGCTTACAAGTATGTATGTCCCATATGGCCAACCTGAGAAAAAACAAATCGCCTGTTTTGCCATTGATATACATAATTATAGCCTACAAATTGACATGATGCGACAAATTATACCCCATATTATATTATTTAAGTAATAGAATAAAATATGTAAATCAGTGGCATAACATTCAGGAGTAGCAAAGTCTTCCCCCGCTTGACCGTCGTACTGAGTCTAGGTCAACGAAGTTAAACAACACAATTAATGGACATTAATTAGTGTCCCATCTCCACCCTCCAAAACTCCAGTACTTCTAAAAAACCGAATATTAACCGCCCAGGTTTACTCATCGAACCCAAAATATTAACCGCCCAGGTTTACTCATCTGGCGGGTCTGGCGCGAAGCGCGGGTGCCCGCTAGTGGTGTTCAAAACCAGGGAGGTGTCAAAACACTTTAGCCTTGTGCATAATTATCATAAAATTTGAAAAGATTTAAACAAATGTGGCTTAACACATGTAAATGAGGCACAATGAGGGAAATATGAATATTGAGTTACTTATATCATGGTAATATCAGTAGGAGGGCCAGCTAGCGCGTTAGCCGCAAAACGACGCGTTATTAACTTTGGGACTTTGCAATTTTGAACTTGTTACTTTTGGGGTCGAAACCGATGTTCTCTCCCGCGGACTTTTTGCAACTTTTTAACTATCAAATTACTCAATAAATGTTTGATTATGTTAATTGCCGATCGCTGTATTCGGAAGATAACAATAATATTACCTAAAACACATATTCAAATATGACTTGACTGGTTTATTTTAAAAGTTTCAGGTACTCAAACTTTCAATGACTCGGTGTTCGAAATGAAAGCGTCATGTTTGTTTACATTCTAAACGTTTCGCGACATCACATGTCGTACGTTTTTCATATACTGTGTTCCCAAAAAATCGTTAGAATAGACTTAAATCTATCATCAGTCAAAAATTCCCGAATGGTCGATACATAATAATGCTGAAATTTGTCATGGAAAACAGACTGTCACTTCAGCCGCTGGGCCTGATATTGAACAAAACTTGCGCCGCCGAATGCGCATGACCGGCATAGGGCAAAAAAGGTCGCATCACCTCCACGTATAAATAACACTGGTAGGGCTGGCTGCAATTTCAATGACGGGGCATTGAATATTACAATGTATCTAACAAGTCTGACAAGTGACATGATTGTTCTACTCGACTGGACATGCTGGAGAAATAAAGGTAACAAGTTTAGCATTGTCTACTTTTGGTGTAATATACTCTCATGCAAACAGCGCGCGGATTGAAGTTTTTATTTTTCAATTAATAAATAAGCTTATTTATTTGCGTTTCAAGGTGTTGGTGTTGTATTGTACATCATAATTATAATAATACATGCACTGTAGTCAGGAAATACTTTTATTCTGATCCCGGGATTCTGATAGAGTATTAGCCAGATAGAGCTTGAGGCGTAAGTACGAGATGCAACCCGGGGCTACAACTAACTTATACAAATAGGTTCTGATCTACGATGTCATGTATCATCATGATCATGTAGGCCCATGGACTTATAATAGTCCATGGTAGTAGGCCTAAGCTATAGCCTAGCTTCACTTTTAATATTATTATCAAGCATTTTTGGCATAATATAAAGTTTGATGGTTAGTTGTCACTTTTCGTGTCCACCTTTCATGATCAAATGGCTATATTTAACAAAATGCTAAATTGTACAAGAAATGGTGCAAGGTTCGACTTTCAATGCTAAAGAATTGTAGGCCTTTTTTTTAATGAAACTTGAAATGCTAGCAATATAAATATACTGTAAAAGCTGAAATATGTTTGCAGCAGACTATGATAATTTTATATTCATTTTGTTCCATTTCTGTAGATTGGTGAGCTACTAGTATGTGGAAGACCAGACTGGTTTTACAGCTTGTGTTGTGAACTTTTTATGATCCCCCCAGACCTAGCAGTCATGTTCAAATGGATGGGTCTTGAAAAGTGAGTATGATTGAATTCCTGCTAACACCACTACCGGTACTTGGCTACATGCAAGGCCCATATTGTCCTCTTGGCCACCAACTAAGAAAGGAAAAAGAAAGAAATTTGCTGTGCATTTTGCATGGTAGGCTACAGAATTGTCACTATTTATCCAATGCCTGGTCATTTTAATAAGGGGGGACTCAATTTAAGGAAGTTTTGGTCTTGATTTTTTGAATTTTGTGCAGGGCTGTACTTAGTACCCGCCCGCACGCCCGTGGCGGGTAACTTTTGCGTCGGGTGGGTAACTTTTCAAATATACACGCCCGGCTGGCCGGTAAGAATTTTGCTGTTGGTAAATGAAGACTACTAGTTTGGCTAGTAAGTTTACAGTCGGGCTGGTAGCATCCGGCTGGCTGGTTGGAGAAAAAATGAAGGTACACCCCTGATTTTGTGGGTGCTGTATTAATATATTGAACTACTAATCAAATCCATAAAAAGTATACATTTCTGGAAGAAAATGGATCAGAGAATCCAAATTTGGCGTCAATTTTGACCAAAAATGTTGATTTTTTGAGAAAATTACAAAATTCACTTTTTTACCCTTTTTTGTTTTTTTAAACAAAGCTAACAAAAAATATTTGAGTAAAATATGCCCAAATCGCTGAATTATGATGTAAATACACTAACTTTACCAAATCAAAAGAGAAGAGAAGAGTATTGAATTAGGTTCCCAAAAAATTTGTCCCTAAGTTAGTTTATTTACATCATAATCAAGCGATTTGTTTTTGTTTTTTTTCTCAAAATTATTTTTGTTAGCTTTTGGGTCAAAATTGATGGTAATTTTAGAATTTCTGATCCATTTCCTCTCTAAAATGTCATAGTTCAATAATTACAGCACTCACACAATTCAAAAAGTGACTTCCTTGAGCCCCCCCCCCCCCCCCCCCCCCCCCCCCCCCCCCCCCCCTTAAAAAAAAGGTTTATTTAAAATTATTTGTTTGCCAAGAAAAAAATATGTTTCCAATGTTTGGTAAAATAACTATGCTAAGGCGACAAGAAAAGAATAACAGAAACCTGTTGTACGGGCCTGACCGACCCATTTTTTTCTCTCGAAAATCCAGGAAATGTAGGTACTTTTTGAATATATTACTATCTGTTTAATAATTTTTTAATATTTTTGAATTTGTTCAATTTTTGTTCAAAATGTAAACAAAAAAACACCTGCCTGACCATACATGAGAGGGCCGTTTACCACCCAAAATACATGAGAGGTCCGTGTACCACCCGACAGGTTCAATTTTTGTTCAAAATGTAAACAAAAAACACTTGCCCGACCATACATGAGAGGGCCGTTTGCCCGTACAACAGGATTGGGTGGTAAAGTGTTAAAATAAAAGTATTGGGAAAAAGATGAAGAGAAACAAATGCAACTATAGGGTGAGCTGTGTGTGTTATTGCTTATATTTGTTTGGCCCCCCCCCCCCCAAAAAAAAAAATCAATGTAGGCCTAGTTAAAATTAGAAAAAAATTGACAATTTTATCATAAAAAGGCCTTTTTTTTGTGCTTCACAGACATTTTCATACTAAATAAGATTAAATTAGACTGGGGAAGAAACAACTTTGTGCAACCTGCAGATAACATACTAATAATAATCATTGTTCTTGTTTGTTCTCTTTACAGGGCGCAGCCGGGGTGCAGCTGATACATGTACATACGTGAAAGTATGTATTAACAGATTTTTGACCCGAAATTGGCCACGACAGATGATCAAAACTACCAAGTGAATATCAGACACTGTTTACAAAACTATAGCTATAGTTCATTTACTACAGGAAATAGGAATGAGCATGACCTTCACTATAATCAGTTCAATAACTTGTCGATCATTGAATGATCCCACACGTTCTATGCGTCTGTTTGCACTGCATCATTACACTGTGGATTGGGAGTTCAAATCTTTCAACATTTGGATGAAGGCGACTAGAACGGAGTCAACTAGAGCAAAAAGTTCAAAGTTAGTCCAAGTCCAAGGCGAAGGCGAAATCTATAAACCTTTACATTTGTGTGAATAAATGAAGTCAATCATTTAAACTATTGTCTTGGGTGACTTACATGTTTGTCTGACTATTTAATCAATTCCAAATTGGTGAACATTTTGAGGCTTATATTTGCCTGTGCGCAAAAAAAAATCTATGTGGTTGTGCATAGTTATTGGTGGAATTGTGCATTTGCACATTATAAGCAGTGTATCAGCGAGCAAGTAGTATTCCATTTTTGGCCAGCGGATAAATATTGTCCTCACAATGTTCGCCAATTTGGAACTGTATTTTAAAAGCTCTAGCAAATAAAGCTACACTGCACACATTCAATGTTCACATTAGAAAGTCCTTACAACAATGTCTGCACTCTTTCTGCAAGTGGTGCCCAGTGTACGTGGCCACTAGGTCTCACTTCTTTTCTTTCTTTCTTTTTTTTTTTTGGGGGGGGGGGATAATTTCAATGCCACTTACAAATTTATGATGGGGACAAGAAAAGGTAAAATAACAAAGGTCTAGGGCACCAAGGCAAAAGGTGAAATTTGAGCTTGTCATTAACCGAATTCAATTTCCCTCAGTGCTTAGGGGGCTGGCATTTTCTTCAGAAGGGGGTGGGTCCCAAATATACTGGGGGGGTCATAGTTTTTTTGACATGAAAACAGGGGGGGTCATAAAATTATTTCATTGAAAATGGGGGGGGGTCACAAATTTATCAAAGCATGCTTGCGTGAAGAAAAAAAAAGGTAGGGGGGGTCATAAAAATATGCAGCTCTTGGATAGGGGGGGTCATGAAAAAATTGTCTGGGTCTATCCACATTTTTGGGACCCCCCCTTCCGAAGAAAATGCCAGCCCCCTTAATGCCTTTGTCTTGGTGCCCCAGAGTTAAAATCAACAAAACTGTCTTTTCCAAACACAATATTAATTTAATGCATGGGGGTTAGAGACAGTGGCTGCACCAGCATCAACATTTTTATTGTTGCTGGGGGGGGGGGGGGGGGGGGGGCAAAAAAACCCACATGTGAACATTTGGGGTTTTTAATTAGATATTTCAGTCAAATTTCAAGCTTTTTAAGTAGTGGAGAGCAGGGCGTGTATACCCTTGTGGAAGGTTCGCCCACCACTGGCAGGTTTGCCCACCACGTTATTCTCATTGTTACGGCCACATGTTGAATTTAAACTAGCATGCAATATATTCTGCTGTTTGTTGCAAGCTTTCTATGGTAACCTGGCAGATCTCTGTGTGTAGTTTGTCAAATCATCCATCATCTAAAAAACAATAGTGGATTTCTTCCATTTTTGATATTGATTTTTTTTCTTCTAAAGATATTTGTACAGAAGATTTTAAGATGCTTTGGTTGCTAGCCCGAACTTTATGTTTTCTATTCTACATGAAAGGTCATCCTTAAAATTGTCACATTCAAAGTTTGAGTTGCATCAGGGGTCGCATTCTGACGCGTCAGGTTTCAAATTGGAAAAACTTGCAGGTCCCGATCAAAATTGAAGGGACCCCTTAAATTTGATGATTTATGGAAATGGAAACCGTAAGAAATTCTGTAATTTACATATCCATCCTTTGCTCACAATATAAATTCATTAAAACTGTCCGTAAAAAGTAAAATGTTCAAATACCCCAACTACAGGACCCATCAATTTCTTGGGGGACCCCTTAAATTATTTTTTTTGAAGTCCTACGGGGGTCCTGAAAAATGTCATGGGACCTCTCACATTTTGATCTAGTGCTATCTTTGAGTTGCATTAAACTTTAATGGTTCTTAGTTTAGAAGCACAAGGTCACAAGAAATTTGCCCATTGAGTATTAAACAAACCGGCTTGTGGGTAACCACCGTTGGCAGTAATTCACCATTAAGCCGATAATTTCTAAATGGATCATTTCTGGCCCCTATTTACAGACACAATGCGATAAAAATGGGAATTTTTCTGAAAAACAAATTATAGACTCTATTTACACGGCAGCCATTTTCCAAAATTTGCCACCCAAGCCTCGTTCCCATTTGGCGCACTCGATAGAACCCGAGGGAAGCGTGGTACCAGCGCATGTGGCGTACGGATCCTCGCACAATGCGAAAGAAGTCACGCAGGCGCAGGTAAACATAACGGGAACGAGGCTTGGGTGGCAAATTTTAGAAAATGGCTGCTGCGTGAATAGGGTCTATACATTTCCAAGTTGGGTTCACTTTAGTTGTGCGCGCAGTGCATTGCATGCTGTTAATTTGTGCATGCTTATGCAATTAAGACTGCACGCGAAAGCCTATGCGTGCACTGGGTGCTTACTAAACGTATGTGCATATTTTTTGCAGGCATGCGGCACGCGCGTAATGTTCCAAATATTCCCTTGTACAGTAAGATGTAGCACGCATCTACAAAGTTCGTGCTACAAGCTTGTGAAACATGCGTGCAAAGATGCGCATCATTTTTGTAAGGGTCGGGACTCGGGTGGCTGCCTGTTATCATGATTATAGATATATCATATTAATGGGCTAGCTATAGTTCAATCAGTTCCAAATTGGCGAGAAATATTCTTTTTTTTTCGTGCGCAAAAGTAATCCTAATAAGCACGATTTTGTAATACGCAAGCGGCATGCATACATTGCGCGCCATATTGTGCCATGCCAGCGTTTTGCGCACGACGATCTTCTGAATTCATTCGCTGTGAACAGGTTTTACACGATTTAGGCAAAAGTGACCGAAAAAGTTTAGGCGCTGACCGAAAACGGGCAACTTTACCCAAGACCCTATGCGATTTTGTTGTTGTTGTTGCTAAAATCCAAGCTACTAAGAACTTTTTTAAATATTTTTAAAAAATTGTTTAAAAATCCTAAACAAATTAGGCCTCAGTGCGTAGACCTACACGCTGTAGCTCATTTCATATACCAATGTGGGCTCTGTGGATTCTGAGACAAACATTCTTCTTTGTTTGGGCTTACTCAAAGTTTTTGGTAATCGAGCTTGATATGCACGGAGGTTCTTGGTTGTCTGTTAGTGACCTCAATTATTTGTGGATGTAGGGTCAAACCCCCTTATTGCGCGTTCCCACTAGGCTTGGAAGTAGACTCGATGTAGCATCGAGTCCACGTCCTGGTATCAAACAGGCACAGAGGGAACGCGCCCCAAGGGGTCCTGGACCTCTTTAAATGCCATCCCTAAAATATGCAGGTTGCATTGACAGTGCCTAATGCACTTTGCGCACGCCATTCAATGCGTGTACCACACGCTTTGTTTTGATTCGTTGTAATTTGCAAACATTCGGCATGTGCGTAATTTTATGCCGAATATTCCAAATATTCGCTTTTGTTTGTTTGTTTACACGGTCAGTCCATACGGACACATGCTTGGGTCCTGAAGGGACCATGCTCAAGCAAAATGCTCGGGCCAGGCTTTTGTCATGCATCTGTTTGCGGGAAGCGTGTGAAAAATGTATGCAAAGATGCATTTCTGAGTAGTCATTGCTAGCCTATGTACAACCTAGGCTACAGGGCCTATTCAAAACTGAAACTTCAATTTTGTGGTTCAATACCATTTTTTTGCAAGACTAGTGTTTTAACCGGTTGGGACAACTTTAGTGGATCCTACGTTACGTACAACCGATTCCCAGCGAAGGCTACATACCATATAGTTCAATTAAAAAGTTAAGTAGGGCCTAGGCCAAAGTTGGGCCAAGCCGTATTGTAAAGGCCAGGGGCCTGGGCTGGGCCAGGCAGCTTATTTATAATTTTAATTTTTAGGCCATGATCCGATTAGTTCAGCTTTCTTAAAAGGTCCAACTAACTAACACTACCGCCGACCATTTCCATAACAAAACCAGGAACAAACATTAGCATCATTAATGGTCGTGTGATCTCGGCTCTAAAATGTATTGCCCTGCTGCTGCGCCACCGCTGTATGCCTGTCGAATTTGACAGGTATGATCGGGTACTGATTTTTCAACTGGTAAACGTTTCGCGACAAGGTATGTCGCACGCATTCCATACATCCAAAGTAAGATAAATCAAAAGTTTTAGTTAAAACCTTCATTTGAGTCAATTTGCAGAAATGGTCAATCACAATTACCGAAGTTCTGAGGATTTATATGCGAAAATTTGCGCTGGGATAGGCTAATTTCGGATAAAATGACGCCAAAACGATGGTAAAAAAAGTTGTTTTTTCCTTATATATTATCATTTTTTCGGCTTTCACATCCAATGTATTGGAACCTATGTCGATATTTTACATATGATTATATTGGATTTCGCTTTAAAGTTAATATAATTGAAGTAAAACCGAATCTGATTTTAATAGGCATGTTTCGGTATTGACGTCGCCAAAATCCACAATACCGCAGCGCGTCTTGTACTGCGTAAATGTTAATGTCAAAGGTCAAATGCGATCTGGCCCTCGTACTGATATGTATAGGTTAAGGGATATTTTGGGTCAGAAATAAGAATTGTTATGAATTTTACTTATTATGGTGTAAAACTTCTCGTTGTACCATATCCCAAGCAATTTACACCCATTGATATAGACAGATCTCGTGATTGGAATTCAATATTGAACCCTGTTTTTTTAATTTGGTGTGACGTGCAATAAGTTTGTTGTTGTTAGACCATGACAAATCGAGATTTGAGGTTCGAAAAATTTGCCCATTTGGGCAAAACTGATGCCCAATTGGGCTATTCCAATTAACCTTAATATTCAACACAGGGATTGTAGATTTCAAATGGAATCACCCGCACGTAGGTAACCAGATTTGAAATTCACTCCTTGTGGGGAAGATTAAGGTCATGTCCTCCTGTCTATAGCCACCTCGTCCAATTGCAATTAAGTTTGTCCGTCCACTCCCATTTCGTCCATGGACGAAGTGGCTATTGGACGAAGTGGGAATGAACGAAGTGACCATTGGACGAAGTGTAAATAGACGAACTAGTTATTGGACGAAGTTTGAAAGGACGATGTGGCTATTGGACGAAGTGGCTATTGGACGAAGTAGCTAATTGACGAAGAGGCTATTTGGCGAACTGGCTATTTGACGAACTGGCTATTGGACAAACTGGCTATTGGACAAACTGGCTATTGGACAAACTGGCTATTGAATAAACTGGCTATTGGGCGAACTGGCTATTGAACGAACTGGCTATTGGACAAACTGGCTATTGGGCGAACTGGCTATTGGACGAAATGGCTATTGGAAAACTGGCTGTGGATATTGGACGAACAGGCTATTGGACGAACTGGCTATTTGACAAACTGGCTATTTGACAAACTGGCTATTGGACAAACTGGCCATTGGGCGAACTGGCTATTGGACGAAATGGCTATTGGAAAACTGGCTGTGGCTATTGGACGAACTGGCTATTGGACGAATTGGGAATGGACAAACTGCCTATTGAACGAAGAGGGATTGGGCGAGTTTGTAATTCGCTGATGTTCATTCGTTTTGGTAATGAATTCAGGGCTCGCATGCGTTTACAATTCTGGTAATTGTTTCGTTGTCTATAAAGACCTTTGTAATTAGAGCATTCGAACCGCATGAGGGGTTAAAATAATGGAGTAAGTTACAGTTCGTCACCATGGTCAATTAAGTGAAAGCCGAGTATTAGCAGTAAAACATGGTATAAAGTGATTAACAATTATTATGAATTTATCTCAATGATAGTTTTTCTTGCAAGTAATGTAATGGATACGTATAATTTGGTAGTATTCTTTCCAGGACTTAATACCAAATACGTAACATTCAGCCCGCACTGCAAAACCAGTACGTACGGCTCATACGTATAACTAACGTGTACGTAACACTTATACGATAGTAGCTAAAAAAATTCCTCACCATACGTACCAACACCCATACAAATTGAAACTATTCTAAACCCCGATTTGGAAGCTTTTTCAGGGTAATAAAACTTCCCCGTCCTACATCATTTCTCAGATTTATTTCACACCACCTGTTTATTGCCAGCAGGGCACTTGCTACCCTACCATCGCTCTCTCAAGCATGGCCCAAGGCTCTAGGCTTGGTATCATTCCTAGGATAATTTGCTTGGTGAACTAGAAGCCCATATTTTTGTGATAGGACTCACCCAAAAACATATAAGCCAGTGGTGGGGGGGGGGGGGGGGGGGGGGGCACTCATGTATAAAAGTTGTAATCACTCCGTGTGAATCCACTCTGAAAAACTACCCTTAACGCAGGTTCTCAAAGAAGGTACAAGTGACACTTAATAACTTATTATAGCTCGACGAATCATACTGGTATAGTAAACCCATACCTATATATTTCACATTTGAGTTCCCCCGGGGTGTTATAAGTCAGGATTCTTTGAATCGCTCAAATCAGGCAATAGCTGTTTCTGAAACGTATAGTAAAAACTGAAGTAAATTCATGAGTCTTTTTTTCACCGACTCGGTGAAAAGGAATCTAGTGAATTTACGTTACAACAAGCTACAACAGCTTAAAGGGACACGAAGTAGCGTTGAAGATTTTTTTTAAATATAATTTACTAAAGAATCCAAAATGAACATTATTAATGGTCATTTTATGATGGTACCATTCACAAAATCACAAATGCAGCCTTATAGATGAGGTGACCGTTGTTTACATCAGTAGTGTTTACAAATTGATTAGTGCCTGGTCTAAAGACATGCTAGAGGTACTAGTCCATGACTACTGCATACATTACTATATGAAAGCAAAACACACATCACTGAGCGCCAATTTTAAAATCACATGCCCTTATGGTGCGCACGCAAACCGCCGGGCAACCAAATTTAGTACCTGGTCTCTCATTGTGCTTAGGGATGCATACCGTGACTACTGCACTATTACACCGTAAGCATGGTAAGTAATGATCAATCAAGTGTGAATTAAAGCACCGTTCCCTGTAGGTGCGCACGCAAACCGCCGGGCACTACGTCACCGGTCACACCATCTATACGCAACATATTTATATTACGACTGTTTATAGAGCTATATCTAGGGAGCACACATGGTTTTGAAACACACTGAAACACGTTTGTTTGTTTGTTTGTTTGTTTACACGGTCGGTCCGTACGGACGTGTTACCTTCCACTCTAAATCAAGGTCAAGATCAATCAACCTCCCAAGTTGGCAAGGATGTCCACCTAGGTTTTAGTTTTACCAACTTCAAAAAACATTTTGGTCCCGATTTTGGTATAATAACTCCCTGTGTCAGCCTGCACCGCGACCGGAAGACCCTTATCATGCTCCCCAACTATAGTGTGAAATACTGATCTACAGCCGTAGATCAGATAGAATAATTAAACGTGTTGTTGTACAAAGAGGGCTGATTTTTCTTTATCCTTACAGGTGTAAGTTCGTATATGTAATACAATTATAAAAATATAAAAATCTCAGTTTTTATCATAATTGAGGGCGCAGCCTCCAGCACATCTCTTCGCAGACGACGATGGTCACGCGAATCCTAAATTTTGAATTCGTAGTGGAATATTACACGTAATCGCGAATGTTAATCAATTTGAAAAATTCATCATAATTAGAAGATTTTTTTTCAATCCAAAACCGTTGGAGTTAGCTAACCAACTCCACTGTTAATGCTATTTTTAAATTATTTTTATCGTTAACCGGGCGATGACTGTTAAACATATTTCAAAATGGCGCACTCCCGTTGCCATATTGGAACGATGAAATCGCGTAACCATCGTCGACTGTCTCTTCGTGTCCCTTTAAATCATTTGTTAAAATGGTGACCCATATCGAAATAGGCCTATACGTAACCTCGGACTATTAACACAACACATCTTTGTTAAATAGGTCCTTGGATACGTAATAGTCTCGAGACAGTAGGCTAACCAGGAAGTTGTTATCCATTGAAAAGCATCCGAATATTACACCATGACGTTAGAGCTACAGCGTGTCCCCAAAAAAATCTTAAATTGGAGAGCTAATCTTAATGTTATTTTATTCTCTTTTTTCCATTTTTTAAATTGTAATTTGTTACTGGTAGAATTTTTTTTTAAATATTTATTTTGTAATTTACAGTCATGAGATACACGTTGAAGTGAGGTGGTACCTTTATATATACAAACTGCTGTTTCCCTTTTATAGAAATCCTCCCATGCGATACAATTTGCCCATTCGGTGCCAGGCAGTGTTGTCTGTGGTCTAAGGACTCTTATTTAAATCCATTAGCTAATTGCTATATATTAACTTGTCTTTACGCTATCACAATAGGATAGCCCTAACTCAAGTAAAAGTCTACTTTGATGCAATGGACTACTCACGACTGACAGTTAAATTGGGGAAATCATTTTCAACGTGTGCTTATTTTTGCAGCCCTTCAACGCATAAATATCTAAAGTTGCCAAAGTATTAAATTTGTCCGAAAATCTAACAGATTTATGTCACTCGGGTGTTTCTTCTTTTTAAATTATAAACATTAAGAAGTAGGCCTATAGTTTGCTTTTAGGCTATACCGAAAGTTTTTTGACCAATTTTTTTTTTTGTGACACACTGTGTATAATCACGACAGAAAGATAAATAGATAGGCCTACCTTTTGTACAGCATTTGCATGACGAGGCGAAAGTCTAACCGGTTTGAGGTAACGTATTGAAACCAATCTTATTATTGTGGGGATATTAAAGCTGCCCATCACGCATTATTCAGAGCTATGTATTCTGTATGGTTGTGTCCATTTCGGCTTTCAACAATGACTACATATTATAGTACTATCACGAGTTGTCTGTTCATCTTTGGTGCTTTTTCAATGCTGGTATCAAAAGCGGATGAATTATGGTAAGTGGAGTAGGCCTTGGTCGGTTAATATTGTGTAGTTCTATTGAAATCTTTGGGGAAATAACATGGTCTACTCTGAATAGTCAAAATGTGCAGCAAGAAGGGAAAACAATAAATGACCCTTGAACTAAATCGTAAGATTGATGTCATTGTGTCTGGTAGCATTTTATGATATGGATTTGCAGGCGCGGACTGCGGATTATCTACAGTATATGTAATGTAACTGTAGTCTCAATGTATCGTATCAAGATAAGTGTCAACCCTAAATATATGAAATTTATCAAGCACTGTAACTTTTAAACTAATAATGTAATGTACATAAAAGTATACAATTTTTCAAATGAAATGAGTCGGAGAATCTATATTTGGTATTAAATTTCCCCCAAAAAAGTGATTTCTACATTTTTGCCCAAAAATCAATTTTTTGGCGCCAAACTTTTTCAGACAACCTAACAAAATCAGTTTTTGATTAAAAATTTCAATATTTCACCAAAATCATCTTAAGTCAATTATCTAGGAAGCACTTTTTTTTTTTGGCTTAAAATTTTTTACTTTTGAAAATATTGACCAAAAAGTGCCAACAATAAGTTTTTTATCTCAAAAATCACATTTTTGACACTTTTTGGATGCATATCTCGAGTTTAAAATCCATAACCGAAGAAAAAGAAGAAAAAAATTGCCTCCTAGCGCTGAAAGTCCTCTACACAATGGTAGTAAAATCTTACCTGATAGTTTGATATCTTTTTAGTTATATTGTCTGAAAAATCGTAAAATTACTTCAAATTTGAACTTCAAGAAAACAGCGATTTAGTAAAAATATTGACATTTTCCACCATTTAAAGCTAAATGTTCATGGAATACAGGGGCGTGTGACCTAAAAAGCGAGTATACTATTATGAACAATCATAATAAAGTATCAGATTCAATTTATATTGTCACAATGTGAAGAAATTGGAAGAAAACTGAAATTTAAATGATCGTAAGATTGGCCTTTGTTTACATTTTTAGACAATGTTTTGCCCTCTTTTTGTTTTTCGCGTCTACGTCGCGGATATTAAGCGGCGCGTCTAGTATTACGCGCGGGAAGTTTCAGCGCGCGACGCAATGATCGAACAGCTGTCGCAGCATTTGAAAAGCGCGGAACTGCGCTTAAATTCCCGCCAAATAACCATGCGCCTTTTCCTGGCTCAAACTTACCAAAACAACAATTTTAAATCACCCAAAAGAACGGGAAATAATAGCTTCCGATTAGTAACTTATGATGGTAATGATAGAATACATATAAAAGTATAAAATAATAGAGAAATATGAATTTTAATTTTTGAAACAAGTGCCGGGTTGACACTGCCCTTAACCCTAACACTCCCGGTGGATTTTCCAACGAAGTTTTTTCAAGCAAAAAAAGCACACACAACAAGAGGTGCCACGCCCCGGGGTTTAAACCCACGACCTCTCGGTTACAAGTCGAACGATCTACCAACTGAGCCACGGGGGAAGCTATGCTGGGCGAGTGTATTCGCCCAGCTATGTAGCCCGGGGCCATTATTTCACCCAAAAACCTCAGCGGGCGGTGGAACCGACAGGCTGGTAAATGGGATTTCATGGGGTGCGGGGCTGTAAGGGTTAAGGGGGGACTTAAGGAAGTTTTTGATTTGATTTTTTGAATTTTGTGAGTGCTGTAATTATTGAACTATTAATCAAATGTATATAAAAGTATACATTTTTGGAAAGGAAATGGATCAGAGAATCCAAATTTGGCGTCAATTTTGACCAAAAAATTATTTTTTTTGAAAAAATCACAAAATTCACTTTTTTGACCCAAATTTTTTTTTTACACTTTTTTGTCAACATTTCAAAAAATATTGGATTCGATTTTAAAACATCATCATCAAGTGATATAGGCATTTTTAACTCAAAATTATGTTTAAAAAAATTGGGTCAAAAAAGAGATTTTTTTGTTGTGATTTTCTCAAAAAATCAACATTTTTGGTCAAAATTGATGCCAAATTTGGATTCTCTGATCCATTTCCTTTCCAAAAAGGTATACTTTTATATACATTTGAGTCATGGTTCAATAATTACAGCACTAACAAAATTCAACAAAAAACTTCCTTAAGTCCCCCCTTAAGGGGACATGATTGCAAACCAAAGCAGCTGTCCAAACGCCCGATGAATTGAAGTTATAGATCTTGTAAGGAATTAGTAGGGATAATAGATCCGGTTTCAAAGAGGATGGATGTTTAAGAGGTAACAAACACTAAATACAATGGTCGTTACCAAATAATAAAGGGTTCAGCAAAAGAAAATATACCACTTTGTTTATGTCATTTTGAGTAACATTCAATTTTTTTTGACCAATCAGGCTAGACAGGCATTTAGATGAATCTTTTAGGCATAATTTGATACCAAATTTGCCCCCTAACAACAAAGATAAACCATGATTAGCACCATTTAAAGAAAAAATCCTATTTTCAAAAAGTCTCATTTCCAATACACAGCACGAGAAGAAAGGTCCAATTGGGGTCTCTCTCTGTGTGTGTATAGCCAGGAATGACGGGGCTATCGATCGCACAGTGCAAATGCATTGGGTCGTATGACATTGTGTGTGTCAACAATTGGTCCTTTTTTCTCGTGCTGTGTATTGGAAATGAGACTTTTGAAAATAGGAATTTTTCTTTAAACGGTGCTACTCATGGTTTATTTTTGTTGTTAGGGGGCAAATTTGGTATCAAATTATGCCTAAAAGATTCATCTAAATGCCTATCTAGCCTGTCTGGTCAACAAAATTGAATGTTACTCAAAATGACATAAACAAAGTGGTATACTTTCTTTTGTTGAACCCTTTACATACGTCCAAAGACAAATTCGAAAACACCATGTAAACTGAAAACAATGCAGACACTGCAGCCAAAATAAATCCAGAGCCACGTGGGATACTGACTGATATTTATTACTTAATCTTTTAGTGAAAATCTAAATTATGTCATGATATTATGTCAAAGTGTCGAAAACTCAAATGGACATCATATAATGCTTCCTTGAGATATTTCAGTCAAAATAACTTTCTCTTGTGTCAATTTCATCAAATGATTCCAATTTATCTTCTTACAGCGATTGCTTCTGCAATGTGCCTGCTGGTGGAACCGAAACCACGAGAATATCATTAGGTAAGCGTGTTAACATCTTCCACCAAATTATTAAACACTAAAATGAAATATATGCGCCAGAATGGTGGTACAAGCTTTAACATTCGAACAGAACACCTGCAGGAATGTGGTAACGAGGTTATGCAACAAGATTTCGAAAACAGCATGTCAGTCAGCGTACTTTTTCTCCCTTAAACACTAGAAAAGAAAAGAGTGCCATAAAAAAACTGCTACTCAATCTTTGGAATATGACTATTTTAAGGATGTCCCTTCATGTAGAATAGAAAACATCGATTTGAAAATCGGGCCAGAAATCGGAACCCTACATTTAAAATCGTCCTAAACCTTTCTTTACCAATGTGTAACTTAAGAAAGTTTCACTCAAAAATGGAGTTTGCATACATCGTACCGTACTTAATTGCATATAAGACGCGTGGCAGATAAGCCGCGGCTTATAACTAAGTAAATACGGTACTTTGATTTTTCAAGCATCACTGCACCTGCCACCTTTTCAGTATTCGGTTGATAGGCTTTCTGCATCTTCTTCCATTAACTGTACGTGACTGGTGCCCACTTTTTATTAGAGAATAATGACTGCGTAACAACTGTTTTCGTGAATATGTTTTGAAATTAGAGGATTTTGTTCAGGTCTGAGAAATTGTCCCGAAGGGCGCAGGCCCTGAGGGACAATTCCGAATGACCAGATTTCAGATTTCAAAACAAATCATGAATTTTAAGCAGTCATTATTCTTATTCATTACTGAAAAAGATGCATATTTATCCAATTCGTTGATTTGTACCGATATAATTAACGCTCATACATGTTTTCTTTTCATTTTGTCCAGCCCTTCTTAGTTATTGAAACAGTCCAAGTCGGGTCATCCCCTCATTAACATTTGTATCATTCAACCAATCAGAAATAATCTTTAATTTCCTCGTAACTCATCGAATATTCAGATAAGGCGCGTGAGGCTTTAATTTGATTGGTCGGTCAATGAGCAAAACAATCGTCCACTTTGGCGCAGTACTTTCGGGCAATTATTAATAACCTGCGTGTTATCATCTAACGATTAATTTGATTGGAACGCACTTGCTAAGCAGCTATCGCGATTATTCATAAAGTAATGAATGTAACATAATTTCATCATTTAGATCCAATTCCCTTATTTATTTGAACATTATCTTTTGAAGGTGTACTAAATGTTCCAGGCCAATGTGATACTGGATTTGGAAGGGTAGAGATTAACGATTGTCAGACTCAAAAGAAGGATATAGTTCAGTGTGACGTGGAAGATGTGTATCCCGTTATGGGACGTGGAAACGACGTGTGTCTTTGCAATGGACCCTATGGCAGTCCGGCTGCCTGTGATTGTGGGGGTCAAGGCCCTGGTCAAGGCCCTGGTCCTGGCCCTGGTCCTGGCCCTGGTCCTGGTCATGACCATGGCCCTGGTCATGACCATGGTCCTGGTCATGACCATGATCCTGGTCCTGGGGATCCAGATAGCCGACACAATATGAATGACCTTAGGTGTTCCATGAATGGAAGGTACGTGATTGTTATTTCTGAAAGTTGTGTTTGTTGCGCAAATAGGACGTTTTCAATAAAGATACGCAATCGTAGCGAATACAGAACAAGTCATTGATTCAAATGCTTTGCTTTAAGAAAAGGTGATGTTGCTATCGAAAACTATTTTGTTGTTACATGAAGTAGGTATTTTAACCCTGGGATTTATTATGTTTTATTCAACGATCTAATAATCAACAGCAGGTATATTTTGACATTTCTTGTTTGTTTGGTATAATTTTATGCAGTGTATGCGTATGCACATCAACGGATAACACAGGCGGGAATGAAGGTAATGATCATTTTGTTATAACGATCGAAGTATATTATACACCTAGCACATAAAGTCCCTGACCAGGTGCTTTGAGGTTCGCTAATTCAAAATATATAATCGGTAAAAAAATCTGAGATATACATTAAATGAGCAAATTTCTTTACCGCAGTTTGATACCTCATTCAACAAAATCGAATGGATACTTTTAAAGTTATGGCGATTTCAATGACTGCGCATGCAACAGAAAAGTTGCACTAGGTATAGGAATCATTGATTTGTGTGTGATTACTGTCATAACTGTGTGCTATCTGAACGAGACAGATGAATTGGTTTGGAGTGATAACCGCAATGTGCGGGACAAAGGGTGTATCTGGCTGTGAAGAATACAAGTCTTAGCTGATTAGCTGTGAGTTTTTTCAGTGCGTAATCACACACAAATCAATGATTTCCTATACCTAGTGCAACTTTTCTGTTGCATGCGCGGTCATTGAAATCGCCATAACTTTAAAAGTATCCAATTGATTTTGATGAATGAGGTATCAAACTGCGGAGAAGAAATTTGCTCATTCAATGTATCTCAGATTTTTGGTACCGATTATCTATTTTGAATTAGCTAACCTCAAAACACCTGGTCAGGGACTTTATGTGCTAGGTGTATATATCATATAGCACAAATATCATAATACAAACGTTAAAGTTACAATTATCTAATATGTTACCTACTGCCGTACAATACGATTTTTATTTATATAATTTTGGATGGCTTTGAGGGTGATCCGACTCGTGCAATAGTTTTATAGCGAGTGCAATATATTCTTGTATCACCCGAAAATAATAAATCAATTAGCCCGGACTGACCTTAATCTCAGCGAGATTGAAACGCCGATTTAAAAATTATACATGCGCATCATCTGCGCATAATATACCCACGCGCAAATGTTGGACGACAATATTTTTAGAATATTCCCTCAACCAAGTCCCATCAAGATAAGCCTTAGGCCTACTTGACCCCAGATAACCTTGAATGACCTCCAATGACCTTTCAAGTTTAATCGCAGAAAAAACCACCACCCATTCCTTCCACCAAGTCCCACCACCAGATAGTTCTTACGGATCCTAATTGACTACAGATGACCTTGAATGACCTCCACTGACCTTGAAAATTTAATCGGCAAAAGAACACACCACCCCTTCCCTCCACCAAGTCCCATCAAGATAGGTCTTACGGATCCTACTTGACCCCCGATGACCTTGATTGACCTCCAATGACCTTGAAAATTAAATCAGCAAAAGACCACACCACCCCTTTCCCTTCACCAAGTCCCATCAAGATAGGCCTTACGGATCCTACTTGACCCCGATGACCTTGAATGAGCTCCAATGACCTTGACATTTAATCAGCAAAAGAACACACCACCCTCTATCCCTCAATCAAGTCAAGTTAAGATAGGCCTTACGGATCCTATTCGACCCCAGATGACTTTGAATGACCTCCAATGATCTTGAACATTTAACCAGCAAAAGAACACACCACCCCCTTCCCTTCACCAAGTCCCATCAAGATAGGCCCCACGGATCCTATTTGACCCCGATGACCTTGAATGACCTCCAATGACCATGAAAATGTAATCAGCAAAAGAACACACCACCCCGTTCCCTCCACCAAGCCACATCAAGATAGGCCTTATGGATCTCCAATTGACCCTCAATGACCTTGAATGACCCCTAATGACCTTGAAATATGTAATCAGCAAAAGAACACACAACCCCCTACCCTCCACTAAGTCCCATCAAGATAAGCCTTGGATCTCCAGATTTCTCGCTCACAAGGTTGTACACCTATTTGACCCCGATGACCTTGAATGACACCCCCCCCCCCCTTTTTTTCCTTCCCTCCACCAAGTCCCATCAAAATAGGCCTTACGGATATCCAGATATCTCGCTCACAAGGTGTTCGGACGGACAGACAGACAGACAGACCGACAGACGGACAGACAGACAAAAAAAGTGACCACTAAGTCTCTTTCTGAACATAGTTAAGGCGCGAAAAAAGCAGAATTTGTTGTATCACACTCAAAGACGTTCAATATTTTATAAACATGTTCGTCCACCATATCCACGTTGGCAGAGGTCAGCGACTCTCAAGGTTAATATATCACACATTGTATTCGCCATCAAATGTTGTAAAATTGTTCCAAATGGTCCGTTGTCATGGCATTGACAATTATAGACACGATAAGAGGTCCACTTATAATTCAGAGGTAACATATTTTGCACTTGGTGAGAAGTCAAGCTATAGGCCTATTATACACGTCACTTCGTAAGTGTAAGGCATGCCATAACTTCAAACACTTCGGCAACAAGCATGACAAGACTGTTTCGCCCACTGATAAGACTCTAGGGATCGAATATGTTTTGGAGATAATTAGATAATATTTATGTAAATATAAATACTATTCACCTGTAGATTTATGAGTCAGATCAATCAAACTTCAACGGTGTATTACGCATTCACTTGGACCTTTCCTGTATTTTCCTTGATTATAGTAATCACCGTATCTGGAACATGCGATACCATCTTCGATATGTCTTCTTTAACCATGTGTAGTCCAAACATTGAGTGCGCACGTAACAATGTCTTTGAAGTTGAGGGTATGAAGGACACATGTGTCTGCAACGCTCCATCAATGACACAGGCAACACTTTGTACATGCAGAAGATCCGTTGAGAGACAAAATATAGAGGCAGATTGCTGGTGTCAAGATGTGTAAGTTCTAAACATTTCTGATAGCATGGTCATTAACTACCTGCAATACAGTTAACGCCCACGTCTCTACTGATGTATATATAATACTAGACACTGTAGGAAAAAACCCGAAGTTTCGCGCCTGTAAGAAATAATCCGCCCAGTAATGCGTTACTCCATGAACATTTTTGGTTCACACATCACATGACATAGACTTTTACTTAAAATGGCTTAGTACGTACTTGATTATCCTACTCCATTGTATATCTCAGGGATTTGTGTATTTTGTTTTAATAGTAGACCTAATTAACAAGTATTTTCTCCCCAAAACAGGGTTTCCACAACTGTGTTAGCTCCAGAAAGTACCAGATTTGGCGATGATTCGGTAACAACACCAAATGGACCTGCAACAAGAAGAATCACACGTGACCGCTCAGTGCCGGGCTCAGTACCGGGCTCAGTGCCATCATCCGAAACAACACCTTCTTACGATGACACAACATATTGCGACAACTGCACTACTGTCTATCCAGAGGATGGTAACTCTAACATGGACATTATCGTTATTGGCGTCACATTTCCGATTGGGGTTTTGTCGGGGATGGCGATCGTTATAGCGGTTCTCCTGCTCTGCAGACGACACATGAAGAACAAAAAGTAGGTGTTTAAATTCCGTCCATCTTCCTCTGTGTAGAAATGTTAGAGTGTTATTCCGCTGGTCGCACCTTAAAAGACCAATCCTGGCACTCGAACTCTAGACTACGCTCTGGCGTCACTGATAAATAGATAAATGTTTTTGTGAATCTAAAAATTGTCACAAATTAATCAAATGTGGGATAAAAAATAATCCGTGTATGGGGTAACAGTATCAATAACACAACAATTAACCTTTTGGATTGTCATGTCTTTCTAACTCCTCAAAAGAGTCTATTGGATTTTGTAAAGAGTGAAATTGGAGCAAATTTAGAGTGAAATACAAAACTATTGAATTTGCTTTTGTTTTTGTTTTGATAATTTAAATTTTAATAGATGTTTAACTAATGTTATCATTGGCATTTATTTCAGGAAAAATCGAGTTATCGGAAAAGGTAAGGTCAATACTTAGTTTTGGTATGTGTAATTCCAATATATTTATTTGCAATGATAATCTATGCGTTTGAATGGCTAGCTATTCATTATGTACATTGATGCTGCTTTAATTTGCGTGAATGGCTGTACTAATCTGCACAATACAGGTATATAAACAGTAATGAATAGGGCCATATAATAAAGGCTGCTTGGAGGGATTTTTTAGTAAACAGACAATGTTATCGTGGAATACTAAGCAAACAAAGTGGCAGCTATAAAACATACAAATGTTTATGGTTCTCTGGTTTAGGCCAAACATTTTCTTACCCAAATAGTTTGTCAGGTACAACAACTAAATGACGTCGGTGATTTCTCCCACCACTAAGCATGCTGAGAATTGGCGCTACATGTAGAATTAGTCCCTGATCTGGTCATAGTGCATTATTCAAGCATACGTTGGAAACGTTAGCTTCATTTCGGTTTATGTAGTGATTAATCGTGATTTACCTGCCATGTGTCTTTTTTTCTAGTTGAAAATACAAACGACTACGAAACCAATGTCACCAGCACTTCATCTTTCACCACGCCTTCTGCGCCTCCGCTTAATCAGACACAACCGTATATTTCCTTGAATCATCATACCTATTCCGAAGTAGATGATCTTGAATATCTGTGTCCTATGCCACCTCTGGCTATGTCATTAACCGCTGGATCACCGACCCTTGCACCTGACGGCGGTCCTCCTGGAGTGTACTCTTATATTGATGTTGATTTACCCCCGTCAGACAAAAAGAAGCCCAAACCAATAAGGAAGGAGCCCGACTTGAAGCGCCCTCAAGATATTAAACCAAGTAAAGCAACAGCAAAGGCAGCAGCTGGCTCAGGATTGGCTGGTGACTATAATCATGTCAATCGCGACGGTTCGAGCCAAAACAACCAAGCAGGCAAACCCAACTCGTACGGCATTCTGGCAAAAACGACAAATGACTATGACGCCATAGAACGACGAAACTCACCTCAGTCGCCAGTTTTCAAAGGTACTGAACTAAGCACATACAGTCCTCTTAACGCGACCTCGACGGGGCAATATGATATGGTAGAGCGGGACATCAATGCTAGGAAAGAAAGTGCCTCCACTGATTTTTCCCGCCAAGAAGATGCAGACTATAACCGCATCGGTAACCATAGCAGCGTTCAATCACCAAACAGTCCTTACGATACGGTAGTTCATGACGCACCGGGTAAACAAGAAAACAGGAAAACCTCAGGTACAGTTGCTGATGATTCTTATGGAATGCTGGATCATCCTACGAGTGCGAATTTTAATTCGGCAAATGCTTACGATAAAATAGATCGCGAAAATGCCGGCAAGATTAGTGGAAAACAATATGCCGTAGACGAATCTTATAGTAGCGTGAATGTAGTCACATAATGGTTGCCTTTAAAGTACTTCTGAGGAGATTCTGGAAGTTAATTAATTGCAGCAATAGGTAACCTCATGCGATGGCTGACAGTCAGAGCAGTGCATGGCGAAAAAGAAAAAAATACCGGAACACCTGTTCCATGCATCATGTTTTCTCTATCTAAATTGTTTCCGTTTTACACTGCAAATGGTTTTATCGGAGATTTAGAGCTTTAAAAAGATATCAACACTTTTGGGACACCCTGTACTAACGAAACTCATTGCAAAGTTATGTCCATTGTCATGATTGTGTAATAAGAATGAAATATCATAAAGAACTGTAGAATCAGTTAATGGGCAATTCCACAAAAATGGGACCACTTGGCTTTTTATCATTCTTTGATCCGGGAAATCTTACTAAGTATATATCACACTTTTTTAAAAATATTATGCTAGAACTTGATGAGTTCTACTCGGAACACCATGGATTGCCATGCTTTAAATGACATTATCAGGTTCAAATTTACACTGAAAGACCCCCAAAACCACAAAAACACGGTTTCCTCGACCAGATGTCGCAATTTTAAACTGTTGGATTTGACTCTCAATTCAAGTTTTTCTAAGGTCTTGTCACGAATAAATCAAGCAAAGGTACCAACAAAATATATAAAGGCATTAATTTCTGCATACAGTAAATTTAATGTGCACTTTTAAATTAAAATGAACTTTCCACGAAATGTGTGTAGTTTCCGATATCCGTACACCTGATATATCATTATAAACTGAATGTTCTAAATATACAATAGTTTATGAGCAATCGCGTAGCAAACCGACCACGCTATTGAAATTATAGCACCTCGAAAGTCTCTGGCACATCATTTGGCTTATAAAAAATGTTGAAGTTCATTATTTAAAACGACTGTTTTAAGCTTGTAATTTCCGTTATCGATGTTTCTCTGGGAAGTAGGTATCCTGTTAACTTTGAAAGGTATTATGTTATAGGTCTATTGGTTCTTATACTAAATGTATCGAGAGAAAAAATAGAAATTCAACTACACGGCTTGCAGAAGGTCAGAAAGGGACGAAAACGAATACAAACGTGATCGGCGTTATCGTGAACGGCGTTATCCTGTAAAGTGTTATCACCCTCATTTGAAGAAAATATTGCAAGAGCACAATCTTTCTTCTTTGGAAAATCTTTGAGAAGTCTAGATACATCAGCGAAACATTGAAAACAGTGAGTTTGCTTCTTCTTTTGTGTTCTATAACAACACATTTCACTTTGTGAACCAAACGGTTTCTTCTAGAATATGCTGTAAGTGTAAATATATGGCTCATAGTCCACATATATGAGTGTTTACTACCGCGCTACACATAGCGAAATCGCTCTATTTAGCAAGTATTGAGCATGTGTTTTCGTCAGGCTTATTTCGCGTGTGTATGTCAGGATAACCATGGATAACGCTGTTCACAGGGATAACGGAATTTACCCTAAAATGTCCATATCAATCAAAAAAAGAGAACAACTTCACAATATGCGATGCAGTGTGCATGTAATTGAATACAATAGTTAATGTAATGGTACATACCCCTTTTAAACGAAAATGCAAGCTATATAAAACATTTAAAGTGAAAATTAAATATTTGACCACTGTTTGACGGTCAATATTGGGAAATTCAGCCCAAATGTATGGTTTAAATCATTTTTTCGTATTAAAATTGATATAACAAATAAAGTTTCTCCAACAGCTACATGATTTATGTCAGTTTCAATTGTTTTATCTTTGTTTCAATCCCATTAAACTGGCATACACGTGAACGGCGTTATCCAATAATAATACCATTAAAAATAGCATATAAAGTTATCTTTATATAATGACATACAATTTCAATGTTGGGCTTAAAGAAAATTTGACAATTGATACATTACAGAAGGGAATATTCTTCTACTAGAGTAAAATTGACAAAACAAGTTTTGGAAAAAGGTACAAAATTGAAAGCACATAGTTGTCAAAAGCGTTGATTCATAGCAAGAGATTTGTTGAGGCTAAAAAATGAAATTCATTCTTCTGTCGCATAGCTTGTCAAATATTGTTATGGGGAGACCTCTCAACGACAAAAAAACCCAATCATTTGAATATCATATTCGGACTTAGTTAGGGATGCAATGACTGACAATGCAATATGACACTAGATAACGCCGTTCACCGAGTGAAAAAACCCCATATAAAACACCTGAATTACATGGTTTCGTGCGTAAAAATGTGAGCAGTGGTGTTCGCAAACATTATTGTTCTAGTAACTTTAGCATATTGGGTCATCAAAAACAATCAAAGTAAGCAGATTTGAAACAATTTATTTTCATAATTTTCCAAAGCTGAAGTGGTCCCATTTTTGTGGAATGGCCCTTATGCTATTTGCAGCAAATTGACGGAGGATTAGCTGTTACCTTTATGAATATTGGAATGGACCAAAAAGATGTGACTTGAATCAAATGTAATAATTTGATTATGCATTGAAGTATTGAAGAGTTAAACAAAAGTAAAATAGAAACATTAGTGTACTGTCAAACAATACCATGTCACGCGGAAAGAAACAATAGATGCACTGGGCTCATCATAATTAAATGTTACTTTTACTCAAGACTTTTATGATGCCAGCTAATGTATATAAAAATATTCATGAAAATTAACTACAGCTAGGCCTATATATATAAAATATTTATACGCGTGATCGTAAGATCTAGCGTAAATGTCCTGTTACTCTTAGCATAGCGTACATAGTCCACAGATATACGCCTTTATCTTGACCATGTTTACCTTTATATCTATCCAAATACGATGCGTTAGAGTACGGTCTAACTTGCCAACTTGCATCTTGAATCCAAAAGTAGCCGTTGTTTCATTCTACAGTATGAGTATCATATATTGCCGATTTTGTTTAGGCGCAATCATTCATTCTATAACATTCTATGAAAGTAGTACCATGATCGGATAATTTGCTTCCTGTATAACCCTGTACCTATGATAAAAGTGAGGTGGTTTTCATTTCTAGTATTATCTTTCTGAGCCTGCTAAGCAATATAGGATGTACTTACTATACGTCACAAATCCTATTTATAACACAAAACAATAACTACTAAATATCATCGTGTTATTTATAGAATATTTTGTCTCTGGCTTAAACACAACATGTTTATATAAACGTGATGAACCCGTGACCAATCTTAAATACAATGACAATGAATGACATATAATCTACGTACGTACAGCATGTCCCAAAGCTTTAGTGGTGAAATGAATATTAAGATTGGTAAACCTGTTATTTAATTATGCGTTTTTACACACAAGTTTTGACGGAAAATGACGATATTGCTGTCCACCGTAAGAACTTGCAACTAATATTGACGGAGCTAAATCATGTGTACACATTCTGAAAGCCTTAAAATCAACGTTGTTAAAGTTTGTTTTGAAATTACGTGTGATCAAAGCGAGCAATGTCAAAACCTGTTCAACTGATAGAAAATAACAATACTACTTCGCTGTGCCGCCTTATAACTCAGTTTGAACCGAAATAAGTCTCAACTCTAGCAATACATTATAATATGAATATTGAAGTAGCAATATCCAACTTTTTTATAATTTTTATTTTCCTATAAATCACGGTTTATTAATAATAAAGAAATGCTGGTTCAAATCATAAGAAGTTGTGTGTATCCATCCATTCAGTGATGTTTAATTTTTAGCCTTGTGCATTATTATCATCAAATTTGAAGAGATTTAAACAAATACATAAGAGATACGCGGAGCGATATGTTGGCCAAACGATACCAAGTGGTTATCCCGTCCGCCCAGTTGCAGAACCGACACTTACCCGTTGTTGATGAAAGCATATTATAGTGCAAATAATGTAATGGATACGTATAAATTGGTAGTATTCTTTCCAGGACTTAATACCAAATACGTAACATTCAGTCCGCACTGCAAAACCAGTACGTATGGCTCATACATATAACTAATGTGTACGTAACACTTATACGATAGTAGCTAATAATTTTCCTCACCATACGTACCAACACCCATACAAATTGAGACTATCCTAACCCCCGATTTGCAAGCTTTTCCAGGGTAATAAAACTTCCCCGTCCTACACCATTTCTCAGATTCATTTCACACCACCTGTTTATTGCCAGCAGGGCACTTGCTACCCTACCATCACTTTTTCAAACATGGCCCAAGGCTCTAGGCTTGGTATCATTCCTCGGATAATTTGTTTGTTGAACTAGAAGCACAAAGTGTGACTTTTGAAATGTGGTTGTATTCAAAAATTCAAACTTTGAACTTCAATTTGCTATAAAAATAGTGATGTTTCAGATTTTGTAAAATCAAAAGTTCTAATTTCGAGAAAAAAATCACAATAGTATATCCCTAGAGCAGATTTTAGTCCAATGCGGCCTAAAATTCAACATATGTGGCAAGTAATCAAGTCATGTGGCAAGACTGTAGACAGCCTTTTGTCCATCCATCCTCAAGGTCCCCCGCGGCATTTGGTTAGCCTTGGTTCAAGGCGACTCTTTCCTCTCCCACCTCCACCCCCCTCTCCCTACACCACCCATTCCCCACCACACCCCATTCCACAACACCTAACTTCATCGCGACCGGTGGCAATTTTCCCCGGGCAATTTTCACTGTCCGGCGACTGATACAGCTATTATAGCTCTACACACAGGCAGCCGACTGATAGCTCTACACACATGCTGCCGCGTAGCGGCTAAATCAGCAGCGAAGCTGCTGCAACCGTCGCTAGCGACGGCAGACCCGCGAAGCGGGTCGGCCGGAGCGCCTTGGAACAGTTGTAATTAGTAATTCAATATAAAACAAAGATTCTCGGTGCTATTTAGCACCGAACCAATCACAGGCCAGCACATGCACTGTCAAGCCAGTGCATGTACATGTACAACATGTGGTTTTTAGGCGAACGGTGTACTGTTTCACAGCGTGAAGTGTCTAGACTGGACGCCGGCCAATGTAAATTTCGAAAATTTGGTGGTTACATTTATTTCGCGATCGAACCAACTACTGCGAAAATAATAACACATGAATATATTTATTTTGCGTATTAAGTCTAAGTAATGTATGTATGATCATGTTGTGATGATCATGTTGTGACAAAATAGCAAAGGCAAAAACATACAAAGCACTTGAAAAGCTGCAATTCGTAAAAAAGTAAGCGTGCGAAAATTACCCCTAATACCAATTACAACTGTCTCAAGTCCTTATGGTTACAGCGGTTTATGTTGGCTTGTGATAGTCACAGCATGGTCACAGCGAGATCGCCGCGACAAGATTGGATTGGCATAGGCCCGCTGTACTGGTATCAAATGAATGGTGGTAGACAAGAGGTGTGTGGTGGGGAGAAAATAAGGACTTGATTTCAAGTCTACATTTGGTCAATGGGTGTTGGATCTGCCAATTCTTGGGTGGAATTAAGAGCCCAACAAAGTGCGACTTTTGACAGTTCTTGTGTTAAGAAATTCAATAATTATTAGAACTTCAATTAGTTTTTAAAACTAGTGCTAAAAAACCAAAACAATTTCTTAATAAATTCAGACCATTAAATTGATTTGATCATAACTAATTAAGTTAATTTCCATTAGCTGTAAACATGTAAAGCGTTAACCCCCGTTTACCACTGTTTTTAATCAAACGACGGCAGTCGAATACAAAAAATACACATAATCAACTCCTTGAAGCGCGACTCAAACAATCATGAGCATTGGTTGAAAGCTAGAATAAACCCGGATGTCTTATTGACTCATCCAATCAGAAATTCTTATCCATGAATGTCTTTGATAAATCTGTCCAAACAAATGTTGATACAATCCCTTTCATTGGCACCGATAACAACTTTAATATTTACGCTACGGTTTCGTCCAATCTAAACATTCGACAGTGGTGCTGAGTGGTCTATCCTGAGATATCTCGCCTCATATGTGCCGCGACGCTTCGGCGTCTCGGCAAAGGCCCTTAACCCTAACACTACCATACAGGGGCGGCGCCAGGGTATTTTGATAGGGGGGGGGGCAAACTATTGGCCGTCCCAAATTTAAAATAATTTGTATATAAAAATGCATTTTTGTTAGTGATGTGCGAAGCACCGCGCTCCGCGCTAGCGCGGACAGGGGGAGTCTGAGGGGGGGGGGGGTGCCCCCTCAGCGTTAGATTTTTTTTCAATTTTCGAACCCATTTGGTGCGATTTGGTGTGTACTTTTGACCGATTTTTGGTTGAAAAGCAATCACTTCATTTCCAATCAATTTGGCTTTTTATCAAAATTAGACAGCGATTTCGATATATGCGAGAAAGAAGTTGTGCATACTGATGACATTTTCTAACAATGTTATGTTGAACAACTGTTTCGCGGTTGGTAACGGCGAATGGAAGCTTTTTTTAAATACATTTTTATAAATTGTTAACCCGTATAGCAAAATAAAGCTATTTTATGCAGCATTTTTACGCTTTAGGTTCGTTATTTATTTATTTTCCGACCATGATTTCTCATACTATTTGTATAAGAATTTGGTTTCGAATCCCTCGACTGACGCCTTAAAATTTAAAATATATAAAACCTTTTAATTCCCCCGAAATGGGTGGATTTACCCGAATGATAGTCAAATGTTGATTTATCTTCAGTTTTATGAAAGCGAAATAAAAGTATACGATCGATGACGACAGGAAAGCGATGATAAAGCGAGTGCGTAAAAATATTGAACTCTGACCTCGACGCCTATTGACGATATAGCAGTATCCTGCGGACGCCGGACGGTATGATATTGGTCAAAAGTTTGCAACAACAGTGAGGGCGGGCGATATGCTGCTCGTTTTAATTTTACAGACGATGCCGGACACGGGCTATTTCACGAATTAACGAAGGACAAACAAACGGTTAACGACGAATTAAATTATAAACAAATTATTCGAAAATTGATATTGATCTGGAGTTTTGCGGAGTTAATAGTTATTCAACTCCATTTGGTCATCCAACTCCAGCGGTTTTAGGAGGAAATAATTTAGTGCCAACATTAAAATCCTTTTTTATATATATTAACACCAACGGAGATTCAACATTTACGGACATTCGTGTCCCCGTCTGCTGAGGTTATTTTTGGTTACATTAAATTGTTAATATTTCTTTTTGATGTTGGGCTATGTCGGGGTGGGCTCCATTGGTTACTCACTTTGATTGGTCATTTTCTAATTATTTATCACATCATAATAATAATAATAATATATAATAATAATCAGTATCAACTCATCATCTTCATCTTCAAATGTTATAAAGACATCAAAAAAAGTAACTCGGCTGTTGTAAAAGCACCTATAATTTTAAAATTGTTACTCATATTCTAAAAATGAAAATACCAGGAGACGGAAAATTTAATTACGGTGATTTTGACACCTTGTTTGTTAAAATAGATAAAGTATTGTTGTCGCGGTATGTGCTTACGGATGAAAAGTGCCCATTTCCATTGTTGCGGTAACTCCTTTGATCTCTCTGATTCAGCGTGAAGATAATAGCGGGAATTTTGATAGTTTGTCCATGGCGATGACCTGTCCTGTCTGTCTTCTCGGACCTTCTGAGCATTTGGAGTTTTAAATTCATCCTTTTTAATTGTAAAGAAGTACACCTGTCATCCCCATTAAATTTGTCCCGGATTATGCTAATCAAGTTTACAGCACAACAAGAACAGCTAATCAAAATCCCCCTTCCCCCCACTTGGAACCCTTCCCCCCCCCCCCCCCCCCCCACCCGCTTGCCCCCAAATGAAATCAATCGGTGCGGGTGTGGAATGGAGCCCCCCACCCCCATTATGAGCCCCCCCCCCCCATTTCAAGTCACTGTCCCTTCTTCCCCCCCCCCCCCCCCACCCGCCAATGAAAAAGTCTAGTTACACCACTGTGTCCACCTAGGTTTTAATTTTACCAACTTCAAACAACATTTTGGTATAGGCCTATAACTCCCTGTGTCAGCCTGCACCGTACCGGGACCGGAAGACCATTATCATGCTCCCCAACTATAGTGTGAAATACTGATCTACAGCCGTAGATCAGATAGAATAATTATACGTGTTGTTGTACAAAGAGGTCTGATTTTTCTTTATCCTTACAGGTGTAAGTTCGTATAATGTAATACAAATTTTAAAATATACAAATCTCAGTTTTTATCCAAATTGAGGGCGCAGCCTCCAGCACATCTCTTCGCAGACGATGCCGGACACGAACGGCCGTATATTTTGAATTTCCGTTGGTTTCAATGTAACAATGGATTTTGATTATATGACCCCATAAAATTCATCACACGTTGGACACTGGGAGTTGGATAACCAACTCCAGTGTCAGTATCATTTTTTGAATTTAATCCGTTGTTAAGCGTTCGTCTCATTCACTTGATCACGTAATCTCGTACGCATAATTTAGCGTTGAATATTCGTGAATACGCCCGTGTCCGGCATCGTCTGTCTCTTCGTGTCCCATTAAATCCTTTGTTAAAATGGAACCCATATCAAAATAGGCCTATGCGTAACCTCGGACTATTACTATTAGTAACACAATAATTACACAACACATCTTTGTTAAATAGGTCCTTGGATACGTAATAATTTCGAGACAGTAGGCTAACCAGGAAGTTGTTATCCATTGAAAAGCATCCGAATATTACACCATGACGTTAGAGTTATAGCGTGTCCCCGAAAAATCGTAAATTGGAGAGCTAATCATAATGTAATTTTATTCTTTTATTTCCTCTTTTTGACATTTTTTAAATTGTAATTTGTTATACTGGTAGAAAAATATTTAATATTTATTTTGTATTTTACAGTCATGAGATACGCTGTGTTGAAGTGAGGTGGTTACAAACTCAAAATCCATAAATGTATAGAAATCTTTCCATGCGATCCATTGCCCATCCGGTGCCAGGCAGTGTTGTCTGTGGTCTATTAAAGCCATATAGCTAATTGCTATATTAACTTGTGTTTAGCAATTCTTCTGCCTTTAAGTTATCACAATAGGATAGCCCTAACTCAAGCAAAAGTCTAAATTTGATGCAATGGACGACTCACGACTGACAGTCAAATTTGGGGAAATTATTTTCAACATGTACTTATTTGCAGCCCTTCAACGCATAAATATCTAAAGTTGCCAAAGTATTAAATTTGTCCGAAAATCTAACAGATTTTTGTCACTCGGGTGTTCTTCTTTTTGAATTGTAATCATTAAAGGTATATTATGTGATCTTTCCAGGGAACGCCCTCAACATCGAAAAAAAAATTGAAAGCAGATTTTCTTGCAGATTTACATTTCTGATCATAAATCGTACATACATTCCAAGTTACAGGGCGATACGATTCTTAATTACTTCAAAATCATGGTTTTAGAGTGAAAATAAACTGTCGGATATCCGACAACTTATTTTATTCTAGTCTAAATTCACTCTAAAACCATGATTTTGAGGTAATTATGAATCGTATCGCTCTGTAACTTGGAATGTATGTACGATTTATGATCAGAAATGTAAATCTGCAAGAAAATCTACTTTCTAAAAAAATCATGAATAGAGGGCGCTCTCTGGAAAAGATCACATAATATGCCTTTAAGAAGTAGTTTGCTTTTAGGCTATACCGAAAGTTTGTTGACCAATTTTTGTTGTTTGGGATACACTGTCTATAGTCACGACAGAAAGATACCTTTTGTACAGCATTTGCATGACGAGGCGAAAGTCTAAACAAGTTTGAGGTAAAATATTGAAACCAAAACCTGATATGGGGAAAGCTTCAACAACGTGCCCATCACACATTATTCCGAGCTATTCTGTATTGTTGTGTCCATTATTTTCTGCTTTCAACAATGACTACATATTATAGTACTATCACGAGTTGTCTGTTCATCTTTGGTGCTTTTTCAATGCTGGTATCAAGAGCAGATGAATTATGGTAAGTGGAGTAGGCCTCGGTCGGTTAATATTGTGTAGTTCTATTGATTTCGTTGGGGAAATAACATGGTCTACTCTAAATAGTCAAAATGTGCAGCAAGAAGGGAAAACAATAAATGACCCTTTAAACTAAATCGTAAGATTGATGTCATTGTGTCTGGTGGCATTTTATGATATGGATTTTCAGGCGGACTGCGGATTATCTATATGTATGTGACTGTAGTCTCAATGTATCATATCAAGATACACTTAAGGCCAGGGGACATGATTGCAAACCAAACCAGCTATCCAAACGCCCGATGAATTGAAGTTATAGATCTTGTAAGGCCTTAGTGGGGAAAATGTATGAATTCATCTATGCATGCAAGCTAGTTGAGAACAAAGAATACATGCCTAGGTAGATGTTTATGGTATTGGCAGACTAATTTCTCCAAAAGTGATTCCTCCTTATTACAATACAGTCCCCCTGTGAATCCATCTCATGAAATAACATCAGACACAATGACATCAATCTTACGATCTAGTAATGGCAGGGTTATTATACACTAACATCCAACAGTATATAGGACACCTTGCAAGCTGTAAATTGAGCAGATAAAATACTGGGAGTCCATTGAACTACTGTGTTAGCTTTTTGGTATTCTAGGGTTATAAAACGAAAAGTGTTTAAAAGTTTGTTTAAATGAATTTGGGATATTCCTGAGACAATATTATTTAAAAGAACAACATTCATAACAATATTACAGTGATTTAAGTTTTAAGCATAGATTTATTGAATTTAGAGTAAAATAAGCTTGACAAAAATTATAAGTTACGATGAAATGATAGAACTTTGTAGTGTGCCCAGGTCATGTGGGTGCTACATTATCATGATTATGAGAAAGTACAAAGAAGTTTGATGGTTTCCATTTGAAATATGAAAGTAAAGGTGTCAAAATGAAACTAAATTTCCCTCCCAAATATATTATATTTAAGATGAATGAAGAGATGAAGTGTCAATATCTGTGAGAGATTAAAGACTATAGTGACAATATTAGGATTAGTTGTACTTGTACTTGAGTGAATCTATTGACAGTCAATTGTCAAACTACCCACCATAGGACTACATTGGCTCATGAGGTTGATTGGGGATTTGAAGAAGGTACATGTTTTCTTCGATTCCATGGAATTGTATAAGCAGAATCTGATGTTGTAGGGGGGATGACTTTATTAAAGAGAAGAGATCAGCAACACATTTGTTCATCTCGTCGTGAAATATTACAGTCCGAATTTAATATATGGGATGATTTTGACACCACAACCAAGTGTCGTAATACTTTTGTTTGTTAGTGTATATTGTTTTCCCTTCTGTCAACCACATTTTCACTCAGCGATGAAACACGCTTGTCAAGTATGGACTAATGTAGTGACTATGGAGAATAGCAATACTTTAATATAGCGAGATAGACCGACTCATAAATTCCCATTCGATATCTCATTAATAATTATATGAGAAGACGCTTCATGAGTATATCGATCTGGCCGCTAGCCTTTGGGATTTCCGAGTTACAAAATGTCGCTGATCTGACATAACGGCACATCACTTTGATTAATTCTGTTGTGATGTGCCGTTATGTCAGAACAGCGACGAAATATTTGGTGGTTGGACGGGGGTTGGACATAGACAAAATGTTGGCACACCCCAGGCTGTAAACATTTCGTTAGTAGTAGCTATCAGAACATGGACTTGTAAGTGGCCATAGCTTATTTCACATGTAGGTGCAGGTGACATCTGTCACTATTGTCGAAAAGATTCATCAGGATTGGTGATAAACATGAGAGAAAGGTTCATTGTATCTAATTCATTTTCCACTTACTTTTTATTGAGGACGTTTCGGCAAGCACTGTTGCCTTTATCAACGGTGTTTGTAAACACGTACTCGAGTATACACGCGTACAATTGATCATTCTGAATTCTCCCTGCTACTACCATTTATTATTTGTAACGCAACCTATCGTTTGCTGTGCTCACGGTCCATCCCGTTAACCCCGTAGGGCACAAGGGACAGACTCGACGTGCGGAGCACCGAAGGGAATGGGGCTCCCATCGTTAAACCACTGCTGGTCGGTTGAGGGTCCAATTTAGATTGAGTCCCACAGGGCTATAAAGCCGCCTTCACCAACGTGGTATAGGAGAATTGAAATTGGTCAGATAAGATAAAACACCGGATATAAGTTTGACTGCACACAAATGGGTAGCGGTATGGTGTAGCAGTCCCAAGTATGCAAATGAGCTCACTGAATACAATGTCATGCTCTACCACACATCTACCCAGTATTCAACAACGGAATAAATCTCATTATCCTCATTTGCATACTTGGGACTTATACACCATACCAAGGAGAATATATAATAGGAGGGGACACTTAGCTCATTTGCATATTTGCTCATTAATATGATTAACCCCGTGAACCCAGTCAAAGGTCGCCTCGGAGAGTCGAGGGGACTTTTCTATTGTTCTCTAACGACAGCGTTGGGACAGCGCATGAAGCTGCGTGTACAGAGTTGGCGATGAGCGATTGAGAAGTATAACAACAAAAGCATAAACAGATCATAACATGAATAATGCAATTCAACATGTCACACAACGTTCAGTCGAGCGACCGTATAAACAGTATACATGTACAAGATGGAACATTTATTGTGTTCGAAATGTCAACGTTTTTACCATTCTTTCCAAAATAAGGAGTATAATCACATTACAAACACATTTTGTGCGAGAGTAACATATAAATATGGTTTAAAATGTCAAAAATGGCACGATAAAAATCCGTTCGTTATAAATAAAAGAATCAATGGTTAAATAATAAAACTGACACAATTACACTTGTCGATCTCTGTGGCGTGCATACGTTGGCCATATCGTTTGCAATCGGCAATCACGGGTTCGAATCTCCGTGTATTCGTTGTTGTTTTCTTTTTTTCTTCTTTTATTTAAACATTTTTAAACTTGATTGTGGATGTATGTAACATCATTTTTATGTCAATTTTTATAATTTATAAAGGCCGCCAATGCTTTTATAGTTTTTTTCTATTCTTTTTTTAATCTATTTTTCTATCTATCATTTATCTCTGGATTTATTTAACTTTATAATCTAAACAAATTAAAATGCGTAAACAATATATTATTGCTCGATAAATAAGTGATTGAAGTTGAGTTCACTTTGATAATGATAGCAACACTTGTTGTAAAACCATTTTACCAGTGTGCCCAACCATTTCTTCTTTGCACACTTTGTTTAAAATACATTCAGAGATGTCATTTTTATAGCTTGTTATAGCTAGGCTAATATACAACTGTAAGCTATTTGGATACACAAAGCAAACACATTTCCAAAACAGGCCATAGCCAATCGTACAACATGAGAAATGAGACCGTTACCAATGTTAAATCTACCATGATTACCAATTTTTTTAAAAATCTGTACAACCGATGAATTTCTAGAAATTCTTTGGTACAACTTCATTTCAAGAAAGTTAGTTCTTGTACCAAATTTAGCTAGCTTTAATAAACGAATTGGGAGACGCAATATTCATGTCGAAATATATGTGGAAAGGCAATCAGACAACTATTGATAGACGCGATCAAGTCTTGTACCTTTGAAGGGTGATTACGGGCACGTATGAGTAAAGTGGATTCCCTCTATAATGAACCAAAATTTTAATTTCAGTGCCAAAGATCTTGAAAAAGGTTACAGGGGACATTCTCGCTTCGACGATGCTCCTATGCGTAGGTCAACTGAAAGCCCGGTCCGATGGTAGACTCCGAATCTCCAGAATCTTAGGAGATATGTACACATTTTCTCATAATACTTTATGCTGCTACGCTTCCAATCATTAAATGGTTATAGCATATGCACGGCGCAAAGTGCACGGCGTCTCATTTAGGCCCACGGGCCGGGCGGGCTAGAGAAGTGCTCAGAACCGGGACTATATTAACAATACACTCAACTTTAAAAAAAATTAAACACCGGATTATACTGTCGCTCTGTTACGGTCGTATAGTCGGCCCCGGATTCCACCGTCACTCTGTTGCAAGTAAGTGTAGGCCCTATATTCGCCACAACATGTGGGCACTACCGTATAGTTTTATTGACTGTACATCATGCCTTTCGTCGGTACAACTCGGACTTATTACTGTCTGATAAGTCCACCCCCTCCCCCCCCCCCCCCTCCCTATGGCTCTGTTTAAAGCTGGCTACGCCACTGATTCGCGCATGTTGGATGTGCCCGGCCCGCCGCGCGCCAGTGGTCCGCATTGCGGCGTTATTGGTCACTCTCGATCATAGTTCGGCGTGGCCCCTCCTTACACGGCTCGATCCTCACGGCGGCATTATTATCACATCAAACCACTTCTGGATGTTATCATCAATCAATGCATTGTCGGCTGCTTTAGTCAAAATTAAATATTATATACCAAGGGATATACAACTGTCACTGGATATACCCACTTTGCCACTTTTCCGTGTACTTTTCCTGATTGAGGTTTTCCACCCCAAACTGGCCAGAGCCCGGGGGTTAGATCTACGGTTGAATAGCGCATTACAAGAAGTTGTGTCACTTGCCATGCAGCACATACTCATTAGGCATTTGTCCAAAATTTTAGTGGACAAATCCAAAGCGATCGGACGCATGCGTAGAAAAAAAATGGTGTCCCCTTGACTCTCCAGAGGGCCTTTTCGATATTCAGACGATGGCGGACATATGTTCGTGTGACGAATATTTTAGGTGAAATTCGATGTGGGAACGCTCGGACTGTAGGGAACGATGATATTTCTGACTTCAACAGCGCCAGGGCATCGTTCGGGGACCATTTGATTATCACTCAGGTCGTGTCAGTATGAAATTAGGTAAAACACTCCGACATAACATTGATATCAACGGAGATTCAAAGATTACGGCCGTTCGTGTCCACTATGGTCTGGTACTTTTCATTTTCGACTTCACAAATGACGTATATTCATTGATATGATTTTTCATTGTATATTCATGACCGTCCATGCTTTCGGCGATTCGAACAATACAGTGTCAGGGGCCTGACCATACCCTTACCCACAAAGGTACATATAGGCGGTATATTTTACCATTGTGAAGTACATGCACAGTGGTCGTACGTGACTGTACAATCGTACGTACACGCGTACAAACACCGCTTTATCAACATATGATAGGTAGTGAGTGATTAACTACTGCTATCGACCACAGTCTATTGGCCATCACGAGACAGTGACGTAACTGCTTATTCTACAAATTGCAGCACATAACGCGCGCGTCTACTCGAGGCGCTGGCGTATACACACGAGCGTTGAAAGACGGAAGATCATACGCGTGCGCAAAAGCTGCGCTTGTTTAGTTACGTCACTGTCCAGAGAAAGCCAAATGGAGTAGGGGAAGGTTCGTCGCCCGCCACGTGATTCTCATTATTGCGGCCACTTGTTGAATTTGACGAACACGCATAATATTCCGCTGTTTGTTGCGAGCATTCCGTTGTGACATGGCATATCTATCTCCGTATAGTATAATGTCAAACGATTATCTAAAAACCAGTTTTACATCACAAAAGTGGATTTTCTTCCATTTTTGATATTGATTTTTTTTCTAAAGCTAGATAATCGAACAGAAGATTTTAATGTAAATCATCATTAGGTAGGAAAGGGATTGATTATGGATTTGATGCAGTTATAAACCCGTCATTGTATGTTGGACACGCATGGTTACCGGGTCAATGCACTTATTGTGCTATGGGGCACATTCGCCTTTTCATGATTGGGCATGTTCGCCTATAATGGGGATTTACATGTTTAAGATTTTGTATAATTTTAGAATTTTAATTCACCTCCTGTAGCCTTATAGACATTATTCATAATTGGCGATTTCAAGTCTAAAGAGGGAAACATACTCGATGTGACGTCACTAATCATAACGAAAGCGAGGCCAACGATGGTCAATTACGTAAATAGTGGTGTCGTGTGACGTATTACCATCGTTGGCTGCGCTTTTGTTATGATTAGTGACGTCACATCGAGTATGTCTCCCTCTTTAGCCTGAAATCGCCAATTATGAATAACGTCTATTGTAATTATAAAAAGAGCTCCCGAAATGGAGTAGCGCTAAAATTAGACGATAATATTTTAATATGGTATTTATAATCATTGTAAAATTCTAAACCAGTATATTCCGAAAAAATGACCCCACCCTTAAATGTTGGACTCCCTAAGTTTTATTTTGGAAGAAAATCACATTGCATAACAAATGTGTATATCTTTTTGATAACTTCTACTTTATGAAGCCTAATTATGAGCCCATGGCGAACTTGCCCCTGCTTATGGACGAACCTGCCCCAGGGGTAGGGCAAGTGCCGGTGGGGTGGGGGTGGTTCTCACATTGATATGGTGTGCCTGCCTTTTGGGGTGCTTTTTCCCAAAAATTGGTATAGCGATGGGGTGGTTTTCATCACAGACCAAAGCGCCCAATCGGCATAAATTGGGTGTATTTTGAGGCATTTTTTGTAAAAAGCACTCAATTTGTGCAAAATTGGGTGCTTTTTTTTATAAAATTGGTATATTGATGGGTGGGAAATTGGCAAAAAAATAGGTATAGTGAAAGTCACGTTTTCGAAGTCCGGCAGGCACATCCATGTACGATTTTGGCGAAAGTAACCCCCCCCCCCCCCGCCCCCCCCCCCCCCCCCCCCCGGGGGGCAAGTGCGCCATTTTAAGACACTGACTTTATCCTTTACTCACCACTTTACAGTAAGTGAAATTGTGGTCGTATGTAGCCAAAATATCAATCTTTCATACAATGTCAATTGGTCCAATAAACTTTAAAATTGACGTCTCTAGCCCATTTCAAATGAAAATGGGACTAACCCCGCTCTCCCATATAGTTGGTTGCTTAGCGACGACTGAGTTTCTAGATGTTTTTTCTCCAGATAGCACTACCTATCATGTGTTGATAAAGGTAACAGTGCTCCGAAATATTCACAATAAAAAAGTAAGTAGAAATTGGATTAGATACAATAAACAATGAATCCAACACTCGGGAGCGGCATAATGTGACGTCATAATTGCTGGCTCCCAATTTTAAATTCGATTTATTCCGTCAAAATAAGCTGTCGGGTTCCAAGGTGTCGGCAATAACTATTTCTCTTTCATCTTTCCGCTACCGAATGTAAGATTCATAAACAATTCTCTCAGGTCTCTGTCACTGTCAATCACTCTGGGTATTCAGAGAAATGGCTTGTTTTCACTACCTTAAGTCACTTTTAACAACACGATATCTTACTAAAGGATGGTCTAACTACGACCAACGTTTTAGATCGGGTTTCAAAGATGATGGAGGTTTAAGAGGTATTAAAACACTAAATACAATGTAGTTACCAAATAATACACATCCATAGCATGTGTGGTAGTGGATAGCATGCAGGACTCATAATACAAAGGTTGTGAGTTCTAGCCCCGCTACGACCAACGTGTTTGTATCCTTGGGCAAGGTACTTAGTCTCAATTGCTCCGTCGACCCAAGCGAGATTGTGAAGCTGTTAGGGGATACATATTGTGATTGTGACGATTTTCTAATGGCAGCAAAAACCAGTGGTTCGGAAGTCACTCACGTAGAAATGGTGGTCCCGTGCATCGGAATATCAATACCCGAGCACGTTAAAAGGTGACAGACTCTTTCGTAAAGAGTAGGGGATCATCCAGGTCTGTATCTCTTGATTCTCTTCACACATCTAATGGATGGAAAAAAGCTACTTCGTGGTTTTATTGGGTTATCCAGTGTCGTAGTGTTTGCGTGCTCTATATCCAGGGCGTGTTTGCGTGCCCTGGATTTTGGGTTATCCAGGGTCGTAGGACCCAAATAAATAATTTAAAAAAATAAAACAAAAAACAAACAAAAACAAAGAGAAATTCGAAAACACCATGTTAACTGCTGCAGCCAAAATAAATCCATATCCACATTGATACTGACTGATATTTATTACTTAATCTTTTAGTGAAAATCTAAATTATGTCATGACATTTCAAGTGTCATTACAAGTGTCGAAAACTCAAATGGACATCGTATAATGCTTCCTTGAGATATTTCAATCAAAATAACTTTCTCTTGTGTCAATTTCATCAAATGATTCCAATTTATCTTCTTACAGCGATTGCTTCTGCAGAACCGAAAACACGAGGATATCATTAGGTGAGCGTGTTAAAATCTTCCACCAAATTATTAAACACACTAAAATGAAATATCAGCGCCAGAATGGCGCTACAAGCTTTAACATTCGAACAAAGGTGGTTAACCACCGGCTAGTTTGTGTACTACTCAATCTTTCGAATATGAATATTTTAAGGATGTCCCTTCATGTAGAATAGAAACAATCGAGTTGAAAATCGGGCCAGAAATCGGAACACCTACGTTTAGAATCGTCATAAACATTCTTTACCAATGTGTAACTCAAGACAGTTTCAACTCAAGACAGTTTCAACTCAAAAATGGAGTATGCATACATCGTACCGTACTTTATTGCATATAGACGCGTGGCAGATAAGCCGCGGCTTATAATCAGGAAATTACGGTACTTTGATTTATCAAGTATCACCTGCCACCTTTCCAGTGTTCGGCTTCCTTCACCTTCTATTAACTGTAAGTGACTGATGAGGAACCTGTGGATTTGGTGTCCACTTTTAATGTAACATAATTTCATCATTTAGATCCAATTCTCTTAATTCATTTGAACATTATCTTCTTGTAAAGGTGTACTAAATGTTCCAGGCCAATGTGAAACTGGATTTGGAATGGTAGAGATTAAAGATTGTCAGAATCAAAAGAAGGATATAGTTCAGTGTGACGTGGAAGATGTGTATCCCGTTATGGGACGTGGAAACGACGTGTGTCTTTGTAATGGACCATATGGCAGTCCGGCTGCCTGTGATTGTGGTGGTCCAGGAGGCCCTAGACCTGGGGATCCAGATAGCCGACACAATATGAATGACCTTAGCTGTTCCATGAATGGAAGGTACGTGATTATTATTTCTGAAAGTTGTGTTTGTTGCGCAAATAGGACGCTTTCCATAAAGACACACAATCGTAGCGAATACAGAACAAGTCATTGTTTCAAATGCTTCGCTTTAAAAAAAGGTGATGTTTCTATCGAAAACTATTTTGTTGTTTAGGTATTTTAACCCTGGGATTTTATTATGTTTTATTCAACGATATAATAATCAACAGCAGGTATATTTTGATATTTCTTGTTTGTTTGGTATAATTTCATGCAGTGTATGCGTATGCACATCAACGGATAACACAGGCGGGAATGAAGGTAATGATAATTTCGTTATAACGATCGAAGTATATATATCATATAGCACAAATATCATAATACAAACGTTAAATTAAGTTACCATTATCCAATATGTTACCTACTGCCGTACAATAAGAATTGTATTTATATAATATTGGATGGCTTTGAGGGTGATCCGACTCGTGCAATAGTTTTATAGCGAGTGCAATACATATTCTTGAAAATAAGACATTCAATATTATTATTATTATCTATATAACAGACTATTTTGATAATAATAAATTAATAATAGCTCGAACTGACCTTAATTGAAACGCCGATCTCAAAATGATACATGCGCATCATCTGCGCATAATATACTCACGCGCACCTCTTCCGCGCCGCGTAAAAAATGTTGGACGACAATATTTTTATATTAGAATATTGGTCTTATTCGGGGACTTTGGTGGAACAAATTTCAATACAGATTTATTGTTCTGTTAAAAAGCCTGATATATAAAAATTAATATTATTTATAATGGGCCTCCCAAACGGTACAATAATACTGCTTCATAACTTTTGAATACGTGCGAACCACCGCGCTTCCACTCAAATTGATCGTTACATGGAAACGCGAACGCACAACGCAGGTTATTGATATATTGCCAAGACCTCCAAAATCGAGTTGTACGCGCATCAATGACCTGGGGGCGGGGCGTTCTGTGTGACGTCGCATGGTTACAAGAGGCAGATGTTTGCGAGTGGGGCCCTGAACATGGATACACGAGATACGACAACGCGGCGGTACTTCAGTTCAGATACTGAAGTACGTCCAAAGTCACACTCGGTGAAATTTTCGACATCATCATGGACCCCAAATCGTCATCATCGTGGACCCCAACTCGATAAAAATGAATTAGAACGATGACATTTATTTGGAAACAGGCTTATTATGACACAAGTCACAAGTGACGAGGACGTACAATGTAGGCTATATGCCTATTAGCCAAGCCTATGTCATGTGTCAAGCGATTGTAGCTAAACACTGTTCTAACGTTGTGTGTCTGTCTCAGTCTCACCGGCAAACACGGCCGTATCAAGCATGTGAAACAAAACTGAGAGGGCTAACAAACAAAATTTGACCGGCACGCAAAAAACCCTGATAAACAGGGATATTATGTCTCATCAAAGGTGACTTTATAAATGTTTTAATTCAAGAAACGTATTCAAAATCGAAATCAGGCGGCATCCATTTTTGTTGTAAAACCGGTAAAAAATGTTAGAATAAACTAACTAGGCCTACGTACGAGCCTACTTCTAGCTAGGCCTAGCCATCCCGTCTACGACACATGGCAACCCATTTAATTGTTGCAAAAACTTGATAAACACTAACAATGCAACTATATAATACCAGGGCAAGACAAAATACTTTTGTTTGTCAAAAAGACTCACAATCCTAAAAATTAGGTCTAGGCCATCAATCATTACTCACCGAATAAAGTCGTCTCTAAACAAGCAGGTAATACGAAGAATGGAATCGTACAACACGAGCTGCGATTTAGATTATATTTCCCCATCAATTGACCATAAAAATAAGAAGGTTGTTGAAATGATTCGATTTTGATCCATGACTGTGATGAGATATTCACATTGGCGTTGACTTTTTCAATGATGAAATAAGCTTACAAAAAAAAGCTTCAACAAATTATTCGGTAGATCTGAGACGAAGTATTCGTCCAGGGTATGAAGTCATATTTCATATAATATTACTATATATCCAATCGGCAAAATTGATTTCCTGCTTCTGAATTCTTATCAGGATCAGGAATGAAGAAAGGAGCATTTAAAGCCATGGTTAACTTCTGTCGTGATTTTGTTTATTTATTTTCTGTGATTGTTTTGCAAATCAAAAACTATCAGTGGCCCCCTAACATGCATAATAGTTGCAGAACTGTGATTGGTCCATCTCATAATCATACTTTATAACAGCTTCTCTGCTATTGGTCAATCCGGAGAAAAACAATGACGTAGTGGGTAATCCCCTAGATCAATGTAGATTGCTCCATTATTCAATGGGGTGGTGTATATTTACCTCAGGAGGAAATGACACAAAAATACGAACTCCAAAGTCAAAATATAAACCTTGAATAACTTTAATATTTACAATTTGGATGCTATCAACATTAAATGACAGTTATGAATAAGATTGGTGACTTTGTACGGACTATTCTAAGGTTCTTATTTGAAATCGCTGACTTTGTTTTGGTACCAAGGGATTGCCCCGAGGTACCAAAACAAAGTCAGCGATTTCAAACAAGAACCTTAGAATAGTCCGTACGCAGTCACCAACCTTAAACTAAGTTCCCGGATGTGCGTCCAATATTCAAAAAATTTGCCGTCCAATATTTTGTGTGACGCGTAGAAGATGTGCGCGTGAGTATATGCGCAGAGAAGGTCAGTTCGGGCTTAAATAATAATAATAATATTGAATGTCTTATTTTCAGGTGATACAAGAATATATTGCACTCACTATAAAAATATATTCTTGTATCACCCTCAAAGCCATTCAATATTATATAAATATTTTATGTTCGTCCACCATATCCACGTTGGCAGAGGTCAGCGGCTATCACACATTGCATTTGCCATCAAATGTTGTAAAATTGTTCCAAATGGTCCGTTGTCATGGCATTGACAATTATAGACATGATAGAGGTCCACTGATTATTCAGAGGTCATATTTTGTACACTTGGTAAGAAGTCAAGTTATTATAGGCCTATACACATCACTTCGTAAAGTATAAACACTTCGGCAACAAACATGACAAGACTGTTTCGCCCTCTGATAAGAGGTCGAATAAGTTTTACGAAGAATGATGTTTTAGAGAAAATTATTTATGTAAATATATATACTATTCTCCTGTAGACGCATGAGAAACTCAATCATACTTCAATGGTGTTCAACGCATTCACTTGAACCTTTCCTGTATTTTCTTTGATTATAGTAATCACCGTATCTGGAACATGCAATGCCTTCTTCGAAATGTCTTCTTTAACCATGTGTAGTCCAAACATCGAGTGCGACCGTAACAATGTCTTTGAAGTTAAGGATATGAAGGATACATGTGTCTGCAACGCTCCATCAATGACACAGGCAACACTTTGTACATGCAGAAAATCCGTCGAGAGACAAAATATAGATGCAGAATATTGCTGGTGTCAAGATGTGTAAGTTGTGATAGCATGGTCATTCACTGCCTGCGATACCGATTATCAAACAATCTTCTGTATGCGCTGATGAACACATTGTAGAAAGACCGAAGATTCGCGGTTGTAACTGTTGCGCCTGTAAAAATATGTGGATTTCTAAAATACTACCATTACCCCACACGAACACATGATCACTCTGGTTCATACATCACAATTCGTCGCTGTTCTGACATACCGGCACATCACAACAGAATTAAGTAAAGTGATGTGCCGGTATGTCAGAACAGCGACGAATTGACACTGCGAATTGCGCCGATTCCCACGCATCCTCGCTCCCATGGCTCCTTCATCAGACCGTACAGATTGAAGTAGGCATGTTTAGCGCATGGTGAGTGCCTACTATAGGAAGCCACGTTAAGTAACAGGCTGTCTTGTCTTGTCTTGTCTTGTATTGTTTTGGCTTGTAGGAAATACTGGTCAACGCTCCATTGTTGATACCAAGCGACGGGAGCCTATAAGAACCCGTTTGCCATATGACCTATAGGACTATTTTCTTGTACACATACAGAGTATGTTTATACTCCAGAACGGTAGCCCATAAATCATATAATTTCACAGTGATCATGTGTATTTTGTTGATTTATTCTAGTACTTTCTCTCCAAAAAAAGGGTTTCCACAACTTTGTCAGCCCCAGAGAGAACCAATAATGCCGTTGATAGCATAACGACACGACGAAACGGACCTACCAGAGATACAAGTAATCACGCAATGCCATCATCAAAAACTACAACACCTTCACACGATGACGTCGATGAGACAACATATTGCGACAACTGCACTACTGTCTATCCAGAGGATGGTAACTCTAACATGGACATTATCGTTATTGGCGTCACATTTCCGATTGGGGTTTTGTCGGGGATGGCGATCGTTATAGCGGTTCTCCTGCTCTGCAGACGACACATGAAGAACAAAAAGTAGGTATTAAATTCCTCCATATTCCTCTGTGTAGAGATGTTAGAGAGTTATTCCACTGGTCACACCTTAAAAGACAAATCCTGGCACTCGAACGCAAGACTACGCTCTGACTTCACTGCACAGAATTAGATAAATGTTTTTGATGAACAACTGTGAATCTAAAAAATTAAAAATAATAATAAAATGACACAAATCCGCATAATGAGGTACAGTATCAATATGAAACATAACAATTAACCTTTGGGAATTTGATGTCTTTCAAAACAGAGGATTTTGTTTAGAGTAAAATTGGAGCCAATTTAGAGTGAAATGTAAAACTATTGAATTTGCTTTTGTTTTTATTTTGATATTTGAAATTTTAATAGATGTTTAACTAATGTTATCGTTGGCATTTATTTCAGGAAAAATCGAGATATCGGAAAAGGTAAGGTCAATATACCTAGTTTTGGTAGATGCAAAGTGATAATTCCAATATATTTATTTGCAATAATAATCTACGCGTTTGATTGGCTAGCTATTATTATGTACATTGGTGCTGCTTTTAATTTGCGTGAATGGCTGTACTAATCTGCACAATACAGGTATATAAACAGTAATGAATAGTTTGGTATAGATTCATCAGGATTGTTCATAAATATGTAATAAAATGTTCTTTTGACGAATCCAATAAATCGTACTTACTAGTTACGTTTCGACTCCTTACTGAGCTGGAGTCTTCATCTGACTGGCAACCTTCTGATTTGTCCTATTGGTTTTATTGGCACGATTCTCGCCGATAGAGGGCGGAGTTTCAATCAGTTGGTCGTAAATGTTATTCAACTTATAAATCACGAGATCGGGCTCAAAGAAGCCATCTGGATCCGCAGTGAAGCCATCTGGATCCGCAGGCGAGGACAAGACACAATGAATAAGGACGAGGGGGCTTACAAGTTAAATAACATTTACGACCAACTGATGGAAACTCCGCCCTCTATCGGCGAGAATCGTGCCAATAAAACCAATAGGACAAATCAGAAGGTTGCCAGTCAGATGAAGACTCCAGCTTAGTAAGGAGTCGAAACGTAACTAGTAGTAAGTACGATTTATTGGATTCGTCAAAAGAACATTTTATTATGTATTACAGTAATGAATAGGACCATACAACAAAGGCTGCTTGGAGGGATTTTTTAGTAAACAGACAATGTTATCATTGAATACTAAGCAAACCAAGTGGCAGCTATAAAACATACAAATGTTTATAATGGTCCTCTGGTTTAGGCCAACAAAATTCTAATCCAAATAGTTTGTCAGGTACAACAACTAAATGACGTCGGTGATTTCTCCCACCACTAAGCATGCTGAGAATTGGCGCTAGAATTAGTCCCTGATCTGGTCATAGTGCATTATTCAAGCATTACGTTGGAAACGTTAGCTTCATTTCGGTTTATGTAGTGAATAATCGTGATTTACCTGCCATGTGTCTTTTTTTCTAGTTGAAAATACAAACGACTACGAAACCAAGGTCACCAGCACTACATCTTTCACCACGCCTTCTGCGCCTCCGCTTAATCAGACACAACCGTATATTTCCTTGAATCATCATACTTATTCCGAAGTAGATGATCCTGAATATCTGTGTCCTATGCCACATCTGGCTATGTCATTAACCGCTGGATCCCCGACCCTTGCACCTGACGGTGGTCCTCCTGGGGTGTACTCTTATATTGATGTTAATTTACCCCCATCTGACAAAAACAAGCCCAAACCAATAAGGAAGGAGCCCGACTTGAAGCGCCCTCAAGATATTAAACCAAGTAAAGCAACAGCAAAGGCAGCAGCTGGCTCAGGATTGGCTGGTGACTATAATCATGTCAATCGCGACGGTTCGAGCCAAAACAACCAAGCAGGCAAACCCAACTCGTACGGCATTCTGGCAAAAACGACAAATGACTATGACGCCATAGAACGACGAAACTCACCTCAGTCGCCAGTTTTCAAAGGTACTGAACTAAGCACATACAGTCCTCTTAACGCGACCTCGACGGGGCAATATGATATGGTAGAGCGGGACATCAATGCTAGGAAAGAAAGTGCCTCCACTGATTTTTCCCGCCAAGAAGATGCAGACTATAACCGCATCGGTAACCATAGCAGCGTTCAATCACCAAACAGTCCTTACGATACGGTAGTTCATGACGCACCGGGTAAACAAGAAAACAGGAAAACCTCAGGTACAGTTGCTGATGATTCTTATGGAATGCTGGATCATCCTACGAGTGCGAATTTTAATTCGGCAAATGCTTACGATAAAATAGATCGCGAAAATGCCGGCAAGATTAGTGGAAAACAATATGCCGTAGACGAATCTTATAGTAGCGTGAATGTAGTCACATAATGGTTGCCTTTAAAGTACTTCTGAGGAGATTCTGGAAGTTAATTAATTGCAGCAATAGGTAACCTCATGCGATGGCTGACAGTCAGAGCAGTGCATGGCGAAAAAGAAAAAATACCGGAACACCTGTTCCATGCATCATGTTTTCTCTATCTAAATTGTTTCCGTTTTACACTGCAAATGGTTTTATCGGAGATTTAGAGCTTTAAAAAGATATCAACACTTTTGGGACACCCTGTACTAACGAAACTCATTGCAAAGTTATGTCCATTGTGTAATAAGAATGAAATATCATAAAGAACTGTAGAATCAGTTAATGGGCAATTCCACAAAAATGGGACCACTTGGCTTTTTATCATTCTTTGATCCGGGAAATCTTACTAAGTATATATCACACTTTTTTAAAAATATTATGCTAGAACTTGATGAGTTCTACTCGGAACACCATGGATTGCCATGCTTTAAATGACATTATCAGGTTCAAATTTACACTGAAAGACCCCCAAAACCACAAAAATACGGTTTCCTCGACCAGATGTCGCAATTTTAAACTGTTGGATTTGACTCTCAATTCAAGTTTTTCTAAGGTCTTGTCACGAATAAATCAAGCAAAGGTACCAACAAAATATATAAAGGCATTAATTTCTGCATACAGTAAATTTAATGTGCACTTTTAAATTAAAATGAACTTTCCACGAAATGTGTGTAGTTTCCGATATCCGTACACCTGATATATCATTATAAACTGAATGTTCTAAATATACAATAGTTTATGAGCAATCGCGTAGCAAACCGACCACGCTATTGAAATTATAGCACCTCGAAAGTCTCTGGCACATCATTTGGCTTATAAAAAATGTTGAAGTTCATTATTTAAAACGACTGTTTTAAGCTTGTAATTTCCGTTATCGATGTTTCTCTGGGAAGTAGGTATCCTGTTAACTTTGAAAGGTATTATGTTATAGGTCTATTGGTTCTTATACTAAATGTATCGAGAAAAAAATAGAAATTCAACTACACGGCTTGCAGAAGGTCAGAAAGGGACGAAAACGAATACAAACGTGATCGGCGTTATCGTGAACGGCGTTATCCTGTAAAGTGTTATCACCCTCATTTGAAGAAAATATTGCAAGAGCACAATCTTTCTTCTTTGGAAAATCTTTGAGAAGTCTAGATACATCAGCGAAACATTGAAAACAGTGAGTTTGCTTCTTCTTTTGTGTTCTATATAACACATTTCACTTTGTGAACCAAACGGTTTCTTCTAGAATATGCTGTAAGTGTAAATATATGGCTCATAGTCCACATATATGAGTGTTTACTACCGCGCTACACATAGCGAAATCGCTCTATTTAGCAAGTATTGAGCATGTGTTTTCGTCAGGCTTATTTCGCGTGTGTATGTCAGGATAACCATGGATAACGCTGTTCACAGGGATAACGGAATTTACCCTAAAATGTCCATATCAATCAAAAAAAGAGAACAACTTCACAATATGCGATGCAGTGTGCATGTAATTGAATACAATAGTTAATAGTTAATGTAATGGTACATACCCCTTTTAAACGAAAATGCAAGCTATATAAAACATTTAAAGTGAAAATTAAATATTTGACCACTGTTTGACGGTCAATATTGGGAAATTCAGCCCAAATGTATGGTTTAAATCATTTTTTCGTATTAAAATTGATATAACAAATAAAGTTTCTCCAACAGCTACATGATTTATGTCAGTTTCAATTGTTTTATCTTTGTTTCAATCCCATTAAACTGGCATACACGTGAACGGCGTTATCCAATAATAATACCATTAAAAATAGCATATAAAGTTATCTTTATATAATGACATACAATTTCAATGTTGGGCTTAAAGAAAATTTGACAATTGATACATTACAGAAGGGAATATTCTTCTACTAGAGTAAAATTGACAAAACAAGTTTTGGAAAAAGGTACAAAATTGAAAGCACATAGTTGTCAAAAGCGTTGATTCATAGCAAGAGATTTGTTGAGGCTAAAAAATGAAATTCATTCTTCTGTCGCATAGCTTGTCAAATATTGTTATGGGGAGACCTCTCAACGACAAAAAAACCCAATCATTTGAATATCATATTCGGACTTAGTTAGGGATGCAATGACTGACAATGCAATATGACATTAGATAACGCCGTTCACCGAGTGAAAAAACCCCATATAAAACACCTGAATTACATGGTTTCGTGCGTAAAAATGTGAGCAGTGGTGTTCGCAAACATTATTGTTCTAGTAACTTTAGCATATTGGGTCATCAAAAACAATCAAAGTAAGCAGATTTGAAACAATTTATTTTCATAATTTTCCAAAGCTGAAGTGGTCCCATTTTTGTGGAATGGCCCTTATGCTATTTGCAGCAAATTGACGGAGGATTAGCTGTTACCTTTATGAATATTGGAATGGACCAAAAAGATGTGACTTGAATCAAATGTAATAATTTGATTATGCATTGAAGTATTGAAGAGTTAAACAAAAGTAAAATAGAAACATTAGTGTACTGTCAAACAATACCATGTCACGCGGAAAGAAACAATAGATGCACTGGGCTCATCATAATTAAATGTTACTTTTACTCAAGACTTTTATGATGCCAGCTAATGTATATAAAAATATTCATGAAAATTAACTACAGCTAGGCCTATATATATATAAAATATTTATACGCGTGATCGTAAGATCTAGCGTAAATGTCCTGTTACTCTTAGCATAGCGTACATAGTCCACAGATATACGCTTTTATCTTGACCATGTTTACCTTTATATCTATCCAAATACGATGCGTTAGAGTACGGTCTAACTTGCCAACTTGCATCTTGAATCCAAAAGTAGCCGTTGTTTCATTCTACAGTATGAGTATCATATATTGCCGATTTTGTTTAGGCGCAATCATTCATTCTATAACATTCTATGAAAGTAGTACCATGATCGGATAATTTGCTTCCTGTATAACCCTGTACCTATGATAAAAGTGAGGTGGTTTTCATTTCTAGTATTATCTTTCTGAGCCTACTCAGCAATATAGGATGTACTTACTATACGTCACAAATCCTATTTATAACACAAAACAATAACTACTAAATATCATCGTGTTATTTATAGAATATTTTGTCTCTGGCTTAAACACAACATGTTTATATAAACGTGATGAACCCGTGACCAATCTTAAATACAATGACAATGAATGACATATAATCTACGTACGTACAGCATGTCCCAAAGCTTTAGTGGTGAAATGAATATTAAGATTGGTAAACCTGTTATTTAATTATGCGTTTTTACACACAAGTTTTGACGGGAAATGACGATATTGCTGTCCACCGTAAGAACTTGCAACTAATATTGACGGAGCTAAATCATGTTTACACATTCTGAAAGCCTTAGAATCAACATTGTTAAAGTTTGTTTTGAAATTACGTGTGATCAAAGCGAGCAATGTCAAAACCTGTTCAACTGATAGAAAAATAACAATACTACTTCGCTGTGCCGCCTTATAACTCAGTTTGAACCGAAATAAGTCTCAACTCTAGCAATACATTATACTCGTAATATGAATATTGAAGTAGCAATATCCAACTTTTTTATA